>CM042011.1:68566353-68968853 GCA_023525715.1 Cichorium intybus
AACTTAAAAATATCTTAATCTTTTCACATTGAATCTTAGCCACCTATTTGTAAGACCCTATTCCCGGAATGACCAATTTTGGATTTTAAGAAGTTGGTTTTGGGAAAACTAGGAGATAACGACACTATGTATTGAGATAACGTCGCTATATTGAGAAAACGTGTGTACGGGATTCACGGAGATAGCGACGCTATCTCAATAGATAGCGATGTTATCCGCCGCAAATTGCACAAAACCCTGGATCTCGGTATTTGGGTCATAGTTAAGGGTTCTAAACCCTATGCAGTTGTCGTATCTTCTTCTCTAAACCACAGAACCCTCTCTCTCTAAACCCTAACCTCTTTTCGTTATTTTTGGCTCCATAATTCATCTTGGAATGTTTCTTGAGGTAGAAGAAGGTATGTGGAGGTGCAAAGTGGTCTTCTCAAGCTTGGTTCTACAAGATATACAATTTCAGGACCTTTCTAAGTATAAAGCTTCTACCTTTTGGTGTTCTAAGTTAGATCTTGTTGTATAAGTTGCATTTGATGGTATAAAATGGGTTTTTAGTCCCTTTGTTGCTTGATCTCTGGAGTTTGATGTAAAAAGTTTAGATCTTTATGTCCATAGGACCATCCATGGTGCTTTGAGTCTGATTTGAGAGCGAGCCTAACTCTCTTGTGTGTTTTGCATTGTGGTTTTGGTTAGTTTCATGCCTTTGGACTTAGATTTTAAGATTTGGACATGCATGACTATAAAGGTGGCAAATTTATGAGTCTATGGTCGCGTTGGGTAAGTTCTGAAAGAGCTTGACTCTTGGTTGAATGAATTAAGTGCTTAATAAATTTTTGGAAAAATTTATAGATAGTTACATTGTCTATCGCGAAGGCCTGATCTGATTGGTGGTGATAGTGACGCTACCTTGAGAAGATAGCGGCGCTATTAGGACTGTTAACCGTTGACTTTGACTTTGATCATTGACTTTTTGAATAGTTTGACTTTTTGGTCAAACTTGGGAGATTCGGGGTGTCGGTTTTAGGAGTTTATCCTGTTTGGGGATTAGGTTTTGCTATGTGGTGTTTATCATTATGGGAGGTTCGTGTCTTCGGGATCTAAGGACACACGTGTGGTGTGCTTTTAGCTTGGCGAATCAGGTAAGTTTTCTCACTATACTATGGGTAATGTTATAAGCGTAAGTAGCCTTATATTACTATGTGTAGTAATGTTTATTAACTGGTCATGCCGTATACAATTTGAATGTATGGTTGATGTCATGGACCTGCTGGGTTAACTGTGTACTTAGGCTTCTGTGTTGTTATGGGTAAGCCGTTAGCCGTTCGAATTGTTCCTACGATTAAAGAATGATGGCGGAGCAGGTGATCCGTGAGCCAGACTGTTTTGGGTGATCCTAAAGTTCGTATAAGGATGATGGCGGAGCGGGTGAGCTACAATCCCAGTTGTTCAGGATGAGCCCAGAGACTATTTTGTTGATGTCTTTTTATGTGATGGATAGTGTGGTATTTTGGGAAACTCACTAAGCTTTGTGCTTACTCTTTCACCCTAAATGTTTTTTCATGTATTTCTCAATCCGAGATTTGGAGTGCGGCGCGACTGTATCGCATCCGACATTGGTGTTCAAGCCTTCCGCTGGTCAATGTTTTGTATTTGATTCGATACTTATGGTTTAAAATGTTTTAAATACCGAACTTGGAACGAATGATTCCTATTTCTAACCCGTTTTTATGTATTCAAACCGCTTTCAAAAATGAAAATTTTACTCTGGAATTTAGGACGCGGAACGGGCACGGAGAAAAGGAAGTTTGGGTTACACTATTTTTCAAGATCGGAGTTCTAGATTTTTCATCATGGTTCTCACCCAAATTGGAGTCCTCACTTTATATATATATATATATATATATATATATATATATATATATATATATATATATATATATATATATATATATATATATATATATATATATATATATATATATCTATACTATACTATACTATAAACCATTTATAAATTACAACACTTTAAAGCACAAGAGTCTTAATGTCTTAAAAATGTACAACTTATTAATGCAACTTTTTCTAATTTCTACCTTTAACAAAAATATTTATTATAAATAATATTAACCATAGATTGGTTTGAAGCAATCAATGGCTAAAATCAATCATAACAACTAAAGTTGGATCACCATTTCAAAATTTGAAATCCCTCCAAAAAAATACAATTTACACTATAAAATCAATGTGAGACATCAAATATTTACTGCATCTCCATATCACACTGCACACGTTCCTGTTTCTGCACAATAGAAATAACGATTTCTAAAGTAATTTTTTTTGCATACAAACACAAATACTAAAATAATTATCATTTTGCAGGTTGCTGTAATTGTCGTTTTTCAGAGATACTACTTTTTGTTGCTGCTGCTGTTCAAAGGTATGAACCCATGTCAATTTCATTTCTGCATACAAACATAAATATTTAGATAAAAGTTATTTTGCATGTTGTAATTGTTGCATAGAAACACAAATAAACAAAATGATTCGATTTGTGTACATGTAATTTTGCAGGTTTGTAATCTATTTCAGCAAAACATAAGTATTTTTTCAGGGCTGTTACCTGTTTCTGCACCCAAATAGAAGATATAACAAAACATGAAAACACTTTGCAGTGGAGAAAGCAATATCAAAGATTTATAAACTCATGTGGTTGTAACAAACGATCAAGTGATGACTAATAACTTTAAACTGTTCAGATATTTCTTCAACTGTTTACATATACAAGCACTAAAAATACAAAGAGACAAACCAATTTTACCTCAATCTTCTGTCAATGTAGCATTTAGAAAATACATGAAAAGATAAATAAAGATACTTTTAATTATTGCTTTAAAGAATCAAAGCAGACTAAATATCAAATAAAAGGAAAGATCATTTTAAGATTCCAAATATGGAAATATAAAATAATGTGAAGCATAATTATCCACCCAACATTTACGCAACTTATGTAAGCCACACTTATGGTTGCTCCTTACATTTGTTTATAAAAAAATAGATGTTTATCATTTTGAAACATATCAGTTATGATATATAATTCTTAAAACTCTTTATGCATATTCAAATGCACAATGAACCAGCAAGTGCATAAACTTACTTTTATTTTTTAGCCATCAACCATCCATGTATCATTCGTTTATCAAAACACTGAAACAAAACAGAAGAATTCCAACTAATTTCAAAAATAAACGTTAGATTGTTCAACTTAAAAGTCAAATTCGTTAACCATGGTCGGTGTTGGATGACGGTGTCAGATTTAGGTTTATCAAAAAATTAAACCTGCATCGAAACATCACCAAAATCAACATCAAATCCACGTTAAGCCAAAAATAAAAATCACCAAAAACTAAAAATAGAAAAATGATGAAGTTTCGACTTGGGATTACGAAACCAAAAACGAACAGATGGATCATTATGCTCCAATCGATCTGGCTTTTCATTCCAAAACAAGCATATTTTACCCGTTCAAAAGTCGGAGGGGAGGCGTAGGTTGGGAGGGATGTGATGGAACCGGTGGTCTTCACGGGATCAGTAGAATGTTGATCGGAACCATAACTAAAACACAAGGAAATCCAAAATCGTAATCAGAAAACCAAAATCAGAACCATAACTAAAACAAAAAGAAAAATCAAACAAAAAGAAAAATTAAACAAAAGGGTTGCTCTATCTGAAGGTTAGACGAAGATCGACTACGGAAAATCAGAACCTTCTGGTGTGAGAAGAAGATCGACTACGGAACCATCAAACGCGTCTTTCGGAACCATCATATGGAAAATCAGAAGCGAGAATCAAATCAAAACCGAGAATTAGAAGAGAAGGGCATATCAACATTGCTGAATCGGATCGGTGCGTGATCTGTGCAGGTGGGATGCATGTCGGTCGGTGAAGCAGATAAAAAGAGAAGGGCATATCAACTTTGCTGAATAGGATCGGGAGGAAATAAGATGTGCGAAACTGTTTTGCATAGCAACTTTGCTGAATCGCCGGCCAAATGGTTGAAATCGTCGGAACTGTTTTGGAGGAATAAGATGTGCGGCGTAATCCTGGAGCTGGAAGGAATTGAGGCTGGTCAAATTAAGAGGTTCATTAGGTTTAGGTTATTTTGGTGAAATTACTTATATGCCCTTCTCTATTAATTTGCATCTAACCAGTTTTAAAGTTTGTATAAAACTAGAAATAGAGTTGCAATTCTTTTTCAATTACGTACGGAAACGAATTAACAATTATCGGTTACATATTTATCACATAAGATATTTGGATTTTAGATTTTTGTGGCAAACGAATATAAATATTATGGGTGAGGAGAAAAGTACTATAGAAATATAAGCATAGACAAGTGACTTGAAATGGTACGAAAACGTTATATTAATATTAGTGGAGCTTTATTGTTATATAATCTATATTTTATAGGATATATAATTTGGCTTTAATAAATAAACAATTTGCTACAAATTAAAAATTGCATAAAAGGTCTCTGAGTACATGCATATTGAATCCAAGCATAACATATGTTCTTTAAATTGTTATGCTCATTTTAGTAAATGTAAATTTAAAAAATGTTATCAAAAGAAAAAAACCAAAAGAGACTAACGGTTGACCGAAAACTAGACGTTGCAATGAATTATTTGTCGCCGCCACATGTAGCTATTCATCGAAAAAAACTACTCGCCACATTGAACAATTCCCTACGCACCTAAAATAAACCTATCGACCGAAAAAACCATTCAATATTTCCACATTCAGACATTGCAGCATCGACACTCATATACTATTCACGTAAATAAAATTAATCTCCCCCTCCCCCCAAACCAATCAGCTCCCCCCAAACCAAGTGAATATATTGTTGTTATATATATAAACTTGCTTATTAAACTTATGATACGACATGTGTTATGCGTATACCGTCTATTTCCTTATACTATTGATGGTTTCTATGGACTTAACTCAAGTGAAATCACGTGTAAAAGTTAATTTTATGGATCTAAACTTGATATTAGAACTACAACCATTGTAGAGGGAATTTTAATAAAAACCTAATATGTCAAAACATCATGCTAAGTCAAGAGAAAAAAAGGCTAAAAAATATCAATTAATCCGATTGCATAAAATTCTCGGGGTTAACTCACCGTGGTTCCAAATGTTATTTTACTCATTTATGACAAGATCAATTCTTGAACAGGATCGAAAAAACCGAACCAAAACCAGAAAAATAAAATTCATAGAATCGAAACCGAATTGCTTAATCGCTTTCGAGACGGTTCCGGTTTACAACATAACAGATACGTTTCGCCGCTAGAAACAAAAACGTACTTATATTTGAATACCGTAAATTATTTGTCAAAATGAAACTAATGTTCGCCACCGATAGTAATTAATCGCCAAAAAGAAACTATTCTCCGCCGCCGCATTGCGCGGGTACGCAGCTACTATATATATATATATATATATATATATATATATATATATATATATATATATATATATATATATATATATATATATATATATATATATATATATAGAGAGAGAGAGAGAGAGAGAGAGAGAGAAAGAGAGAAAATATGGATTCAAATAAGAAGAAAAAAATTTGGTAGGAAGGTTAAGAATTGCATTATTTTCATTTTTTTTGGTAAAATCAACTAAACGAATCATTAGATGATAAAAAAAACATGATTTGCAAAAAAAATTCCGAAACAACATCTCGATGATTCATTTTTTTATTTAAGTAGATTTTAATTCACTTCGCGAATAATTTTTAGTAAACCATCGCACAAATGAATCTTAGATATTTTTTTGAAGTTTTTTTAGCGAACCATGTTTTATCGCATCATCTAATGATTCATATGATTTAGTAATCAAGCAATAATAATCTAGGCCTAGCACACAATCTTATCCTACGGTTCTCGAGGTGCCTACGCATGCAACGTCACACATAGTATAGTGAGGAAACTCACCCGAATCGCGAATTAGTAACAAAACACCGGATTCTTGGAGAATCAACAACACGAACCTCCTAATTCATCATTAGATATAACTCAGTGACCCAAACCAATTAAAGGTCAATCCTTTAGTCCTCATCTTAAATCCATAAAAGTTTTACCAAAAGTCAAATTGGTCAAAAAGTCAACAGTAAACGGTCAAAGTCAACACAATGTTATGGCATCGCTATCATATGCTATTAGTGTCGCTATGAGATACTTTTCGGTATCGGGCCTTTCCTATGGATAGTGACGATATATCCTGATGATAGAGGCGCTATCCTTGCAATTTCCAACTTCCTCATTAATCTCTTAATTCAATGAGACAGATGCTAATAACTTTCAGAACTCATTCATTTAATCCATTGATTCATAAAAATGGTGACTTGTGATCATGCATGTTCAATGCATGCCAAATCATAAAACCTAGGTCATAGAGGGATTTGGATCATTCACAAGAAGCCAGAATGATCAAGAGCTTACCATTTCTCTGATCCAAAAGCTTAATAGGGACAAAATAGGGGACTAAGTTTTCTAGGGCTTTCCCAGCTCTAAGAACAACATCACAAATGCCATAAGCACCAACATTCAACACAAAATAAAAGAGAATTCATTTTCATGAAAGAAATCAACATATCATATACTTGCGAGGGTCCAGAATATGAAGATTTGGCTGGTTCTTGGCTGATGACGCCTCTCTTGACCCACTCATCAACTCCTTATTCCTGAAGTAACATTTTTAACAAGATTTTAAGCAAAATCACCACAACGGACTAGAACTTTGTGCAAAGAGGTTTTTAAGGTTTATGGAGATTGTAAAATGATCCTCTTAGAGCTTAGTGTATCAAATAGGGCCCAAGGCCCGAGATTATAGGGCTTTGCAATTTGCAATTGCGTCGCATAGCGTCGCTAAGCATGACTGATAGCGTCACTATCAGCCACACCATCCGCACACAAACTTAAACCTTTAATTCACCTCACTATTCTCCCATTGTTCACGTCACTATCTTCATGATACGTCGTTATACTTCTGCTGATAGCGTCACTATCCTCCTACTGATAGCACCGCTATCCTTCTGCTGATAGTGCAGTTATCCTCCTGCTGATAACGTCACTTACAAACGATTTACATAGAGTCTAGTGTCTTAAAAACTTTTGAATTTATGCCTAGGAAACTGGCTTTACAATGTTAATCATATGTGATTATCATGTGCTATAATATTTGTCTCATATATATATATATATATATATATATATATATATATATATATATATATATATATATATATATATATATATATATATATATATATATATATATATATATATATGTGTGTGTGTGTGTGTGTGATTAAAAGATATGCTTTAATCATATATAAATACAACATAGGATTAAAACTTAATATTATTTAAGTGATTGTATTTCATATGCGATTAATACATAAAAGTGTTGTTTGTAAAATCAAAGGGAAAATGACATAGGCCACTGAAGAAAAAATAAAAATGACAAAGGTAAAACATATGATATTCACATATGAATAAAACATATGTTTTAATTATATATAATTTAATCACATGTGAATTTATGAAATATCATAAATTTAAAAGACGAAAAGACAAACAGGTGATACAATTATCACCTATCACAAGGTTAAAGAGAAAAAATAAAAAAATAATAAAGATCAGGTTTTCAAATATGTCTATGTTATTTATATGTGATTATCATATATAATAATATTTATATGAAATATTAATTGTATTCATATATGATTAAAACATATGTTTTAATCATACGTATATATTACATTTGAATGTGAATATCGTATTTGAATATTATATTTTGATCAATACATATATTTTAATCATATGTAATATCATTTATGATTTAAAATCATTATTACTTATCTGATTATATAATTTATTCACATGTGATTTTTTAATAATTCCAGAAAAACAAAAACAAAAAGTCAATAAGGTGATCTAAGAATCGCCTATAACAATATCAAAGAAGAAAAAAAAGACAAAAGTAAAGCTTTTTATATATTTGAAAATTTACAATTTAGTGATATGTGATTATTAAAATAAAATAATCATAAAAGCTTATTTGATATTCACATATGATTAAATGATATGTGTTATATACATACTTTATTATTTAGAGTCAAACTTATCTATGCTAATCACATATGGATATAATTATTTTTTTTGTTGTCTACTCATAAATTTATTCATGTTTTTGAAATCTAGAGCAACAGCAAGAAAAAAAAACACCATCAAAAAATCAATTAATGTCGAAGGTTAAGGTTCAACCTCGAAAGGTATTTTTGTGAATATTTTCTCTTTATTGATAAATGAAGTTACATAACATTAAACTAAGAGTAAATTACACTTTTGGTCCCTGTGGTTGGCAAAAACTATCACATAGGTCCTAACTATCCATTTTCAACATTGAAGGTCATTAAGGTTTGTGAAAATTACCACATAGATCCCTTGGCTCGTTACCGTCATATTTAACCCGTTAAACCCCCCACTTGTGCCGGTCACGTGGGGGTATTATAGTCATTTCTTTTAACACTCGAGCATTAGTTATTAGTAGCGGGAAACAACTGACATAAAATCAAAATGTCAAGCTTAATCAACACTCATATTTGGTGTGGAAGAACTACGAGCTTAAACGAAGTCAGAATGGTGGTATGCAGATGTGGGATACGAGCAAGTCTGTGCACGTCCTGGACACCTCTTAATCCAGGCAGACGATTTTGGCGATGTACCGGGTGTGGTTTTGTGGGGTGGTCCGACCCTCCAATGTGTCGCCGATCCATGACAATCATTCCGGGGTTGTTGCACCGGAGGAGGATGCAACAGGAAGAAATAGCACGACTCGAAGGTGAGCTGAGGGTTGCTCGTTGGTACGAGATGGTGGTTGTAATTTCTTGGATGTTCTTCATCATTTACTGGATGTTTACAACATTTGAATAGATTTGGGGTTGTTTTTGTTAATCTTTTGTGGAGCAGTTGTCAATGTAAAAGGTTAGTATGTTTATGTTATCACTAAGGTAAGTTAATCGGAACCTTAAAGTTGGATATGTATTTTCGATGTTTTGGATATACGATCGAAATTTTATGGCATTTTAAATCAATGAAGTATTTTTAATTTAGAATATTATCTATAGTCTTTAATCGTTGTCACTGAAACTATTATTATGAAAACGTCAATTACACAATGTGTTTCAGTAACATTGTGGGTTGTAAGAAATCGTTCCATATCTTTACGTTTATAACAAATTAAATGGTCAATTACCATTAAAGTCCTGGTAGTTTTATTCCTAATTCGCAGTCCAACATTAGGTCAAATAAATGATTACCGATATGAAGTCGTCTTTTCAACTACAATTGCATTTAATGGCCCTCTAATCACCGGTCAAATCCATCACCCCTAATGATGGTTCTAGATGACGTTGTAGTATAAGTAACATGCATTTGCTTCTGAAACGCAACTCCTTAGTAAACAAAATGAAGGCAAAGGCTTTGGAAACAATGCTTCAATCTTTGATCAAGATGGCAGAGGATAACCAAAAATTTATTCGAGAGTTAGATTGGAAGCTTGTAGAAGACCACAATGAGAATAACGCAATGGTGGAAGCTTTGGATAGCCGGCCAAAGTACATCAATTACGTGGAGGCAAACAAGGCGATTGGTGACAATAAGCGCGTAGCTGGTAAGATTTGAGACCTTGCTAACGAGATGCATAAGTTGCTATCGAAGGAAATTGACGGACACAAGGAGAAGTTGAAGCACATTGAATCTGAGGGTGAACATGCTTAGCAGGTTTGGAAAGTCGTCCTAGTTTTTGGCATGTCCAAAAGAAATTCAACATTTGGCATGTCCAAATGAAATTCAACATTTGGCAAAAGAAATTCAACATTTGGCATGTCCACTTCAAGGTCGTCGATTAATTCGTGTTCCTCTAAATGAACACTGTCTTCTCCGTCATTCACATTCTGATCACCACTAAGAGAGTGTTCAACATCTTCAACTAAGTTTGTTATTGAGACGTTTTCTTGTTGGGTATTCTCATTGGTTTGTTGCAAAGACTCAAACCAAATTTCATCTGGATCTCCTTGTACGGTAATATTATCAGTTGTATGTACCTCCCATTGGTAGTTAGCTTCTGTTGTGTTCAAGGAAAACGCAACCAAACACATCAGGTGAAAAGGATTCCAACTCGTTATCCTCCCAAAAGGTGTTGTTGAGAACACCCACATCATTTAAACTTAAAGATTTGGTTACTGCAGGATCGT
Organism: Cichorium intybus; assembly: GCA_023525715.1. Lineage (NCBI taxonomy): Eukaryota > Viridiplantae > Streptophyta > Magnoliopsida > Asterales > Asteraceae > Cichorium > Cichorium intybus. Next base: position 68,576,684 of record CM042011.1, read on the forward strand.
AAATCACCAACTCCAAACTTTGACCATTCAAATCTTGCAAAGGTTCTAGACCTTTGAAGGGTTCGTTCAAATCAAAACTAGGTTGTTTACTACAAGAAGCTTTTTTACTAGCCGACCGTTGTATTTTCCTGAGCTCAAGTGAGATCAACATACCATCTTCTTGAAGATAATCGGGGATAGGTGATTTTCCATGATTATTCACCAAAGAGGTACCGTGTTCAACATAAAATGTAATCTCACCAACAATACCCACATATCGACCTAGGATATTGTAATGGCGCTCACTATCTAATGCTATTAGCCCCTTCTCTAAACTGATGCCAGGTAGAACAAAGTGTATAAACACTGGCTTATGTGTGTCGATTAGTAAAACCCTAAGTATTGACAGTATTACCTCGTCGTTGAGTTCTTTAACATCGACATTGTCAACACAAGTAAGCTTACCATTTGAATATTGGAGACTCGGTTGCATTTTAAATTTTCCATCGTAATGTAGCTTGATGGTGAATAGCCGGTTGTGCTCGTCTGCGACAATCATTTTTAGAAACGATTACTCAAACATTCGTGCTAACAGTTATTTATGAATATGAAAACTAATTACCATAGTTGTTGAATGCAGATGTATCTACCTCCTGCTTTCGTATCACCCACATCGTTTCTTGTACCTTCAAAGCTTTGATCGGAAGCTCTTCAACAGTTTCGAAGTGGGTATGCAGTTTGTAACGACCCGGCTCTCCAAAGCCTAAGGTTTTACAAGATAATATCACCAGGGATCGTCCCATGATCCAAGCCGAGCGTTACCTAAACCTGCAAAACCACATAAAATAAAAGGGTAAGCTATAAAGCTTAGTGAGTAATCGAATCACAGTATGGCCTAAATAGCCACACTCGTTTCACAGATTTATCTTACTACACCGGACCGTCATACGATCACTTTTTCTTACTCGTCCATCATACTGTGAAACTACCGTATTACCCGACGGAACTCACTTCTCTTGTACTTATACTATTACGTACACTCTTACTATGTCTTACAGCACTCTCTTCTACTAACTGGTAACTTATGACGTTACCGTACTGACTGTGCTTTCTTTTATTACTTGGTAACTTATAATGTTACCATACTGTCTGACATTATTCATTTTCAGTATCATCAATAGTGATGTGTTTTACTACTATGTTACCTACTATTATTATATGGTAACTCATTCCTTACTACTTGTTATTACTTACTAACTTACGGTATCACATACCGTGACAACTCATTTGTTCTTACCATCTTAAAATATTCACCGGTTTCGCACCGGGTCTCTCTCGGCTCTATCACTCTTTACCAAATTCATCATTTGGTAACTGACTACACGACTTCCTATACTTGCTTTATGGGATATCCATATCCCCTCTAACTTACTAGACCAATAGTCCAATACTGGTGCAATATATGGAGCTGGCACACAGTATCTACACATTATCTTTTTCTATGTCGTATGTCATTCTTTCACATGGACACTACACTACTGGTTAATTACACTGCTTAGTATCATTCTGTGATACACTACTTCTCATGGGCCAGACTCGTCAACGGGTCTGTAGCATACCTACTTTCCTCACAACTACTAACACATATATCATAACTATACTACTCTGCATTTCTTTCAATAATTTCTTTCTACTATAGCTCAACACGTAAAAACTACTAGGGAGATACGGTAGCGATTACTCACCTGAGTTTGGTGCTTTCCCGGAGTCCTGGCACGGTTCTCGTTCCGGACTTCTGACAGCTCCCGAGCACCTCGACGCTATCTACCGCTGGCTCCTTACTTCTCACTATCATCTCTCAACGTATACTCCTTACCAGAACACTCTCCTATATCGTATATGTGTTTGGTGTGTGTTCTGCCTCAAAAATGAGGCTTGTGCCTCGTATTTATAGGCCTCTGGAGCCCCGTCGCGACGCGATCTAGCCCTAGGTCGCGACCCGATCTTTGACGTAAGCACTTATCTCATCGCGCACTCAACCGACACTGCCGACAGAGATCGCGTCGCGATCCCATACCCCGTCGCGTCGCGAACTACAAAACTTTTATCACTTAAACTAGACTCAATTTGCAAACTTTGTGCACTGGTTTGAGGTCAATACGATTTTTATAGAATTAATTATGATTTTTCTAAGATCGGTATACAATGCTGATTTTTATATGAGATTGTAACTAATGTTTTGATCTGAAACATTATCCGGGACACGGGTGTTACAATCCTTCCCTCTTACAGGATTTCGTCCCCGAAATCTTAGTAATCGCTCAAACTAATTCTTACGTACCTGTGTACATTTACTTCTACGCACTTAGGTATTTTTTTACCATACTACATCTATCATTCCTTGTCTCCTCTTATGGTTTACCCATATTTACTTGACTTATACTTTCAGGTGTAAGGGTTTTCATACCTATTACTCATTTTACAACATAGTTTTACGTCTGTTGTATTTTCCACTTATTCCCTACCAGATTACCATGATTTATTCGTGATTCCATTAGCATTAATACATATCTTGTGATTATGACGATACGGGCCCTTATTATCATAATCACCTATACGCATTGATTCTAACGTTACACTAGGTTTCCTGGTTCACTGGTTCCCTTAACTCATATACCACTAATTACTCGTGGTATAGTATACTTGTATTCTTTCTCTTTCTAAACCTCACCAATCTCGTACATAATTCGCTTCCTCATATACTTACTATTGTGATTTTTGCTATCACATAACAACTTTCCAACTGATTTGTTTCAAAATATCATTATATTTTGTTACAGTTGGGTCTTTCATTTTTTTTTTAAATTACCTTTTTTACTCTTTCTAGTCATAAAGTGACTCTATTAAAATTTTAGCATACACTAGTCATGAAAACGACTCTTTTAGAAAAAATCTCCTTTTCACTTCTTGGTCATAAAACGACTCTTTTAAAAAAAATTCTTTCATATATTTTGGTCATTACAGGACCTTAATCTTCTTTGGTTAATAATCCTCATTTTGAAAATAACTCTTTTTTTAATTCTTTCCTTTCTCTTAGCATAAGACCAACTGATACTCATGAAACTCGTTCTACTAGCTCCCCTCGCGGGACAGAACAGATCCGCCCGCTAGGTTATGCTCATTCTGTCTCCCCTTTGTGACTTGGAACAAATTCAAGCACAAGGGTATACTAAGCTAGACAACTACTTCGCGAAGGGAGGTACCATCCCAGTAGTGTCTTCTAGGCTTCCTTAAATGGCGAAAGCCTGTCCGGACCTCTTTCTTTTCTCTTCTCGACTGTCATTCGTTTCAAATTGGTCTTAGCTAAACTAAAACATCTTTCGCTCTTATATAGAGCGAATCTCATAGCTTTCAAAACTCTTTTCAAATCTCATATCTTTTAAAACTCTTTTCTGAAACATAGTTCAGACTCATAAAACATTTTAGCTCGTATGTTGAGCTACTATTTTAGCTTTTTACAAACTTCTTTCAAATCTTTAGCTCTTACGTAGAGCTACTTTATTATCACTTTTATCTTTATATCTTACATTCTTGTTGACTTTTTAAATCATATTTTCAAAAATATCTTATGGCTAAAAGCCAACTCTTTTCTTTATAGCTTTCTTTTACTTTCTCAAAACTGTTTACTCAACTGTTTATTGTCTCAAAACTGCTTACTTTCTTATTTACTCATTACCATGTTCTTTTTTTTTTTCCAGCTTTCTTATATTACTCTTATGAGTATACTACTTATCTTCTTTGGTACCTTATGTACCATTCTCATGTTTTAGTATTTTCTTGTAGCTCTTATTTTTCACTTACTTTCTTGTTTATATTTTTAACAAGTTATCTTATCACTGTTCTTACTATCCTCTTCTCCTTGAATTTCTAAGGAGTTCTTTAACACTCATATTGAGTTACTATGTATATTTTGCTTTATCTTTATCTATTTTCTCATCACAATATTTTTGTGATGTTTACCCATCTCTCTCCTTATCACAATATGTTTGTGATATTTACTTATCATTAGGTAATTTACATATACCTACTGATTTGAGTATAAGAATCTTTTCTACTGACACCTAGTTCACTCAAATCTCGGCTTTGATACCATTTGTAACGACCCGATCTCTGACGTAAGCACTTATCTCATCGCGCACTCAACCGACACTGCCGACAGAGATCGCGTCGCGATCCCATACCCCGTCGCGTCGCGATCTACAAAACTTTTATCACTTAAACTAGACTCAATTTGCAAACTTTGTGCACTGGTTTGAGGTCAATCCGATTTTTATAGAATTAATTATGATTTTTCTAAGATCGGCATACAATGCTGATTTTTATATGAGATTGTAACTAATGTTTTGATCTGAAACATTATCCGGGACACGGGTGTTACACAGTTAGCACTCGATTTGGCAAAGCAGTGACTTATTTGAAGTAGATATTGACGTGACGTTCATTTAAGGCGCCAATCCATTGACCTGCAAAATACTTTGACGAAATGACTATAATACCCCCATGTGACCGGCACAAGTGGGGGGTTTAACGGGTTAAATATGATGGTAACGAGCCAATGGATCTATGTGGTAATTTTTGCAAACCTTAGTGACCTTCAATGTTGAAAATGGAAAGTTAGGACCTATGTGGTAGTTTTTGCCAACCACAGGGACCAAAAGTGTAATTTACTCTTAAACTAATTTTACAAATAAATAAGTTAATAAACAAGTTCGCAAAAAACAAAAAAACACCTCCAAAAGAAACAAAAGACCAAGTTAATAAACGTCAACTCGAAGATGGTGATTTGGACATTGTGAAAGTCCTCCTGTACAATAGAAAAAACCAAAAAGTCAACTCCGAAAAAATATCTACAAATATTCCACAGGAAAAGAATTTATTTACTATGTGTAACAGGTAAACTTTACTATAAATGTAACACCCCAAGTGTGTATGTACTAGATATTGTCTGTTTTGGGCTTTCTGGACGAAAAGTTTTCAGGAGGTCACCTATCATGGAATTGCTCTCGCCCGGACACGCTTAACAGTAGAGTTCTTATCGGATCTGCTGTCCTCACGGCTTTAAAACGCGTATGATCGAAAAGGTATCCGCATCCTTTATAAAGCGAGAAAATGAGGGTGTGCAAGACTCGAACTGAAAACTTGTATGTTTTAGAGCGTATACTTCGACCGCTTAACTACATACTAACTTGGATTTTTTGAAAGATAAAATTTGAAACATTTTGAAAGTTCAAAAGCGAAACATTTTCCAGAGTTAATGAGTAAAAAATGTTCAAGATGAATTAGATATTAAGATATAAAATTTTGATTTTTTAGAATTAACCCTAGTTTGAAGGAAAAATCTATTTCCTTCTACTCCATTCTCCTACCCACTAAGGTTTTTTTTTTTCAGAAGCTCTTTCTAACCACTTTTGTATGTAGACAGACATATATTTTTGTTTACAAACCGTTATTTTTTAGAATATTACAGACCCAAAAAGGTCTATGCATCATCTTTTTTCATATGATATGACATAATGTCTTCCAGAATTTGCAGATGTCTGCAGACTACTATAAACATCACAACCACTGTCAAAATCCAAATCAAACCAAATCATTTCAAAATCAAACTAGAATATAAAAATATATTACTTAAATTTAATATCTTTAGTTGTGTATTTGAAAATTTAAATCATTTTATGTATAACACATGATACAATAAAACTAAGAAAATTAAACATTTAAATTAAAGTTACTCATCTAATAAATTAAATTATTATTGTTATAAATGATAATATGAATTTGTATTGTAAAAAATAAAGACACTTGTTGCGATTAAATTTAAAACCATAATTACTAGATATATCACTTTTAAAATTTTATATTTGTAGTAATAAATTAAGGATAATTGTGTTTAATGAATTTTGAATTGTATACTATTGTTTGGAATGTTGTAGAACTACTATCACTTAAATATCAAGAAGTTGAATCCTAATATGTAACAATTAAAAAAAAAATACTTTATTGTATATCTTAATTCGATATTACTTGAAGTTTAATATAAGATTAGTTATATATATATATATATATATATATATATATATATATATATATATATATATATATATATATATATATATATATATATATAAAACTACATAATTAGGGTACAAGATTAACTAATTATGAGTTCTTTACTCAATATGATCAACTTAATGTGTTGTTTCGAAATAACCATGTACACTTTGATGATTATGGAGATTAGGTTCACCAACATGCTAATGCAACGGATCGGGAATATATGACTTATTTACGGGATAAATTTGTTGAGCAGTTAATGTAGAACATGAAATAAATCTTTTTAAATAAACTTTGCTATGATGTTTGTATGAATTAAATTTCAGTGTTTTAAAACTAGAAATATTGAAAATGTTTTAAAGTTAAAAAAATCAGTTTATTTAAACAGTCTGCAGACTTAAAAAACAAACAATATTTTTTTTACAGACTGCAAACGTTTGGTCTACATCTTATTCTGCAGATGTGGTTCGCAAACTACATACACTTTTACCTCTTAAAATACAAACAACGTCTAAATAATGAATTGTGAAATCTAATAATTCTATTTTTTAATCTATTCTTTTAATTTTGACACTTATCTTGACTATCTTGATATAGTAAATAGGAAGATAGATAATTTTCTTTTTTTTGGAAAAAAGATATAAAACCTCTCTATTTTAAAATCACGTAATTTACCCCTTATTTGGTTCAACTTGATGGGTTACGGGTCAGAAAACCCATGTGTTTGGTTCGACAATAGCGGGAGATGTAAACTCTACCGCGAAACGGCCCCCAAATTTCCCAAACATTCCCGCCAAAACTTATATACTTCCGATCCCATTTCAAGCCCTAACCAGTGTCGACATCAAGAATCAATAAGAGCTCAAAACACTGCTTATCCATCCCAAGACGATCCCCAAAATCAACCATGAAAATCAGATCAATGAAGCTGCGGGAGGCTCACAAGAACAATGGTGTAAGCTCCTACTGTACCATCCTGTGGGACCTCACCGCCGAGCACATCGTTACTGCTTCTTCTTCCGACGCCTCCATTTCCATCCACGATGCTCTTTTACCTTCAAATACTCCAAGATTTCTTCGTAATCATAGAGATGGGGTCACCACTTTGGCCCTCAGCCCTAATTCCACATGCCTAGCTTCTGGATCCAGTGACCGCTCCGTCAAGCTATATAAGTTCCCTGGTAATAATATTTCTCTTCTCCTTTTTTCTCACTAGTATGCTTATGAATTATGAGCATTTCGTTCGATTTAAGGTGCTATCCAAGGTCACGACCGTTGATTGTAGATTTTGAACTTTGGCACTTTCAATGAAACTAGTTAGGACAGATTCAGTTTTAAAACTCATCTCGAACCCTTTATTTCCTGTAAATTTCTCTAATTTCCGCCATTTTGACAATCTCTTTACCAGGTGGCGAATTCGAATCGAATATCACCAGATTTACATTACCCATCCGCGCCTTATCTTTCAACAGATCAGGTACCATGTTGGCAGCCGGTGGTGACGACGACGGCATCAAACTCATAAACACCATAGACGGTTCAGTTGCTAGGGTTTTAAAAGGACACAGAGGGTCAATCACAGGAATATCATTCGACCCCAACAGTGAATACTTAGCATCTGTCGATTCATTTGGAACTGTCATGATATACGAACTCCAAACCGGTACAACACTCCACACCCTAAAAAACATTTCCCCAAATACCCCTCAAAACTTCACAACATTAACAGCACTCAACTGGAGTCCAGATGGCGAAATGCTAGCTGTTTCAGGTTTAAAAAATGATGTTGTTATGTACGATAGAGACACAGCTGAAAAACTTTTCACATTAAGAGGTGAACACACACAACCGATTTGTTTCTTGTCATGGTCACTAAATGGAAAGTACATTGCTACATCTGGATTAGACAAACAAGTTTTGATTTGGGATGTTTTGAAAAAACAAGACATTGAAAGACAAAAGTTTGATGAAGTCATATGTTGTATGTCATGGAAGCCACATGGGAATGCATTAGGTGTGATTGATGTTATGGGAAAGTACGGTGTATGGGACTCTGTGGTCCCATCATCCATGGTGTCCCCTACAGAAGGGGGGCCCACCTTGGATTCTAGAAAGAATGATGGTTTGCTTTTTTTTGATGAAGAGGAAAAAGAAGTTTCTGGAAGTATGAGTGATCATGGTGAAGATAGTTTTATGAGTTCTGAACCGCCTACGAGAAAAAGATTAAGGAATTTTAGATATGATGAAGATTCAGATGATGATGTTGATGATATTGATGATGGAAAGATTTTGGTTCCAAAAGTTGAGTCCAAGAAAAAACGGGAAAATGCTGACGTGGCGAATGGGAAAAACACGGGTTTGGTGAGTTTTACGGGAGTAAAAATGCAGGAGGCTTTTCAGCCTGGTGTGACACCTGTCCAATCTGGTAAAAGGCGGTTTTTATGTTATAATATGCTTGGATGTATAACAACAATGGAGCATGATGGATATTCACATATAGAGGTAATAATCTTCTTGCATATTTTAATGTTGATATTTATCATATTTGGGCAAATTCCATAAAAACCACTGTGTTTTGATTTTTTTTATCTGTTTAAGTACCAAAATAATTTTTTTCTGGTTTAACCATCGAGTGTTTGTTTTATTTTTCAAAAAGCACTACATAAAACTTTGGATTCTATAAAAGCCAATACTGTTTTAATTTTTTTTTTTCAATTTAGCTACTAGAAGAATTAATTTTTGTAATTTAACCACCAAAACTTTGAATTTTTTTATAAAAGAACCAACTTTAACCATAAAAGTATTCTTCCGGTTGATTTTTGCAACTCATTACTTCAAAAAACTTAACAGTGTTTTTTTGAAATAATAACAAATTTTCAGTGGTTAAACCATAAAAAAAAACTACAGTGATTTTTATGAAACATATCGCAATTATATTGCGAAACAATGATGCCATTTTTGCAAATCGTTTCTATTATTTATCTTTTTGTCGGTTTTTGTTTAAAGGATCAAAATAGAGGTGCACAAAAGCCGGTTAAAAACCGGTTCCGGTTTTTTTATAACCGGTTTTTTCAAAAACCGGTTTGGGTCCAACCGGTTTCGGTTATAACCGGTCCGGTTTTGGCCGGTTTTTTTCGAAAGGAAATTCAGTTTTTGACGGGTTTTTTTCGGTTTTTAAACCGGTTCGGTTCGGTTAATCGGTTTAAACCGGGATAAAAAACCGGTTTGGTTTGAGATAGAAAACCGGTTATTATAAAACCGGCTATTAAAAAACCGGTTATTAGAAACCCGGTTATTAGAAAACCGGTTCCGGTTTTTTTTCCCGGTTTAAAAAAAAACCGGTTTTTTTGTGCACCTCTAGATCAAAAGGTGGCCATTTTGTTAACTGTACATTGTCATATTGGTCATTTTAGTAATTAGCCCAATTTATAATGACCCAACATAAGTAAAAAACTCACAACCATATAAATCATTATATTTAATTATATATTATGAATGCAGATTGATTTTCATGACACTGGTAGGGGCCCACGAGTTCCCGCAATGACCGATTACTTTGGTTTCACAATGGCTTCATTAAATGAAAATGGAAGTGTATTTGCAAATCCATGTAAAGGAGACAAAAACATGAGCACCCTCATCTACCGCCCATTTAAAACTTGGGCAAATAACAGCGAGGTTACTAAATAACGATCACTATTTTTTATCTTTTCCATAATCTTCAAAATACATAATTCTTATTTTTTATTTAATTTCAGTGGTCTATGCGATTTGAAGAAGAAGAAGTAAGAGCAGTAGCTCTCGGTACTTCTTGGGTTGCTGCTGTTACAAGTCTGAATTTTCTTCGCATTTTCACAGATGCCGGTTTACAGGTTTTTTAAAATATATTCTATATTTATAATTTAGTGCTAAATTTGATTAATTAATTAATAAATTATGTTTTAGAGGCATGTTATTTCTCTTGATGGACCGGTAGTGACTGCATCGGGGTTTGGTGATGAACTTGCAGTTGTCACATGTTCTGACCAGGTATTGTTTTTTATTTTGTTTTTTGTTATTTAATTATGAGATTTAATTTGTTTTGTGATTTTTTCAGATGTTAGAGTTTAAAGTATTCAATGTTTCGAGTGGGACCCAACCTGTTAAAGGAAAGTTGCCATTGACTCCTGGTTCTACTTTGACTTGGTTTGGTTTTAGTGAAGAAGGTCAACTAAGTTCATTTGACTCAATGGTATGTATTAATTTGGTTCTTTGACTTCATGCCACTATAAAATTAGGGCTAAATACAAGAAATAGAAACATACCTTTCTTTATTATGTGAATTATAAGAAACTTGATTTTATATTTGTAGGGTGTTCTTCGTGTATTCAATAATCAGTATGGAGGCACTTGGTTTCCACTTTTTAGGTAACTAATTCTTCTTTATACATAATTTTTTTAATCGGGTTATCTTATAAAAAATGGCGCTTTTTATTATTTTGCATACAGTGCTAGTAAATTAAAAAAGAAAGATGAAAGCTATTGGGTTGTTGGATTAAATAAAAGCAATTTATTTTGCGTTCTATGCAAATCCCCTGATAAATTCCCACAGGTAATAAAATACCAACATTTAAAAATTACATTCTTCATCTTTATTTTACTGTTTCTTTCCATTTAAAACTAACAATTTTTTATTAAATTATTCAGGCAATTCCTAAACCAGTTTTGACTCTATTAGATCTTTCAATTCCTCTTGCATCATCTGACTTGGGATCTGAAGCTCTTGAAAATGAATTCATCATTTGCAACATGCATCTCTCTCAGGTGATTATTATCAGAATTGGTTCAAATTTTATAAAGTTTTTGTTTTCTTGTTTTAAATGATTTCTTTTTTGTTACAGATTCAAAGAAAGATTCAAGAAACAGAAGCAGTTGGTGAAGATACAACTTCACTTGAAGATGAAGCTTTTAATATCGAAGCATCTTTGGATCGATGCATCTTGAGGCTCATTGCATCTTGCTGTAACGGTTAGTTTTTCTAAAAGATAATAATATTAAAAATAGCAACCTACTTTCACTAGTTTGTATATTTTAGCATCTTACCCTTATTTGCTTTTATTACTACATTTGATTCGTATGTAAATTTATGAATTTTTTATTTTATTAGGGGACAAACTTGTGAGGGCTATTGAACTTGTAAAGTTACTTTCACTAGAAAAATCAGTAAGAGGTGCAATAAAGCTTGTAACAGCACTCAAGTTACCAAATTTAGCAGAAAGATTCAACACCATTTTGGAGGTAATCAATTTCAATACCATTAACTACAAATAATTTAAAGACTTTAACTTTAAAAAAATATTTTCCTTCAAAATTTCCAGGAAAGGTTACTTAAAGAAGCCACAGAAATTATGGTCAAAGAGTCAACAACAGAGAAAGAAACCGTACCCAAGACTACTAATCTTGATACAACCAAAACATTCACATCACAAGAAACTGTAAAAGCTTCAGAATCTTTGAATGAATTAAAATCAGGGCAACTTACTTCGCCTTCTTTTGTGAAGAAAAAAACAACAGAAGAAGAATTAGTAAAAGTAAAGGAGACTCCAAAAATTGAAAATAAAGGTTTAGTTAAGAAGAGTAATGGCGAGTTGACTCAGCGGTCAAATAATCCGTTTGCAATGTCGTCAAATAATCGAGAAAAAAGCTCGTTGTTGGATTCTCTTAAGAAGTTTAAGAAGAATGAGAGTGCGGGTAATAAGTAGGAGTTGAAAGTGGTTACTATATATGTGTATAGAACTTGAGTTGTAGTATTGGTTTTTATGTATTTACTTTAATTGAAGACTTTAAGGAAATGAGTATTGTAGGATAGATATGTTGAAAGTTTGTTTGATAATTGATATTGTTATCCACTTTTTTGAGTTATTTAGAGAGAGATGTCTATGCATGTTTGTAATTATGATTGATTTTCATGTTGTTTTGATTTTAGTTTGATCTTCTGATTTTGGTTGAGATTTAGTTCGTGTTTCTAAACAACTTGAGGAAAGATATTACATGAGAAGAATTGAATGAAAGAAAGAAAAATGGAGATGAAGATTGTCTTCTCATTACTAAAGCAAGCTATTTACAAAGCTTCAATATACCAACCGGCATTAGTTTGATTGTGTGATCTAATATTTTGTCTCGTATAAAGTGCAATAAAATGTATCTAAATGTGCTTGGTGAGTTCGTGGAAATAGTATTAGATGCAAGTTGAATAGAATGCAGCATATATTCTATTTCATTTCTTTGTGTTTTTAATTACTTATCTTCATTTATTGTTTGTATAGATTATTATTCTGCATTTACTTGTCTTTGACCTTAACCAGGTTTCAACATTCCATCTAGAATACATGGCATTAAAACAAAAAACGTAAGACGAAAACGTCTTGTGAGATACATGAGTTTAAATACAAAGCCTTTTTATAAACAATTGATAATTCATTACTTGAACATAATTATAAACCAATGATAAAACTTTACTTTAACATAATGTTCATGTGATTCAATGAATGTATTCATGGTCACAGTCAATGCAAAGAAGTACGTACGGGTCCGCTCCATATCATAGGTCTATGTAAGATCGAGTCATTTCATGTTATCATTCCTGTATGGTTATATACCACATCGGAGGTCTCTTTGAGACCGAACATGCCAAAACCAATATAGATAGAACAAATCAATCTATAATGGCTTCATATGACATCTACTTTTGCGAGGGAAGGTACTATCCCAAGTAGAATTAGTCTAATCCCATTATAGGGATTTCATAATTTGTCCGGATACTTGACACATATGTATTTCAGATCCCAAGTATGCATGCTTCGCCACTTTTATTTTGTTCAAGTTCACACACACATATGCCATGCTATGCAATGCATCAATTAAGTTTTAATAGTAAAAAGACATTTGTAAGCCATTCATTTTGCATAACAATATGGACTCATAAGCATTTCTTAAAAAACATGCATTGTTATTTGTAAATCAATTATCAACTTTGCATGATATATTATTTGCTAGAAATTTCATTTGAATCTTAACATGTTAAAACACCCTATTAAAGCAATTTCAAAAACATAAATCAGTTAAAACATTTCATTCCATATCATAAACATATAATTTCATGCCATATATCCCATTAAAAAGTTCACATGTACTCACTTCAATTCTTGGTTCAACTAGCTATGGAACTCCTTTTTGTCCCCCTTCCTCTTGTCCCTTCTATTTCTCTACATTTTCCAACCCTATGGAAGAACCAATTCATTTAGTTATTAATAAGTTTGCTACATGACTTACTACAATCCTTATACTTTCAATTTCATATATGTCATTTGATGTTTTAAGATTACAATGACCATTCTTTCGTTAACTGTTATCAGAATGAGTAACAATTCTATATATCTATGGAGATCATAATCACTTTGAATCAATCCCTTGCACATCACTTTTTAATAAATTGCACACATCCATTAACATCATTATCTACAAATTATCTTTCATTCACAAGTATGTAATATCACTATTTCATCAAAACACATCTTCTTTCTTATGGATAACATGTTTGTTTAACTTGGATTGCCATCATCTGATCCAAATTTTATCAAAAAAAACAAACCATATAAATTAGGGTTCTTGATTTCATCTCATATTTTCAAACTCTTAATCTATACAATTTGAAGAAAGAGGTGGCTTACCTTGTTATCTTGTCTTGATTACCAAAAGCCCCTTGGTATCACCTTGGATTGAAGCCAAAATCACCATACACACTAAACTCACTAAGAACACACACATAAAGTTTCTAGAGAGAGGTAAGAAGTGTATGAGTTGAAAATGAGCATTTAGATCCCTTTAACCCTCCTAATCCGTTGATTTTAAACACGCGTATAGCTTAATAACATGAGAACTGTCAAACTCGTGCGTAAATGCGTCACGTTCGGCTAAAGGATGCATCACGTTCCTCTACACGATGTGTGTTTCGTTTTTACACGTCATGTGTTCAATGATGCTCATTTTTACGTCATTCTATTGATTTGATCATATGACGTGTTGTATTAGTCTTATGGATGCGTCACGTTTCCATCGACGTTTGGTCGGGTAATTTTTAAATCACGCGTTGTGTAAATTTCCCTTCCCAAAACAGCAACACACTTACAACGCTTCAAATAAACCCTTATTCACGTGTCACATTCAATTATCAGATCTTTCCATTTTAGCAATGCACTTTTTACGTGTCGCGTAATTCCTACATTACGCGTTGTGTAATGATCATTAGATTTCTACACTTACCCAAAATTTCCAACTTTTGGCCAATTCTTTCCATTCTAGTTTCTCTCGCTATCAACTCAACTTCAATGTTTCGTACATACATGTTAACATTATAACCACAAATCATACAACTAAACATCTTAAACTTCACATAAATGATCATAATGCCCTTATGGTCAATTATCCCTTTAACATCAAAATTTGTAATTTTCAACCTACACATGGTCCAACTTTGTTATTACATGAAAATTTTAGTTCTTACAAATGATCATTGATCAAGATCAAAGAAATGAAAATTAGGAATGAGAGTCCCACTATGATACCATATTACACGAGAATAATGAATGAAAGCTAGAACAACAAAGATGAAGATTGTCTTATCATTATTGGAAGAAGCTATTTACAAAGCTTTTATATACAAATGTCAAACTATATGACTAATGCTAACATGCACCTAACTAACAACCAAACTAACTGGCAATAGTAAAACAATATGGCTTTGATATCCTCACATATAACTAATGAAACTTCCATGTTTAAAAAAAGAATGAATGTGAAAGAAACTATATTGTGCTGAACTTGGAACAAAAACACAAGGTAAATATACCAACGTCTAATATATAGAGGAAATGAATCATCAAAATCAAAGAGCAATTGATGAAAGAACCTATTACTATCTAATCTTAAAGGAAATTAATACACCAAGATTAAAGGGAAATAGATCACTTCAAATCAACAAGATCAAATATCTCTAACGGAAATGAAGGATTTAGAAAATAGAGATAGCTCTATTAATTTTTACACTCAACAAATCTTAATTTACAATGTTTGAACCTACACTATATAGAGGAATTCCTTAAAGTTAAGGATTTGTTTTATAAGGATAATGAAAGTCAGCCAATGGTAGTAAGGCATGAGCTGCAACAAGAGGCCTATTTTTAACAAAAAAAAGAACATCATCCTTTATAGAAACAATCCACTCCCTCTTTTATTTAGCTACTAATCTTTCACCCCTCCAAATTAATATTGAAATGACCTAGGTTAACTTGTGAAGCATACATATTATGTATGCATATGTGTTATGGTTACTTGAAGCACATAAAATTGGAACTGACCTAGGTCAAGTTGTTATGCAATGTAAATCCTTTTCTTAAGCTAGTATCACCCAACAACTCCATAAAGTATGAAATATTAGGTAATACAACCATCACTTGACTAGAATCCTTGACGGTTTCCTAATTCTCATCAGAGTGAATGTTGCTCTTGAATATTCCCATATAAATATGATTTTAAGGTTTAAGATGAAAGGGATGAATAATATTTTTAAGGTTTTCATTGAAGAAGAATAAATGATATGAATATGCAGGCAAACGATAATCTTAATTGGACTTAACATTCATCTTTTAACGTTGTCAAAGTCAAGGATCAAAATGCAACATGATTACACTTTCAGGGCTACACATGTACAAGCTCAAACATCTAAAGTAAATCCATAGCTTTTCAGAAAACACATAAGAAATATCTAATTTAGTATAATAAATATACATAATATCAAACACGATAAGTGTCAATGATCATTTAGAAATTGAGGCAACGAAGATTGTGGTGGTTTAAACATGTCCGTAGGAGACAATCAATGATTGTAGCTAGGAAGGCGGAGACAGTCACTATTGATGGCACGAGGAAGAGAGGACACCCTGATAAGGAAGCTAGTTAGACTTGAAAGAGTTGGCTGTTAACGAAGACATGCACCCATATAAGAGGTAAGGAGGGTGTGAAGAATTCAAATCAAAGTAGTGGAGCAATATATGAGTAGTATAGGTACTAGTTTCCTTTCCATGGTTTCAGATTGTTGTTTAGTATTTTTTCTTAATTTTAAACTTTTATTGCTAGTATCTACTTTGTACTGTATTGCTAGTATTTGTGTTATGTTTATAATATTTACCAGTTACTTTGGTCCCATATTTGCTTCTAGCCATATTGCTAGTATATGTTATTTTAGTCACATATATTTCCTTACCGGTTACTATTTGTTCTCCATTGCTAGTATATATGACATGTATAGTATTTATCGGGTATTATTTATTCTCTATTGTCCATTCTTTGCAACCAACATTATTGCTACTGCATATTATTTTAGTCACATATATCTATTTATTCTCGATTGTAAACTGACATCTTCGTATGTAGGAGATTATCTGTTGTCTGTTCCCGTTTGACTTACGCCAAATGTCATAAATGGAAGCAATTTCCTTACCCCAATATAGATGCTCGATTATTTAATTCTTACCCCCATTTGCCTCATTCTTACGAGACTTGGACACCGTTATTGTAGATGTAGATATTTGTAATACCAATAGTTTTTTTATTCATATTTTTAGTCTAACAAATATTTTTCTGCAAATGAAGTAAGACGATAAATGCAACTTGTAAAAATTTAGTAGCATACTCATTTGAGGGTAACTAGATATCTATATTGTTAAATGTTAATTAAGGGTAATGTCCAATAAATTTTTTGTGATGCCAAAATAATTAACAATTGAACCCGTTAATCAAACACGCTATCCATATAAGGTTACACTTAACTTTCCTTGTTAGAGATAACATACTCATTTTTTATTGTCTTTAAGAAAAGTTTATTATCTAGAATAAAAAAAGTCGTAAAAAAAGAATTTTTATTACAAGCATTATACCGGAAGGAATAATTTAAAGTTTCGGGATCATTTGTCTTTGGTTTGTTGGTCATAGTTTATTTGTTGATAAAAAACAAAAATTAACCTGATTTAATATAATAAAAATACTAAAATTCTCAACCCAAGTTAAAATTTTAAATAAAATATACAAATTCATGGTTCACGAATATCTCAAATGTGCAAAAAACCCCTGCCCAGCAAATATCTTAATACAAATAAAATCCATCCTATTTTACTCCCCTTTCTTCCTCGCCTTTGCCTGAAACACCCACAAAGCACACCCCTTTCATCAATGGCGGATATTTCCTACCTTCACGACGACGATGACAATGACGATCCGCACGACGTTCTAGTTTCCTTTTCTCACTGGCCCGACGATCTTGAATTCGAAGTTTACCATCCAGATCTTGACAACCCTTCCCCCCAAGATCTCTTCTGCGGCCGAAGACGCTGTCTTGATCGTAACCCACCTCGGATTTCATCTCTCGATCGAGAGACCCAGGTAAATTTCGTAATCGACATGTTCCATCAACGCGTTGAGCAATCACAATCCCAATCGCATTCTACGCCGCGTGTTATTGAAGAGAATCGTTTGGTTCGTTCTGATCGGAATTTGGGGGTTGTTGAAGGGAATGAAGATGCCAATTCGAATGAATTTGAGGTGGATTTTGAGTCAGAATTAGGGTTTCATGCAGAAAATCACGATAACCCTAATGGCGTCGATGATGATTATTCCGGGTTTACAATTGCTGATACCGGGGACGAGTTCTTTCTATCCAGACGAACAATTGCCCGGAATGACGCTCGATCTGAATCGAGCCATTCATCTATCGATTCAGGTGCTCCGGAATTTTTCATGGGTGGATTGACGGTGACTGATATAGTGTCCGATTCCTTCGAAGCCGGCGAGGTGGAAGATGGTCCCGCCATTGATAGAGACTGTGACGACGAAACCAGTCTTCACCTTTGCTGGGATGCTTTCCATCTAGACGACGATAACACAACACCGAACCCAAACAGCAACATAAATGGAGATTTCGATTGGGAGGAAGTCGATGAACGAATCGACGGAAGGGATCTGAGCATGTTTTTCGGTGCAGAGGCTGACGATGATGCATCTGTTCTTCCCGGAACCTCTCCCGTCAATCAAGAACCACGCGAAGACGAAGATCGAGAAGGTTTGGAGTGGGAAGTTCTTCTCGATGTTCAAAATTTCGAACCGAATCCAGATGGACCCGATCTATCAGGTGAGTACGATGATTACAATTACACCGAATATGAAATGTTCTTCGGCCAATTTGCCGACAGCGATCTTTCCTCTTTAGGCCACCCACCTGCTTCCAAAAAATCAATCGAGAATCTTCTAACTGTTTATATGACCGAACAAGATGTTGAAAAGAACAACACCCTTTGTGCTGTTTGTAAAGATGAAATCAATGTCGGAGAAATGGCGAAGTTACTTCCTTGTAACCATCGTTACCATGGCGATTGTATAGTCCCATGGTTAGAGATTAGAAACACTTGCCCTGTTTGCCGCCATGAATTACCAACAGATGATGTTGATTACGAACGCAGGAAGGCTGAAAGGGGTGTTAGTGGACATTGAAAGTGAGATGATTTTTGAAGTTTTTTAGTGGTTGGAATATGTCAAGTATAGATACAGTTTGAGTTGAGTAGAATAATGAATGTTGTTGATGATTTCGTATGGGGGTTTGTCGGAATATTATGATTGCTCCAATGCTAAGTGAATGAATGTGATTAATTGAAAACCGTGGATTGAGATTTAACATTATATTATTTGTGATCAGTTGAGATTTGAATATTGTAAATACATATAGTTGATCCTAGATAGATCGTAAATCCTACAAGCTTCAACTGAGTTGGCCTGGAATTCTAGAAAAAAACTTAAAATAAAACGATGAAGACAATGGATATAGATTTGCATAATAATTCTGGCGAGGGTTGAAAATGCCTGATCCCATGAAGCCTTCTTTAATCCCTAACGGTGTGTTCTTAAGTTCATTAAAAGAGACTGGAATGAAAGAAGTTCATTAAAAGAGACTGGAATGAAAGTATATGGAAGGAAATCAAAGGGGAAATGCTTTCTTAAGATTCTTTTTGTAGATGGAAGGGGATGGAGGTAAAATGGGGCTTAATTTCATCCGCCTATTTTTGGGCAGGTTAGGAAGGAAAACAACGTCGATTTACCTACTTGTCCTTATTATTCATCTTCTCCTTCATCAAGCTCCGACCTTCACCAACTCAAAACCGTAAATTCCACCATCCCCTTCCATTCCCCTCCAACTCAAGAACACGAGTACTTGTATTTCCCTTCCCTTTACTCCCCTTCCTCTCCATTCATTTAAAAACCTCAAGAACAGAGCGTAAATTAAATGATCTACAATAGGTTGGATTCGAAGATTAGATTCAAGGAAGAATGGGGAAATAAGGTGGTGTTTGTTTTTTTTTTCAAAAGTTTTCTTTGACCTTTTTTTGGCTGTGAGCTAATAGATATTTTGGTTAAAGACTGTTTGTTTTTTTAGAACACTTTAGATGTTGAAACGCATGAGCACCCTTTTTTTATAGAAGTCATGGAAGATGACTTTCAAAGTCTGAAGATGTCTTCTAAAAATATGTCATTATTTTAGTTTTATTTGTTGAGTATTATACATTTGTTTGAAATTTCCGTTAATACAACTCGTTTTTTCTTTCATTTGTCGGTGTGTAAAAATTCACAATAACCATTTAATTAGATATTTACAATCACATTGATTAAATGTTAATCTAATTACATAATATTGGTCATTACTAACGGTTAGAATGATTAAGAATATACATATTAAACTATTCACTTGCTCATACTCTTGCTCCAAATCAATCATATACGTTTAGCTAATTTGATAAATAATAATAATAGATCATAATGACGAGACTTTCAACCTGGATAGGTGCCGTTAAAGTTGTGGTGTTAAATTTGGCAAATAGTTGGAAGATGTGTATAACAAATTATATCATATTGCTTATTTTCTAAAACAACATTTTAAATCAGTTTTTTAAATTTTAAAGATAATTAACACAATAAATATGATAGGTGCTCTTAAAGTTGTGTTGTTAAATCTGGCAAATAGTTGAATGATGTGTATAATAAGTCATATTATATTGCTTATTTTCTAAAACAACATTTTAAATCTGTTTTTTTTAATTTTAGAGATAATTAACACAATAAATATGACTATAATAATAATAATTTTTAAAACAAACAATGTATGATGTTATAAGCTATATATTAAAAGATCTTAGACCCAATTAATTTTTGTATGAATCAATATTAAGTATCATAAAACTAGATTTATTTAAACAACCTTTTAAGTTTAAAAATATCAGTTATCCTTTATGTACCCTGCAGACTTTAAAAGTACAGTCATTATTTTTACAGACTGCAGATGTTTAGTCCACACCTTCTTATGCGAATACGAATCGTAGACTGCAAAAGTTTTACCTCTTCACAACAAAAAACATCTGAGCGTTTCATCAATGTAGAATATAAAGGTAAGGATACCTATGAGCATGAAAATCAGATGAATTTCAAGCAACCGAAAAATTCACCGACAAAGGAGGAGGGAGGTGGTTCTCAGTCGGAGACAAGGGTAAACGAACCAAGAAGACTCTGTTTAAGTCCCAAGGTATTATGTTCGAAAAAATGTTAGAAAGATAGGGTTTCGAATATCAATATAAAAACTTGGATAATTCAAGGATCGTATATGAGGAACACTTTCCAAAATCTGTGATTTCGACCCTGGGGTATCACGTGTAACACCCGGTTACTCATACGAAGTACACCCAAATTTTTTTAAACAATAATACATTAAAAATGGGTATACTTGTACTCAAATAACGGAAACAAGATGAATCAACATAATTAATTACACAAAAGGTCCTTATAAATCCAACCAGGCGTTACAAATAAAATCTAACACAACTAATGGAGAGGCTTAAAACTTGTCCGTCTTTCTTTATCACATGCTTTCCCCCTATCACAGCTACAGATACCTGCAAAACAACATACAACTCAAGTGTAAGCTTATAAAAAGCTTAGTGAGTAATCTCAATAACACTCCATGAATCTCTTAAAATAAACATCATCATCTTTCTCTTTTGCTAATCTCATTAGCAATTATTCACTTTCTCTTAAATGAAACCTGCAAAATATTAGCTTTACAAACACCAACTAGTTATTAGCGTCATCAACTCACTAATAAATATCACAACTGATACTACTCAAAAACTCAATCACACACACTCGCATATACTCATTTCACAATCAATTATATTCGATTATAACAACCATCATGGTTATAGCAATCAACCTCAAAGACTCTTTAACACACTCAGTTTAGCATACACTCTACTCTTATACTCAAATATAGATTTTAACTCGTCTCTTCTTATCCACGGATAACAAAACCACTCTAACTCTAAGCTACCACAATATCAACATAACACACATATATGTACAACATATATACAACAAGGTATAATTCTTACTCAAATATTCGAAAGTACTCACTTGATATCGACTTAGTATGTGGAACCCTCAATTTACGCATACTGGGCTCCTGTTCGCTAGACTTGGTTATATCACCATAGTCTAAATCAATTCTCCACTATCTACAATCATCTCAATAACATCTATCTCAAGGATGTATAAATCAAAAGAGGAAAAAGGAGTATAAACGGTAAATATCAACTCTATATTTAACGAAACCCCCAAATCCGCGGTTCTACTCATTTCAACCGTAGAAACTCGACAATAATCACACCAATAGCTCAAAAGGCATCCACTAACAATCTACTAACAACATATTTAACAATTTATAGCTAAATCACAAAAATTGAAAACTAGGGTTTGAAACCCCCAAAACCGAGAGATACTCACCTCGAGGAATTAGGAATCACGAGCACGTGTGTGGGGTTAGATCCGCGTCCCTCTATGCATCCCCATGAATCTCCAGGCCTAATTTGACCCAAAATCGCCATATGCAGCTCTCAAAATCGAAAAAGAAAGGTTTTTCCTCGAAATGGGTTTGCTGCGTATTTATATGGGTCTGCAGGCGTAACCCGACCCGGGTTACTTTTTTTTAACCCACTGTAACCTAAACTCGACCCGTGTCCTTGAACACGACCCGGGTTGGTTCCTTTTGGCATTTTTCAAACTCAAACTTCTCCTAAAAGGTCCTCTAACCACACTAACACATATAACAACTTAACTAATCTTAATTAAACTAAGATTAGTACATAAGAGGGATTCCAACCTCTTCTCACTCATCAACAACTCAAAAGAGAAAAATATTGATTTCAAGAAAGAGAAAAATATTGATTTCAAATTTGAAAATGGGTCTTACATCATGAAATCAGATTTAGGATATCCAAGAAAGAGAAAAATATTGATTTCAAGCTCAAAGAATCAAACACAGAATAAACCTTTTTGTTCGTGTTTTCTAGAGGCAGAATTCAAAGAAGAAGAAGCGGTTTTCTTTTTTGATTTTTCTATTAACTGCTGGCAACGTCTAATGCACTATATAGACCATGACTAAGAGATGAGAAATATGCCTACTTCACTTTGGACACAAAATTGGGCTTTTGGCAGGAAAAACTTCGAGTTGGGCCTTTTCTTCCATGTAAAATCGTTTTTGTTTCGGGATGCTGCCCCAGACCCCCGTTTTTCTGAGTCCACATTTATCTATCCAAGTGTGCACCCCACACCTCCTGTCTTAGAATGTAAACTAAACGCAACCTATCTCGATATTAATCCTGAGTACACCAAAATATGTTGATAACACTAAAATCTCCAACAAAAACTTTATTGATACAGGGTACCATCAGTGTCTGAAAATATAATTCAAATATGGAGGGAAATTGTGACACCCGGCTTTTAAAACAAAGACACCCCTGAAAAATTTTCAATTTTAAACAAAGGTTTCAATACATAAAACCATAACAAAGGGGTATTTTTTTAATAGAAACGGGTACAAGTGTATCAAGGAGAGTATAAAATACCATGTCTCCTTTAAAGCCGGGCTGCTTCTGACAGTATCTATAAGTCCCACTTCAAAGTCACAGACTCTATCTTGTCCCCTATTAGTATCATGCTAACCTGCAGGGACAGTAACAAATATCGTGAGCTATAAAGCTCAGTGAGTAATCGTATCTGCAAATAACGAGTATTAGAAATACATTCATATAACTGTTTGGATATCGAAACCAAACTCCTAGCCTTACTGGCTGACCAAATATCTCTTAGGATTTCACATCCTAAATTATAGCCTTACAGACTATAACATGATAACCTGCAATTATCAAGCCACGTCAGTTATTTGCACATATAATCATATACAACTATTTCTGTCCCATATCTCTTAGTCACATCGGACCGCACCGTATATCCTGGCTATTTAAGCCGCACTCTGTGTCATAGCTATATAAGCTGCACCAAAAACATTATCAATATATAATTCATAGCCCGAAGGCCGCACCAGCTGGGTTTAATAACCCGATATCATAGCCAAAAGGCCGCACCATGTACCTGTAACAAAATCATAGCCAAAAGGCCGCACCAAATATCATAGCCCGAAGGCCGCACCAGAATCATAGCCCGAAGGCCGCACCAGAATCATAGCCCGAAGGCCGCACCCGTTGGATATAAAATCCAGAAATCATAGCCCGAAGGCCGCACCCATTGGATATAAAATCCAGAAATCATAGCCCGAAGGCCGCACCCATTGGATATAGCATCCAGAATTAGTTATGGCTCACGGGTTAGCCCGCTGTTGCCTTGGCTCACGGGTTAGCCCGCTGTTGCCTAGACTCACGGCTCCGTTCTTGTAATCGCAATGACTCACGGCTTATCCGGTCTTGTCTATATAGGTTTGACTTACAGCTCCGTTCCTGTCTATTATAGACTCACGGCTTATCTGGTCTTGTCTCTTCAAATGTATCTTTGAACCATCAATTTGGTCCCACAATCAGTTTCAACCTGTAACAATTCAATCATCATATATCATATATGATATCAGTGAGATTACTCACCTGGATACTAGCTGCGTTTCAATTTCGGTTGTTTCTTGCCTTTGCGTGCACCACAACCATTTTGTCCCATACCTATTTATTCATTTATATATCAAATGATAATAGGTTAATAATCATTCCAATTAACTCTAATACAATAGAGTTCAATACATTATCATTATAAACAATGCCTAGTTAATAAACTTTCCGTTTACTAACTTTATATGAATTTTACTATTCACCGAGGCATTCGAATCGATCTACAGTGCCCCCGAGGGGTTGAAAACTCGTTATAAAAATTTTCCCAAACTTTTCAGACCATAACGAGCCTACGGTTCAAGTTTGAGCTAAATCGGACAAGCCAAGCAAAAGTTAGCGTTTTTAATTCCCTGCCTGGCCTCTGCTCGGAGGCGCACTGCACCTAGGGCTGGGCGCACTGCGCCTGGGCGCACCCCGCCCTGGTCCTGGGTGCACTGCGCCCTGCGCCTGGGCAGACCCTCCTGGCCAGTCGCGATTTATGCACTGTAGCAAGCAGTTTTGGCTCATTAAGTCCTTAATCCAGTCCTTAATCGATTGGGGTTTGTTTCTAGGCTAAAACCTTATACTTTAACAAGGTTTTCAACCATTCAAAACAACTAAATCAATCAATATGAAGAATTAGGGTTCTTAGTCCCAAAACCCCAAAACTTCAAATTCATCATTAATAGCAATCTACTTCCATTTCCTTGAACTAAGTCCTTTTAGCATGACTTAATGGAAGTAATAAACTATCTAAACCACATAATCATAACTGAAATTTACAAATTTCAGTTTCTATAAAACCCATCAAGAACAACCAAGCTATAACTTGAATTTCTAACCTTTAAAGCTTCCAATTCATCAATTCCAAGCCAATAATTGAATTGCAAGCTTCAATTCTTCAAGAAATCTCCAAGTATTGCAGAATTCGTGTAGAGAAATCCTCTCCCGTAGCCTCACAAAAATCTGCACATGTGGGAGGACTATTCCAGTATTTATATTTTCCAATTTTACAAATTTGGTCCCTAAGTTTCATTTCTTGAACTTTTGGCACCAATATCAAGTTTTATCACAATAAAACTTTCATTTCTTATACTTTTGCCACAAGGAGCAATATTTTTACATATTTGGTCCTTCACATGGTCAAATGACCAAAATACCCTTTTGCGGTAAAACGACCAAAAATCCGTTTTTATAACATTTTAAGTCCAAAACTCAAAATATTATTTCAAACTAATTACTTTTCTGTCCAAAAGACCAATTTACCCTTCCAAGGTAAAATGACCATTTTACCCTTTTTATTATATTTACATAAAAAGAGTGTCTTGGCGTTACAGAAAAGGGTGGAGTAGTCCTCGTGTTTGATCCAAAACCAGACTTGAATATGCCTTATTATTCTAGCCCAATGGGCTTTGGGAAGGAAAATAAGATATACCCACCAAGATGATGATCGATGAAGAAACAATTCTAAGAAGACCTAGGAGACATCACCCATTCATATAAATCCCATAAATATGGGTTTAGAAGAGGGTAATGGGAAAATAAGGTCATTATTGAGAATAACAATATGGACCGCTGCTCCCATCAATCATCATAAACAATCAATGAGAATTAATTAGTGAGTGACTTGGAAGAGGATCACTCAAATATTAAGGATGATATTTAGAAGAATATGAGTTCAACAAAGATACCATGAAAGCTTGGGGTAAAGACGAGAACCGAAAAGAAAGATGGCCGGAAACTTTAAATATGAAGTCGATTAATAATCCTCGTGGGTACCTTAAAGAGATAAAGAAAAATAGTCAAATTTGTATACATGCCTATTGATATTGAGGGGTGCAAGAAAAGTTGTTTGTTGTTAGTAGGGCCAATGAACAATGACCAAAATCAGAATCCCATTGAATGCTAGCTAAAGCCAATAAGAGGATCCATTAGAGGTGAAGTATTTAGAGGATGGTAGGCTTCCGAGGAAGTCATTGGTACTGTTAAAATTGGTAAAACCATTGGGCTCAATATAAAATGTCACTTGGGATTGGTTAGGGAAGTGATGCAAGAGTATGGTGCTTATAGTAACAAATGTTAAAATGCCTTACAATTAATCTTAATGGTATGGGGAGGGATAGCAAAAAGGAATTCGAGATAAGAAAATTGTAAGGGGGAACAATGTTAACTTTGTTTCCAAGAGACGAAAGATGAAAAATGCAAAACACGGTTTTATCAGGTCCTTGTGGGGAAACATAAGGTTTCATTCGACTTTTATGAGCTTTTTAGGGAATTTGTGTGGCCTTGTTTTGGTTTGGACTCAAACAATGTATGGAAACTAAGCACAAGAGAAGAGAAATAGTTTTAGAATTTTAATATCTCTGTATCACCCTGACATCGCAGCGGTCGTCATGCGGTCAAAAATAAGAAAATACCTAACACACACACTTAGCACAGTGGAAGTCAGGGTCGATCCATAGGAGTTACGTGGTCGAGACAGGTGACATATTACCAACTGCAGTGTCACGCTACAGTCAGAGGACCTAGTTCCTAACTTTTGACAACTAATCCCAAAAAGCATAAAATAAAACAATTCCAAGCAAGCATGAACTAAACTAAACTACCAACCAAACCTTGTTCCTTACTGAAATCAGAAGTACATCTCCAAATCAAAAGCAAACAAAGGCAAATCAATCATAAAACACAATCCAAACATCCAACAATTCATTCACAAGCATAAAACATCGAAAAGAAGCAATTACTTGTAACCAAATGATTCATTAACTCAAAACTCAGATCCAATGACACAAACAGTAACCAAAAGATCCAAAAAAAAAAAAAACAGAAACAAAGACTCAATATCAATGGTTGTCACTTCCAAAGACACTAGCCACTATCACTAACTATTTAACTAATTGAAAATTAAAGATAAAAACATGAAAATACCAAAAGATGGTTTCTGAAGCTAAATCTCGGAGTCAAAGAGCCTTGGGGGTTGATTTCACACCAGGTCTTCGCTAGTTTTTTCGACCTAAAAGCCTCTATTTATAGTTGCAAAAATCTTGAGACCGCGCCACGCATAGGTAGATCCCGTGTCGCGCGTAGGGGTTTATCCCCGTTTTATCAGAATTTGAATTCTTTCCACCGCCTCATACCCGCGTCGCGCATTGATGAATTCCGCGGTGCGCGTACGTCTTTTCCTGATTTTGCCTTGATCTTCAAACTTCTTCCAAATTGCACGCTTTTGGTCCCTGTTTTCATTATTTCTTTCCAAACAAGTGCTGGCACGAAAAGTGAGAATTCCACGATGTATATGATATACTTTCACTAAGAATATGGCTTAACAACGACTAAAATATGTGATATTACTAGGCGTTGTCACACTCGTGAAATCGGGCTACGTAAAGATGTAAAATTAATTATTTATGAATAATTAAAATACTTAAATATGATAATTAAGTTTTAATAAAAGAATTTATAGAATATTTGTATAAATATTTTAAAGGTGTAAATAATATTTAGATAAATATCAAGAAAGAGTAAACAATATTAATTACTATTTATTATTAATATAAGGGTTTTATTAATAATTTAATTAATTAAAATTGTTTAATTAATAAAAAATGATTTTATTGATATTTAATTAAAAAAAGGTTTTAAGTTATATTTAGATAAATTGAAGGGGTTAAATATCATTAAGTAGACAAAATCTAATTTGGTTTGTTAATAATATCAAAAGGGTGAAACTTAGAAAGTTAGGGGGTGTTTATTAAATCTGAAAATACCTAAATTTTAAAAGGAATAAGATTTTAGGACATTTCCACTAAAGGCACAAAATTCAGGGTGTAAATTATAAGTTCTAAGATTCCTAATACGTGTAAAATCACGCATAACAAATACCAAAAGTTTGATGCGTAAGATCTAGTTTTAAATTTATAAAAATGATCTTATCTTCACTAGGGACTACACTAGATAATGTACCTATCGTGTGACAGTATAACTTTGGTAAGAACGGTTTGTCGAACACTTGAGGAACGAGTATGATTCAATTCAACAAATTCATGTAATGGTTAAACTCAAAATTGTAAAGTAAAAAGAACTTTTTTGTACTAAAATATCAATTAAGAAAATGTTAATAAGAAAACAAAAGCAAGTATGGATTCATGATTCAAACAAGTAATGAAGGTGCTTCACTTGGTTTTGATTACTGCTAGTCATGGTTGATTCAAAAGGTGCAATGTATATTACAAAGTTGTTCACTAATTTCTAAACTAATTAGCTTCTTGGTTCGAATACCAACACTATGATTCTGAGGATGTTAAGCACATTGGCCCTATAAATTACCAGTCCTTATTATCAGCCTTCTGTTCATATTATGCAAGATTTAATTTTGTCAATCTCAATGGTAATGAAAATCAACAAGTACATAAAATGATCATATAATGCATATTCACACACATTAAATTTTATTAATTTATAACCTAACCCTAGGATTTGGTCCATCATTCGTCTAAATTATATAGTGATTATAAACAGTAGAGATTCAAGTAATATAATCAGAATGATCATCTTAACTGTATTAGCTTAGTAATAAGCTATAAAAATTAGAACTTATCTTTATTAAACGAACATAAAAAATAAACAACTTTTAATATTTTATTAAGAAATCAAACCATAAACTAGGGTTCATCTACACCAAGCAAAAGCATATGTTATTTAACCTATAACCAGAAACATAGAACAAACAAAGTTCAGAAACGGAATGTAAAACATAGTACTTTAGAAAACGAAGTGAAAACCTAATGCTTCAATGCTTGATCCTTCAAATGTTGCTTGGAATCCCTCCTCTAGGCCCAAAATTTCCTTTTGTGATAATCTCTAGCTCAAGAAAAGGGTTTTGATTGATAAAAAAACCGTCCTTCTGCTCCTGGGGTCGAAGGTTATCTTTATATTGATTTTCAACCGACATAAAAACACATCATGTAGGTCAATTCTACACGTCGTGTAGAGTCGCAATTCATGCTTATCCTCCTACACGGCATGTGGCTTTATGGGTGAGTCGTGTTTTGTAGGCATAAAGTCTAATTTCAGATTTTTTTGATCCAAATATGTCTCGAGTTTTGAAATAGATAAATTCAAACTAATAAGTACCTTTTATCTTAGTTTCCAACCAAAATATAGCTTATACTATCTGATATCGCATATAATATGTATGCAAAAGGGCAATATTAAAATACCCCACACTTGGACTTTGCTTGTCCTCAAACAAAATAAGATTTATACAGACTGGCAAAACAACCACTTTAATACATTCAAGTTGAAAGTACAAGCAATAGTTACCGATACCACACATACTGATTAAAAACAAATATAACGATTATACATAGAATCATATACATAACTATGTACATGTCCACTTTAACTGTTTATTCCCCCAAACAAAGCTCATTCCCGTAAGCAACAAGTCTTTAATGTGTTAGCCACTCATTTTTGCATCCCCTAAAAATACCCTTTAATAATTCCACAGCCTCAAGAGTTATTGCCAAATTTCCAAATTTACCCTTGGTACCACACATTTCAGCTAAAAATTTGCATATGATTACTATAAAACTTTTTTAATTAATTATACTTTTCAGCTCAGTATTGTATTGCCATTTCTTCTTTTTTCGTTGAACTTCAATAACTTATGCATTCTTAAATTTTTTGTGCTAGAGTTAGAATGCCTATGTTGTACTGCTTATTACCAATATATTAACACTTTTCCTCGTACATTTGAAACTCTTGACTTTTTATGGAACTATTGATAACAAATTTTCAACTCAAAACATACCAGAGTCTACTCATTCAAATTCCAAAGGCCTAAAGGAATTCTATGTCTTTTTTAAAACCTGTGTAACAGACATTCAACAAAATCGATCCGAAGCGAGTTGGCCTTAGGTGATTAGGTGTAGAACATCCTTTACAAGTCTATTAGTTTGAGCTTTAAATGCTGTTAATTGATTCCCCTCTTGAATTTCAATCATTTGGTATCACATTTCTCACACTTGTTATTTCATTTATGCACTCATTACGTTTATCCTTTTGAGATTTTTCTCGTTTCAACACATGTTAATTTATTTTATGAGGTTTTTCATCTTTTCAGCACATCATAAGTCTCGTACACTTGAAATCTAAATTTAACTCAATCTATTTTGTCTAGGACTTAGCTACTGTTTACAATAAAGAGATACTTTTTAAGAGTACCTATGAATTAATAAACATATATGGGGTTTATTTTGTCAAATATGCAAAAGTTCCGGCTAACTTACAATTTAAAGATTTATTTGAAACAATGAACTGCCACAATTACTATATATAACAGCTACATATAACCTTAGCACCTATTTTCAAAACATTATTTTTGATATATTTAAATTATGTTTTTTAATTTTGGAACGATGTTAAAGCAAAAATTTAAAATTGGCCTATTTTTCTTTTTGGACCCCCATCTCACACTTAAATCATACAATGCATGCCTCCATTGTATGTACAAAAAACAAAATGAAGGAGAAAAATGAGCAGACTCCCCTAGGTATTCTCTGAAGAAGGTCGACATTTGAATGATGGGACAAACAATGTGTATATGTTGATGCTATTGGCAATATACTCGATGGTCAAAATTTCTGACACTTCAGTGTAAGAGTAGCATTTAAGATAATAATGACCATGTATAGCGATGTGGCATAGGCATTTAATAGGTGGCATTGTCGTGGCTAAGCATTGCAACATATCATATAAAATGTGAGTACGCGTCGTGTAATTCTGGTTTAGAGATGGTCAGTCGCGAGGCAGAAGTACATTGTGTCGTGTTAGAAAATGTAAAACATCACACGTACCGTCACTCAATATAGATCTGTCATAACAGATTTTGATCAGGAACTTGCTTCACCAATCAGTCAGGATATTTCTCTCCTGGTTGAATAGAGTATCGATAAGTCAAAACATCACCCCTCATTTATCTAGTGCTAACGCCTCATTAGACGGCACTCGGATCTCACCTGAACACTATTGCTTCAAAATGGAAGCTCAGTTAATACTTGAGAGTTCTCATATGGAAGAGTTGGTTCCAAGACTTGAGTGTAGTTCGATAAAAGAAGAAGAAGCTTAGTTAGATAGTTTCACACAAGTTTAGACCGGAGCTAAAACACTCAAAGGAAGATCGATGAGGTGATACCTGACCAAAGGGGAATCCTTGTTAGGATCTGGCTTGGTGTTGTCTTATCAGCTGCCAGATTATCTTAGGAACATCCATGGGGCACATGGCTCAATCTATCAAGACAACATGGGGAGCAAGATTTGACAATCTGTAGGTTGTCAAATCAGTATGGTGCTACATGTCCTAGACTACACACATTAGACCCACATTTATTCCTATATTTTTATACCCTTTTCACAATGTATGTATGCATCCAATATTCATATTGTGAATATTGTGAAGACTGGTAATCATAGATCTCTCTCCATTGTATATCATTGAAGTTTATCAATGAAAATATCTCGTTGTTTCTCATAGTAGACGTAGCTCCACTCGTTATCGAGTAAACCACTTTACATCCTTGAGTTTGATCTTCATATTTCTCATTATTCTAGACAATCGTCTGTGTTGGTCATTTTTTCTAAGTGCTTAGTCGTGTTTTTTGTGTGTTCCCAACAAACCAGGTATTGGGGCTATCCAGTCTAGGACCCTTTGATACCCCCAATAAGTTTGTTTATTGTGTGTTGTAGAATGATGGTGATGAATTTAATACATACACCAAGAAGAATGGAATCTTCAAAAAAAAACACATAAGAGAAAACGAGAAACAAACAAAGGAAAAGAAATGGCAGAATGTTGGAAGTTCTTTAAGGAGTTTATTGAAGATTATTATGGAGTAAAATGGAGATATGACATGCATCTGTGAGAATCACAGTGAATCCAATTAAAAATGGTACATATAGTTTAAATAAACATTTTGCTTGTTACAGAAAAACCTGAATAATAGTACAAAAAATAAACTACGTTACAATTCACAAAGTAAGCAACCAGGGAGGGAAGCGAGCACTTGGAAACATGACGAAAAAAGAATTAAAAAAGCTTTGAAAGATTTTCTTGTAGTGGGTGAAGTGCCTTTTAAGTTAGTTGAAAACAAAGCCTTTATTGAGTACACTAGTGCACTTAACGGAAAAGTCAATTTGCCATTGACTATGTGGATGAAAGAAATAAGTTGCTATCTACTTAAGTAATCCACTTAATATGGTACATTTGAAAATCGACACGTGGAATAGGATGTGTCAAAGAACTAACTATATGATAGTCATGACATACTTCATTGTGAAAATCGGGTAATGCATAAAAGGATCATCAACTTTAGAATGACAGATAGTCATAAATGATAGGATATCATGTATGAGTTATTATAATGCTTTCAAGGTTGGGGTGTAAAGAATGTGATGAGCATCATGGTAGATAATACACCTTCAAATGACAAAGCATTAAAGCTTTTATTCAAAATATTACCAAACATGTATGACGGGGCAAACCCTTCAACATAAGGTGGTGTAGTTTCTTGAGAAATTCAAGACCAAAACAAACCTAGTATCAGCGAGTTCATAATCGT
Organism: Cichorium intybus; assembly: GCA_023525715.1. NCBI lineage: Eukaryota > Viridiplantae > Streptophyta > Magnoliopsida > Asterales > Asteraceae > Cichorium > Cichorium intybus. The sequence continues at coordinate 68,609,451 of CM042011.1, forward strand.
TGACACATCATTTTGTTTGGAGGGAGATGAAATGAATAGAAAATATGAAAAGTGTTATGACTTCCAAAAGATCAACAACTACATGTACTTTTGCGGTTTTGTTGGATTCGCAAATAAATTTTGATTTTCTTAGACATGTTTTTGAGAAGTTGGTCAAGCATGTGATAATGAAAAAGAATCCCATGTCAATCTCAGATATTACTCTGAAGGTTAAGTCATGGATACAAGATTTTGAAAAGAGATATGATTTCTTTTAATCCATCTAAATAAAAATTAGACAATGTCGAGACTAACATATCTTCTCAAAACTGTGGTAGTCAAGATGTAGTTTGTGTTGATGACGTGAATGAATTCTTCGGTGATTATCTAGTACAAGTGGAAAATCCCTCGACTTAAATGGAGACATAGTTGAGAAGATACTTGAACGACCCGCAAACTCAATACAAGAAGGAGTTTGATATTCTAGTGTGGTGGAAACAAATGCATCCCGTTACCCAATTGTTTCTCGGATGGCCACATATAATTTTTTTTATAATTTTATACTTTGTTTCTATTATGTATTATATTTTTACACTTTATAATTTTACATTGTTAGATGTTTTGGCAATTGAAATTTCAGTTGTGGCATCTCAGTCGACTTTTAGTACAAGCGGGGGTATTTTAGATCCTTACCGAACAAATTCGGTCACACCAATAGTAGAGGAATTAGTTTCCACTCAATATTGTGCTAGTAAATCAAGAAAGCTAATTGTGGACAATATTGAAGACATTTTTAAAGATGATGACATCGCTAAATATAACAACTTTTTAATTTCTTAAAACAAATCATTTATTACATACTAACTTCATACTTTGTTTTATCTTCGGTATACTAGAACTTGAAGAGGCGATACTAAATAGAAAGGGACAAAAGGGGGGAAACTTCTATAGAGATTATATACTAGATAGTTGTATATGTATATATATTTTTGTAAACTTAAACAGCTATATTTTATGAACTTGAATCACTGAGCCATTTTTTGATTAAGCTTTGAACATATTGGTTAAGTATTAAACTTCTAAATATTGATTAAACATTAAAGTTATACATATTGGTTAAGTATTAATCGTTAAGCACTTATACATTGAATTTATTCATATTTGTTAAGTATTGAAATTGTACATATTGATTAGTCTTAATAGTTAAGAACTTATACATTGAAGTTATACATATGTTATATGTTAAGTACTTATATATACGGGAAGTGATTCGTACACAACAATTTTTCTCCATACACAACAATTTAGCATTTTTAATGCATAATGTATAACAATCCTAAAACATGAATTGTTGTGTATGGAGAAAAATTATTGTGTACGAATCACTTCCCTATATATACATATTTTTAAAAAGTTAATACATATTGGTATAGTCCATTTGAAAATCCTAATAGTTAAGTCCACATGATTAGCCTAGCAATAAATAGCCCAACATCAGTTCAATTCTAAACCCGATACGATCTACGACATAAATCTCTTCTCGGTTCTGTTCAGTCCTAAAACCAATAAAAACCCAACTCAATTGGTATGGTTTGGTAATGAGTTATGTAATTTTATGAACTTCGGGTTCAGTTCCAATCGGGTTTACCCTCCCATGATCATCCATAGTGGTTTTATTCACTAACACTAAAACACCAAACTTTTATTTTATTTGAAACTTTTAAATACTTCACATTAAAATTTAACTACATCATTATAAAATCTCATCTAGAGCTTTCAATGAATCTAACAATGAATATGATATTTGTAGTTTTCTAAATACATTTAAAATTGTCAGTTTTATTTTAACACATTTTCATGATATAAAATATTTGAGAAATAAAAATAATTAATTACATATTATAGTTATGTTTTAATAATAATAATAATAATAATAATAATAACTTTTCATTTCTTTATAAAATATTAATTATACGTTTTCCGATGCTATACTTTAGTGTATGATTGTAGTTAGGATTTTTTTTGTTAAACATCGTCAACTGGGTATTGTTTCAGTCATATGATTGAAATGATCTTAAGTAATGTGAATGTGTGTCATTAAAGTGATTGGCAGATTGAACATGATTTAACCCAAAGTTTGATTTTTCTGGTATGTGTAGCGGGTGATTCCATTAGCACGATTTGAATGCACGATTATATGACTGATTTGATATGCTGACTATTGATTCAATATTGTTTTTAATTGTTTTTATATATTTTTATCCTTTGAAGCTAAAATCGAGCAACTAACTTAATAAGATGATTTTTTTTTTCATTTATACCCTTTTGTTTGTATAGAAATCTAAAATGATCCTTTTATCTTTTAGTTCATATCATTATTATTTTAATATATTGACTTGATACTTTTGATAACATTAGCATATAGAATTTGATATAACTTAAAATAAACTATTAGGTTAAACACAATTTATTTTTAGGTCATGAAATAAAAAACATTGATCAAAAACATATTTTTTTGTGCTACTTATGTAAGTTATGATACACTTACAAGTGTCAAGAACCATATATAAATAAATGAACAAATATAACTATTCAAAACAAAAACCATAATAATAAAGTATTATTTTTATTAACTATATAATTTAACTATTTGAGTATTACAATTACTGTGTGGTACATTTAGATATATTGAGAAACCTCTTTTAAATTTATAATAATATAGAATACAATTTTCTTATAAGGCTCTATTGGTTTTGAAACCGGAATAAAAACCAAGTATTAAAGTAAAGAAATCTATAACCAAAAAAGATTCAAACCATTCCCTATCTTAATAAAATAGGATTCAATCTTGGATAAGTATGTAAAAATATATAACTTAATTACATATAAATGAAAGATAAAGTAAATTATTATACCCTATCTACAAATAAAGTTAAAGAACAAAAAAATTAAAATATAATTAGATTTTCGTTAACTACTGAAAAATTTTGATTTTTAATTTGGACTTTACAATCTACGTATTTTATGTCTTCACTTAGATGTTCTTGTATATTTATATTTTGAATTAAATATGTATCTATCTACATATTCATATTACAACATTAATTATTCAAACATAACTTGTTCACTGTTAGGGCTGTAAATAAATTACATGAACATGAACTATGGCTTGTTCATGTTCATTCGTTTAAGTTAATCAAACACACAAACCTATACACAAACTAATTTTCATGTTCATGTATTTTTGTTTAACAAATTAAATTATTTTTGTTTGTTCATTTAACGAAATTTTCTTATAGTAATAACAATACATTCATATTATCTTTGACAAAATAGGTCCAAACACACTAAGAGATACACCGTAAATGTTGTATTTTTTAAGATTAAAAACATATATGATTTTATCTAGACATTTCAAATAAATAAGAAACTTGTTGGGATTTGAAATGAATATAAAAAATTAAAGGCATGTGTTGAAACTTTTACTTAAATAAAAGGAAGTAAATAAATAAAAAGAATTGACATCAACTTAATGTGACAAAGGTGACGAGGTTAATTGTAAAATAGTCATATCAAGGTTTTTAATGGTTGTATACTTGTATTATACACGAATTTGTCATGTTAATAGGACCATCCGCATATAGCGGGGTTCCTTTACCAACACTTTCAAAACGTAGTCTATTCAAATGAGTTTTCAATTAGTATATGTCTCAAAAAGTTTTGATAGATTTAGTAACAAGATAATATATGTTAGATTGATCCTAACACACTATTTTTGAATTTTACATATAATTAATGTGTTAAGTATCATTAAATACATATTATGCTTATATATATATATATATATATATATATATATATATATATATATATATATATATATATATATATATATATATATATATATGATAAAATGAGGAGGGTAAAAAGGTTGAGAAAGTGAGAAGAAATCTGGGCTCTCCAAATACTATGATCTAAGGCTAATATGAATCGGCAATTTGTGTAATTTTCAGAAGTAATTGGATGAAATTGTAAATTTTAAATAGACTAGAAGGGTATTATGGTCACAAATCTTCAGGATATTTTTATCATCCCTACAAAATCTCTCTCTCTCTCTCTCTCTCTCTCTCTCTTTATATTTCACGTATACAAAAACCCTAATCGTCATCATCTTAAATCATACTCCAACCACCACACCATATAGTAGCTGCCGAGTGGTTTTTCTTTTGTCCCACTACATCTATCCAACCGTGCCACCGGTGCTGGTTACTGGAAAGCTACAGGAAAGCACAGAACCATAAAATCCACAGGCCGTTCAGATGCTAAAAAAATCGGAATGAAGGAGACGTAGAAAGGTCGAGCTCCTAAAGGTGAGTGTACGTATTGGATTATATCGAGCAACATAAAAGGATGAAGAAGACGCTAGTTTTCCAATATTCAACATCCTTTTACTTTTGCTTTTAGCATTTTAGGTATAATTCTTGAAAATTTATTGCTTATCAATAAAAATAAACATAACCGTCGTTTTAGAATGGGTGTTAATTAATTGTTCCAATATCTAATCAATGAATAATTTACGTCGTCTTTTTCTTATTACTAATTTTACTCTTGATTACTATAGCTATGTTTCATGAAATTAATTATTTTTGCAGGAAACATCGTATCATTCATTTGATTTCCTTCAAGAACCATCAACATCTTAAACCTTGACCACTACCTCAGCAGCCATTACCACATAGTTGGACACCATCGAACATCTTAAACCGTGATCACTACCTCACCCTACTAAAAGTTTTCTAGCCACATTAACTTACTGTTAAAACGCATTCTTAAAAATTCTCTCCATCTAGTGGTGTTTTCCGGCAATCAGGTGCGATATCTTGGTGTTTAGGTGTGTTTTCCGTATACTAAATTTACCCGGTGTATAGATTTGTTACTCGTGCACTAAAACTTGCTCCATTTTATCTGTCCGACTCAAAAGCGGTGCTTTAACACTGTTGTTTTACGGCGAATGCGGTTCTTTTTTCCGGCAATAGGCTTCAAGTTCCGATTTAATATGTACGATTTCCGTTGTTAATTTCTTCTTTGTTTATGCTGTCATAGAATTCTGTGTGTAATTCATGTTTATTTGTGATAAAAACTTATGTGTTAGGTTGTACATGATATATGATTAACACTGTAACTGACACTATAACAGCCAATGTAATAATCATCGATGATAAGCAGTGCTAATCGTTGATGATTAACACTGTAACAACCACTTTCAATTCATCATTAAAATGTGAACACATAAACTCTATTGTTAACCATCAACGATTATAATAATTATAATAATTTCTAATCATTAGTGAACTTGATTTTGCAGGTGTGAATCCAAGAATAACAATGATCACGCGTGCCCCTCTTTCTTTTGGGTGTGATGGCAGCAACAAGAATAATCAAAGCAAGAATAATCATCGGAACTGCAACATAATGATTACTAATGAATCGGATTTTTTATATTTGTTTTATTCATTTGTGATTACAGCTAAACTAGTTTTTTTTACATTGTCTTTTATTCATTAATGATTAGAAATGTATCGTTTCCTTTATATCTTTGTGTTATGATTACAATTGTATTATATTTTTATATTTTTATTGTACTTTATTCATTTTAGTATTTATCGTTACTTGTAATCATTCGTGATTAACATATTCATATCAAACACAATTTTTAAAAATTCTCAAAAAGTTCATATTTATATATATTTTATTCATTGATGATTACGACAAAAATTTGTATAATCACTATAAAAATACTGAAAAAAAATTAAATCAATAAAATCATAAAACTATATATTTTTTTTCTATTCATTAATGAATGAAATCGTGAAAAAAAAGAAAAAATTATTAAGTTTTCGAATTTTGGAAACACAAATAATAAAAATATTTTTTTCTTCAATTAATAGAATAACAAAAAATCAATTAATTCTTTTATTTTAGGTAACTATCAATCAAAATCCTAAATTTTAGGAAGTTAGATTAATTGTTATTTTGTTATAATTTAATTAAAATATATAATTACTAATATACCCATATGATTTCATTGGTCCAGAATCATTCTCGCATTCTTAACCTTTTTATCATTCTCATTTTAACCTCTCCCTATATATATATATATATATATATATATATATATATATATATATATATATATATATATATATATATATATATATATATATATATATATATATATATATATATATATATATATATATATATATATATATATATATATATATATATATATATAGGGTTAGGATCCAGTAGGAACCCAAAATCCGGTAGGAACCGCGAGAACTCTTTTCGTCCAATTATTCTCATAAGGGCAAGAACGTCAAAACGTTTTCCTTCGACGTGACGCAATCACGTGCGACGCACGTCCACGGAACAAAATATGAACTCGAGGATTTAAGTGAGTTTTTTTTCAACGTGATTTAAGTGGGTTTTTTTTCTCGTTTTTTTCCTTTTTCGTTTTTTTTATTTTTTTATTATTTATTTATTTTTTTTTCAAATTTTTTATTTTCTATTGAACTCAGTTTTTAGGTTTTTATTTTTCTATTTATTATTTATTTATTTTTATTTTTTTTGAATACTACAGTACTCGATTTTTATTTTTTTTTTGTTTTTTTTCATTTTTATGTATCTTTTTAATTTTTAATATTTTTTAATCTTAATTTTAACGTTTTTTTTCGTATCTTTAATCCAATCATTTTGGATCATGATATTTGTAATCATAACGTTTTGGATCATAACATTTTAGATCATAGTTTTTTTGTATCTTGAATCATAATTTTGAATCATTTTGTCGTTATATGTTTTGTTTTAACTCGTTTTGGATCATAACGACTTTTGGATCTTGAATCATAACGAATATTGCATCTTTGATCATAAGTTTTGAATCATAAAACATATTTTGGTTTTAATATTTTTGGATCATATGTATTTTTTTGCTATTTTGATGTGTTTTTTTACTTAAAATATAAAAATGAACATGAAAAAAAACCTTTTTTTTTCAATTTTTTTTTGCAAACTTACTAATATAATATCTACAATTATCCATTAAATTTTCAGAATTTTTTTTAATTTTTGATTTTTTATAATAAGAATAAATAAAAAAATAAATTTTTTTTCAAATTTTCATGATTATGCTTGTTTTGTAGAGAATTAAATTTTAAGAACATTGATTTTTTAAGAATTTTTTTTACAAAGGAAAAAAAAAAGTTATGACCAAAAAACTAAGCGGGGGAATAAAAAAAACTCAGCAAACCATATAGCGACAAGTGTCGCAATCTGGTGGGGGGTCTCATTGCAATTACCATATTACCCTTATTAATTTGTATTATCCACCCAATAGTTTTAATTTTTATACAAGTAGCCCCCCAAGCTTTTAAGATGTGACATTTTATTCACAATCAATCTTATCCACCCATTTTTCATTATTAAGGGCCCAGATTTGTTTTTACGGTTCTTACCGGATTTTGGGTTCCTACACGATCCTCCTTATATATATATATATATATATATATATATATATATATATATATATATATATATATATATATATATATATATATATATAATTATTTTGAGTTTAGATATATTGAGCCCACTAGACTACTTTTTACCATCGAGACTTTTTGTTTTAACAATCTAAATCTTTATAGATATAGTTAACATAAATCAAATTAAAGTATCACTAATTCATTCAACTTTACATAATTTAATGAATTATCATATTAACATTCTGCTTTTTATACAACTTTACTATTAAATGATGGCTAGGGTTTACAACCATAACTTGTCTAGCAAGTTTCTTAACTTGCATTGCCTCCAACTTAAACCCTAATAGCCTAATATGAAAATATGATGAATTTTAAATGTTGAGTAATTGTTTAAATTAATTATTAACATTGCATGTTTAATGGAACTAAAACATAAAGTTTAAAATGCTTCAAAATTTATACACACACACACACACACACACACATATATATATATATATATATATATATATATATATATATATATATATATATATATATATATATATATATATATATATATATATATATATATTAGAAGTGTATCTATATGTATAACTTAAAGATTAAAATAAAAACATTTTTCAAATCATGACTAGGCTCACCCACTCTAAATGTGTTTAGAAGGTTTGAAGGAGGTTTATTTGATTTCCATATGTGCTTGGTTTTAAATAACATTCATTGCTTACCATCCTCGTCGTTTGCTGTATTTTCTTGAGTGGAGTTATCAAAAGGGTTTGATAGGACAATGTTTCAAGTTAAAAAGTATTAACTTAAAGTATTAAAACAAAATCCTGTTTTAAGTAAAGTAAAAACGTGAATCATCTGCTATCCATGAAAAAAACACATTTTCTTTATGATCTGTTGACGGGGCATGTGCGGTTTGCCGGCATGTCAAATTGAGATTATAGTTGAAGATGATGTGGCACTCGTGATACTCAATGTAACGCCCCAAAATTTCTTTTTTTTTTTTTCAAAAACGCATTAACGCCAAAAGCGCAATAACACTAAAAGCGCATTAACGCCAAAAGCACAATAACACTAAAAGTGCAATAACGCCAAAAGCGCAATAACGCCAAAAGCACAGTAACGCCAAAAGCGCAATAATGCTAAAAGCGTAATAACGTTATTCCATAAAACATGCTGACGCTATCACTTTAATTAGTTGCCAACTTCATGTCTATAAGACATGAATATCAAAAATACGGTCCAACAAAACATTTGGTTTGTAAGTTTACAACCATGGGCGTTACAGATTATATCAAAACAAATCATAGCAAGCAGAGAATGATTAAACCATAAAATCAAAAGATGAGAGCTATGTTTAGCTCCACTCCATCTAGTCTCCCAAAACATATCTAGCATATCATTTTGTCATCCTACTCTTGCGAACCTGAACCTGAGACACATGACATAAACATAAAATACGTAAGACAAAAATATCTCGTGAGCTACATGAGTTTTAGACTCAAAACGTTTAAAAACATAATATATATCATTTTCAAAGACCTTGTAACCAAATCGTATCATATCTCTTGCTGAAAACATTTAAAAGCATAATATATATCTTTTTCAAAGCCTTTGTAATCAAATTGTATCATATATCTTACTGTTAAAACCTTTATAACTGAAACATGTCATCATCTTGCTTGTAAGTCTTTCATAATAAGTTGTCATCATAAAACTTTCTTTACTCAAACTTGACTGGTAATCAATCATAAATAGGTTTTTATACTTAGGGCATTAATCACTTAAAGTGATACCCCAAGTCTAGGCTAAGATGGAAATAACGAAATCAGTCCATCGTAGCATCATAAGCTTTAGGACATCTACTTCGCGACGAGGTTGGTACCACCCTAGTAGATTCCTCTAGGTTCCGTTACGGGAACATCATGGTCCGGGCACAAAGAATCATGTTCTTTGTTCATACTGTCTTGCATAGCTGCATTCATTCATATCTTAAATACCAGTCATAAAAAAAGCATAACATGATTTGACATCAAATTACTTGTTGAAATCACATTAAGGCTAGTGCCAAACCAATCTTTTCAATTCTGATTCAGTTTAATGTCAAATCATACTTTTCAAAACGTATTAGGCTTAATGCCAAATCGTATTTTCATCTCATAGTAGGCTTGATGCCAAAACATATTTTCATAACATTCATAAGCAGGATATAAACCTTTATTAAACGTATTATAAGTGAAAAAGGCTTTCCTGCCGTTTCATATTTAAAAATCACGTAAAATTTTATAAATACTTGCCATGTACCCCATAGTGGGAAAATGGCACATGTACTCACCTCGGTCCGCTTAGCCTTTGCCTCTACTTGCTTCCGCGCACTCCTTAACTTCTATACCGATAATATAAAAGATTAGTATTATATTCAAATATTAACATACTACGTATGTTAAACAATTCTAATTCATATAATTCTTTTCAAACTAGTTCAATCTAGCGTTATTCTAAAAATATTCAATTTTAGTCCATTAATAAGTTAAACGTTCTTTTACATATTATAATCTAACACTTCACGATATTAACTTTTTAGCAAGAATTCCCTTCATATGGTCGAGTTTGACCAAATCCGATAACTCAACATTTTAGTCTCTTATTTTACCCAAAACTTCAAGTTTATACATTCCAACGTCAAATAATTACTTTTTATTAAATCCTTTATATTTGTAACATACGTGTGTTCTTAAGTCCACAAAGTATGAATTTTATTAACTAATTATTCAAACTTTCCAAATTATCGACCTCAATATATGTAATAACTAAATTTTTAGCTTTGAACATGGTGCGTTCTTCACACACTCTTGATCTAAAAGATTATAATTCCAATATGTCAATTCCATTCCACTTCCCAATTCCAATGTCTACTACTAACTTGCATCAAGTCTCATTATATCGAGTTTTTATAAAAATCCGACTCAAAAACAATTTATCTTCAACATAAACTCAACAACCAATGTTATATGATCATCAATTCTTCATCTTTTCAACTTTTCTCCAACATGCATCAAGGATCCAACCCAATATTTAAAACTTTCATTCCATATGTGATTTTTGACTCACAACAGTGATAGTAACATGAATCTTTGCTCAATCTCGACATGTATGTGTAAATTTTTCGGATTTAGGAACTAGGGTTTGAAAATCAATTATCCCCTCTTTCAATTTCTGTCCAAAGTCTCAAAATTTCAGGAATTTAAGTAACTTAAACATGCAATCGGACAAAGAACAAGTTTTTCCTTGCTCACCCTAGCTACCGTCGACCGTGGAGGTCGTTTTCGCTGGAGAAATCACGCCGGCGGCCGCGATTCGTCGCCTTCTGGTGGCTGTCGTCGATTTGCTACAAGGGCGGCCCCTTCTCGCAACCCTCTGCTCGGAATCTCTGCTCAGACCCGCTGCTTCTCTCTCTATCTCGATTACAAATCTAGCACACACACACAATCGAGGTGTGTGTATGTTTTCGTTTCTCTCCTGCTTCTTCCCGCTCCCTTTCCTTTTCTGAATTCTTTTCATGCGTACATGGGAAGAACGAGCCCACAGACTAAAAGGGAAACCCACCGGTTTTAAGTGGAAAATGACAGATTTGCCCCTTATTCTAGACAGCTAAATTTTCAGCTTTTTCTCTTTATTTTTTCTCAACTTTGCAGGGGCATATCTTCTTCATACGAAATCCAAAACTTGTAAACTTTATACTTTTAGAAAGGTGGGAATGAGCTCTACAACTCTCCCCTACTGACTTTCGTCTGAATCGTAAGGGATTTTCCGTTATTAACCCTTGAAAATGACTCTTTGGTCATTTTTGTCACTTTTAGGCCATTTTAAAACCTTCCTATGTCCTTCGTTACATCTCCAAATGGCCCGATTCTTTTTCGTATACTTTTTTTATCTCAAATACTACCAAAGTCACCTTGAGGACGTTTTCCTAATTCCTTTTAGATTTTGAGATATTAAGTTTTAAAGATTCCTAAATAAAATTTTCACTTTTTGGTCCTTTATGGGATTTCATTTCTACTCGGGTTCATATGTTACTATTATTTTACTAGAGTTACTTTCTTAATACTATAAGGATAATATGACAAGTTTATGCACATATAAAATATTAGATTTAATGAAAGATTAAGTTCATTTAACTCAAGAAAGTTTTAGTTGTCACACTCAAGCGTATCTTGAGCTGGGAATCATGCGTTTTTTGCATGATTACTGAGATAAAAAGAAAGAAAGAGAAGACTGAGGAAGACCCCTCAGGTATATATGCGATAAAGTTAGAACTTTACACTCTCTCCTAACGCTTGAGTATTAGATACCATATACGAAACTCATATATGTAATTCGTTACATGGGTTCAAAAGGAATAAACAATTGAAGACAAATGAAGTGGTGCTCTAAGTGGGGAACGATGCAAGAATTAATGTTCACTTACTAGGAGATTATGATTTATTGTTACCCAATGGCTTGTACTTAAATTGAAGAATGTTTGTTATGTTCCTAGTTTAATTAGGAACATTATTGCAGTTGCTAGATTGAAACAATGCAGTTTTACTTTAAATTTAATGCACTAATACATTCACGTTTCTAAACACAATGTGTTCTATTTTGAGGCAATGCCTCTAAATGGAATTTATGAAGTAAACCTAGATTTTTCTTTAACTAAAGTTCTATATATCATGCTTCCACCAAATGGGTCAAATATGATTTGAGCCAATCCTATGTATGACATTGTTTCCTTGGGCAAATAAACAAGAAACACATATCCCAACTTTAGAAAGGTGGACTTCTGAAGGCAAATGTAAATGCCTCTTTTAATATATGCAAATCTTGCTTGTATAGAAACATGACTAAAGCTCCTTTTACTAGCACATAGTAAAAGAGTAAACGACTTATTAGGAATCATATATAATGATGTATGTGGTCCTTTTAAGGTCATGTCTAGATACAATGGAGGATACTTAATCACATTCACCGGTGAATACATTTGTTTTGGTTATATTTATACAATGAAACATAATGTTAAGTGCTTGAAATGTTTAAACAGTTTCAAATTGAAGTAGAGAACCAACTCAACAAAACCATTAAGGTACTTCGCTCAGATAGAGGTGTGGAATATCTTAGTCAAGATTTCCTTGACCACCTTAGGAATCATGACATCATAATCAAAACTTACTCCACCCAGAACACCCAAAATAATGGTGTTTCCAAAAGGAGAAATTGAACCATATTAGATATGGATTGATCAATGATGAGTAGAACCATTCTTCCACTATCCTTTCTGAGTTATGCCTTGCAAACTACAACCCGTGTTTTGAATATAGCCCCAACAAAAAGGGTTAACAAAACACCATATGAATTATGAGATGGAAGGGCTCCATGATACATTTATTTAAGGGTATGGGGCTGTGAAGCCTATGTTAAACAAGAGGCTTCAAGCAATCTTGATCCAAGGTCTACCATGTGACATCCGCCTAAAATGGATTCGGGTCAACCCAACCCAATTAGAAATTTAATAAACCCTACTCGAGATTTCTTGACGCTAATAGGATCAAAACCCTTACACTACGATATAAATTGACATTAATAACAATATACCATAGTATAACGTTATAACTATAATCAAATTAAATTATGATACCATATTAAAATAAAATCAAAGTATGATGCTCTAATTAAATTAAAAGAATCAAACTTGAATGCTATAATTAAACTTCAAATCAAAGTAGATTGTTATAATCAAATAATAACCTATTTTTTTATAAAACTCTATTTTTATAAACTCTACATTAAATTTTTTAAAATTCTTATATTAATTAGTGTATTACATAGAGATTCTTGTGCTAGTGGGAAATTATCAAGACCACCAAAAGCCAAAAGTTATTCCCATTGTCTCCTACTCACACCTCCCATCATCTTTCCTTTCATTTTTCTCCCAACACATTATTCTCATCACCACTCAAACCATATCTATTCTTTCTCTTACTCTCAATCTCGAAATTCCTTCTAGAAATCTTCATATTTCAGCCAAGAACACTCCAATATACTCAAATCTTCATCCCTCTTGAAGCATTCATCAAGGTATGTTGTTAAAAGTCTCAAATTCATGAATGAAACAAATTAAATCCACCAAACTATCTAAAACTCATTTTATGCATAAAACTGATTTTTCTCAGGATCCCATCAATAAAATAAGAAGGTCTGGAAATTTTCAGAAAATAACTTATTTTTATTGAATTACTATAATTATTGCAATAAAATAAGGCAATAATTCACATAAAATACTTTTTGCAGTCAATAAATTCTGGGAAAACTTTGGAACAACCCATATATTGAGTAAAGTGTATTTATAAAGTTTCATGCATTTATATTACTCTTTGATGCTTATTTTGTATTTTATTTTGTTGTAGATAAATAAATTGCAAAATATAGTTATGTATGTTAAAAACTAGATTTTATATTTTTCGCACCTTATTAACATTTTAAAGACTCCATGACAAAATTTACAGATTTTTGTAAGAATATTTGCTTATTTTTCCTGATTTAATGATTTAAATTGATAATAAATAGGTACACATGTTCAAAAATTATAAAACCTTATCAGAATATCATATATAACATTTTAATCATAAATAAAAAGTCTAATGTATTTCTCTTAATATTTTCCTATTATTTATGATTTTATTGATTAGTTAATAATGAAAAACATAAGAAATCCTTCCCATAGTCCAAAATATTCAAAATATTTACAGTATGCTCAATATAATGTTAGAAAACTATGGTTAATTTTCCAGAATTTTGGGAATCATTTATTATTTTTCCCGAATTTTGTTGTTGTTTAATTATTAAAATACTAAATAAATACTAAAGCAGTTAAGAAAAATATAAAAATTTTACAGTAATTACTATTTTATGAAATAATGATTTTTTTGATAATTTTAGAATGTTTCATTACTGGTTAGTATTTAAAACCATTTTCCTAAATATCTAAGCATGTAAAAATGCATTTTTAATGATTATTTCATATAAATAATTGTTTATAATATATAAAATCTGTAAATACTTATAATTTGACAAGTTAGTATTTTAATAAGAAATTATTAAAATCTTGCCTAAATTGAAAATATAAATTAATTATGCAAAGTAATTAATTCAATTTAAAATTCATTTAACAAATAAATACCTTAATATTCAAATCAAAATGGATTATTGTTAATTCATTTAATATAAGAATATGTGTCTAATTATTTTTATTAATATTCCATTCCCGTTTAGCAGTTCCTAAACCAAAACTATTAATTATATTAGGTTCTACGATATTTTGACTCGGGCTGTCTATCGTACGACACGCGTATTCTGTTTGGACTAAAGTGAGTAATCTATCCCATATTTTATAATTTTCAATACTTTTGGGGTGTATCATGTGGTTTTAATATGTTCCAACTTCATTTTATTATTTTTTCACCATTGAGACATTGTTGAGACATTTATACGTGAATCAGTATTTGTATAATTATTGTTTGTTTACGCTACATGTACCTGTAGTGCATTACCAATTTTAGTCTAATCTCCATGACTATGCCCGTATTCTTGAGGTACGTTATGGACAATAATAGCGCTATTGAGTTGACCACCCCGCCTTGGGACGCTAAGGTGATTGATTGCACGTGGTTGAGTGTGTATGATGATTAGATGCTCCATCCTATATATATATATATATATATATATATATATATATATATATATATATATATATATATATATATATATATATATATATATATATATATATATATATATATATATATATATATATATAGTGTATGAGATTCTTGTGCTAGTGGGAAATTATGAAGACCACCAAAAGCCAAAAGTTATTCCCATTGTCTCCTACTCACACCTCTCATCATCTTTCCTTTCATATTTTTTTCCAACACATTATTCTCATCACCACTCAAACCATATCTATTCTTTCTCTCACTCTCAATCTCGAAATTCCTCCTAGAAATCTTCATATTTCAGCTAAGAACACTCCAACATATTCAAATCTTCATCCCTCTTGAAGCATTCATCAATGTATGTTGTTAAAAGTCTCAAATTCATGAATGAAACAAATTATATCCACCAAACTATCTAAAACTCATTTTATGCATAAACCTGATTTTTCTCAGGATCCCATCAATAAAATAAGAAGTTCTGGAAATTTTCAGAAAATAACTTATTTTTATTGAATTACTATAATTATTACAATAAAATAGGGCAATAATTCACATAAAATAGTTTTTGCAGTCAATAAATTATGGGAAAACTTTGGAACAACCCATATATTGAGTAAAGTGGATTTATAAAGTTTCATGCATTTATATTACGGTTTGATGTTTATATTGTATTTTATTTTATTGTAGATAAATAAATAGCAAAATATAGTTATGTACGTCAAAAACTGGATTTTATATTTTTTGCACCTTATTAACATTATAAAGACTCCATGACCAAATTTACAGAGTTGTTTTAAGAATGTTTTATTATTTGTCCCGATTTAATGATAGTTTAATGATTTAAATTGATAATAAACAGCTACACATGTCCAAAAATTACAAAACCTTATCCGAATATCTTAAATAACATGTTAATCATAAATAAAAAAGTTTAATGAATTTCCTTTAATCGTTTACTATTATTTATGATTTTATTGCTTAATTAATAATGAAAAACATAATAAATACTTCCCATAGTCACAAATATCCAAAACATTTACAGTAGGCTCAATATAATGTTAGAAAACTATGCTTAAATTTCCAGAATTTGTAGGGATCATTTATTAGTTTTCCCGAATTTTGATGTGTTTAACCAATAAAATAATAAAGAAATACTAAACCAATTCAGAAAACTATGCAAATTTTACAGTAATTACTATTTTATGAAATAATGATTTTATGATAATTTCAGAATTTTTCATTACTGTTTAATATTTAAAATCATTTTCCTAAATATCTAAGCATGTAAAAATGCATTTTTAATGATTATTTCATATAAATAATTGTTTATAATATATAAAATCTGTAAATACTTATAATTTGACTAGTTATTATTTTAATAAGAAATTATCAAAATCTTGCCTAAAGTGAAAATATAAATTAATTAAGCAAAGTAATTAATTCAATTTAAAATTCATTTAACATATGAATACATTAATATTCAAAACAAAATTTGGATTATTGTTAATTCATCTAATATAAGAATATGTGTCTAATTATTTTTATTAATACTATATTCCCGTTTATCGATTCCTAAGCCAAAACTATTAATTATATTATGTTCTACGATATTTTGACTCGAGCCGTCTATCGTACAACACGTGCATTCCTTATTGGACTAATGTGAGTAATCTACCCCATATTTTATAATTTTCAATACTTTTGGGGTGTATCATGTGGTTTTAATATGTTCCAACTTCATTTTATTATTTTTTCACCATTGAGACATTGTTGGGACATTTATACATGAATCATTATTTGTATAATTATTGTTTGTTTACGCTACATGTACTTGTAGTGCATTACAATTTTTAGTCTAATCTCCATGACTATGCCTGTATTCTTGAGGTACGTTATGGACAATAATAGCGCTATTGGGTTGACCACCCCGCCTTGGGACGCTAAGGTGATTGATTGCACGTGGTTGAGTGTGTATGATGATTAGATGCTCCATCCTATATATGTACATATATATGTATATATAGGGTGAGGACTTATTGTTGTTGTTATCATTTGTTAATCAATTTTTGATTTATAAACTGTTATCTCAATAACAGTTGCTTGCCAACTTCAAAAGAAAAAAATTTCAAATTATTCAAACTCACAATTTTCTTTAATAAAACTAGATTACTCACCAACTCTCGTAGTTGAACTGTTTTTACCCATGATGCAGATTTGAAGAATGAAGTTGATGAAAAGTAGGGTTTACCTTAGAAACCCACAATACTATTTAAATTTGATGTAATAAATGTTATTGTATTTTGATTTGTATTTGTATGTTCTGGATATTGTTTGTGTAACGAACCAAATTTAATAATATAAATATATAAAACAAGGTGTGTATAATTTAAAGTTTTATGTATATTTTATGAGAAAGTATGTTGTAAGGGTAAATTAGTCATTTTACCATGAGAAGGGTAATTTGGTCATTTGACCATATACAAGAATTATTATAAAAGTATAATTCTAGTTGGACTAAAAATGTAAGAAATTATAGCTATATGTGGCCAAACTTAATATTGGTGTCAAAAGTCCAAGGAATGAAAGTTCATGGACTAAAACTGTAAATATGGAAAATATAAAATGAGAAAATATCTCATTAATGATCATAAATTCTGAAGAGAATTCTAGAGAGAACGAGAGAGAGAGCTAAGGATCGGTTCTTGAAGATCTCAATGGGAATTGAAGATTTAAGTTTTCAATTCATAATTTCAAGCCAAAGAAGGTTAGTAATCTTGTTTTTAGGGTTGTTTAACCCATTTTTCTTGAATGAGTTACTGTAGCTTCGAGATTTCAGTGACTAGAGGAGAATTATCCTATGATTCCTAGCCTTAAATTGTGTCTTAATCACTATCTCAACTTAATATACCTATTGAAAGTGTTAAGAATCAAGAAAATGAATTTTTGGCTCAAGAACCCTAGTTCACGGGTCCTTGTGATCAAAGATAGTTTTAATGATTTTATGAAGTTCAATAAACTATAAAAGATGGAAGAAATCAGTTGTAAGAGATAGTTTGAAGAAATTCAGTTTTTGGACCAAAAATGTCAAAAACCGGGATTTTGTGAGAATAAATCAAATTATGAGTTGGAACTGATTTTATATGATTCTAATGATTTTGTTAAGCCAAAAATGTCATAAGTGAAGTATGAAATCAGTTTCAAGCATTAAATTTCCATAAAACGATTTTTGGTGAAAAATGGTGTTTTCGGAAGAATTTTCAAGATTTTAAAGAAAGTTTGATGAAATTGAAGTTTAAAACTAAGTGTAAGTTGGTATTTAGGGCCTAGATATGACCCTAAACCAATTAAGTCAAGTATTAAGAACATATCTTAAAATCATCAAAGTATGTTGCTATTGTTGAAAATTTTGAATTTTGTTCAAAAGCCTTGGAAATCAATTTTATATGATCAAATTAATTCTAAGGAGTTTTAATGAGTTCCATATGTGGTAATTGTTAAAATAAAGCAGTAGAAGTGATTAATTTCAAACAAATTCGGTTTTTGGATCAAAAATGCAAAAACGGGAATGTTTGGAAAAGTAATCAAAATCTATGATTTTTATGGTTAAAAACATGAAGTAAATGAATGGTTTTGGTCTTGGAACAAACCCTAGGGATTAAGTCGTGTATTAAGGGCTTAATATGAGAAAATGGAAATTTGTAGCATAAAAATGGGGCAATTCTGGGCTGCTGTTCAGCTGGCACGGTGCGCCCCTCCTTGGGCGCGGTGCGCCTAGCGGCAGAGTGAAAATGCAGTTTTCTCAATTAGTCTCCTGCCAAGCCCAAATGGATTTTGAGTTTTGGTCTTATACTTGTCCGTTTGACCTCAAATTTTAAACATAGGTCTAATATGTTATGAAACTTCATGAAAAATTGTCGGAATCGAAATACGACCCCCTCGAGGGTACTATAGCAAAATACGTATAAAATACAACTTAACTAAAGTTGGTCATTTAAAAGTTATAGACTTGTTATGACCCAAGATAGTATTATAAGGACTCTAATGAGTTATAGAATCAGTTAGCATTAATGTTAATGTATAACATGTTAAATATAGGTCCATGCCAAGTGACTAATGGATCAAAAGAGTATAAATACAAGGAACGTGTAGCCAATTTTCTAGCAATACGTGAGGTGAGTACATGCAGTATTTTTACCCATTCTGGGGTACATGGCAAGTAAGTATTTTCAAGATTTCTTATAAAATCTTATATGTGAAATTATATGCAAGAGTTTTATTTCTAACTTATTTGTGAAAGTACAATGCTATAATTGAAGCTATGTTTTGAACTATAAGTCAAATTAAGTGAAAGTATATATTGGCTTATGAGTCAATTATGTGAAAGTAAGTTTTGGTCTATGAACCAAATATGTGAAAGTACATATTTAATACAAGTTATACATGTTTGAAAGTATGGATAGGCATATAGCCATAAAATGTTTAAGAAGTATGTTTTGGTTACAAACTTTATATGTTTTCAAGTATGAAAGGGCATATAGCCACAATATGTTTGGAAAGTTATAAATTTGGCATCTAGCCATAAAGACAGAAAGTAATGAAGTTTGGCGCTTAGCCATAAGTTATATGTATGTATGTAATGTTCAAGCAAGCAGAAAATGTTTTGTATGACTGGTAATTGTAGCAAGCAGCGTTAGTAAGGGAACTATGTTCCAACCTTCCCGGGTTAGGTAAGGGGTCTACTGGGGACAAGCCCCATCGCGAAGTAGATTGCCTCAGCACTTCTATGGTGAGGATTGATCCGTTCTTTCTAGCCATAGAGACTTGGGGTATCACTTATAGTGATTAAAGCCCTAAGTATAAAAATCCAGCAAGCTTATAAAACCAGTCAAAGAAAGTAAGAAAGATGTTATTTTTGTAAAGTATGTCATAAAATAATTTTGAGAAGTAAAGAATTATAGTATGTTGCTATTATAAAGTTTTGAAGGAAGATATTTTTGCAAAGCATGATATGGAATGATTTTGAAAAGTAATGAGTTATGGTATGATATTATTGTAAAGGTTTGAAAGATGTGTTATGTTATAAGTTTTATAAAAGAAGTTAAAGGTTTGAGTCTAAAACTCATGTAACTCACGAGACAATTTTTGTCTTACGTATTATTTGTTTTGCCATGTATTCCAGGTCAAATAAGTTGCTATCAATGGGATGAAGTTTAGCTGGAGTGGAGCCTAAGTTAGCTCCTAATTTGGAAACAAGGTTTAATCCTCTTCTTGCTTACTATGGTTAGATTTGGTATGTATTTGTAACACCCACAGTTTTAAAAATGTAAATAATCGGTTTTTGATAAACCGTATTTTTGTATTCATGTATTTATACGAAAAACCATAGTATTTGAAAACAGTAGAAATGGGGTGTCACAAGTTGGTATCAGAGCCATAGTTTAAGCGAATTAGGATTGGCTTGTTCCACTCCTAGGCTTAAACTCATGCTATAAAAATGTTAGTTTATGAAAGTATGTTATATGATGTCTTAAATGATTAAGACATTATGCATTATGTAAAATATGTAGATATATAACACTAAGAAGTGTTAAGTTAACGTTTAAAGTGAGCAAAAATCTGACCGTTAGGAAAATTATATGATATTTTCCGTAACTGTCTAAACCTATTAAAGGCTATGTTATAAAGTAGTAAGATTTCTAGTATTGAACACCATGTATTTATAATGGTGTTATATATTAAAGGAACCAGTGTCCCATGAAACCTTGTGGTAACAGCAGAATCAATATGTATAGGTGATTATGGTAATATAGGCCCATATTATCATAATCACAAGATATGTATTGAGACTGGTGGAATTGCAAAGGAATTATGGCATTCTGGTGGGTAAGGTTTTGAAGAGAGTAACAAGAAAAACATAAGAATTATATGCCTATGTAATAACAACCAGTAAAAAAAATTTATGAGTAAATGCAGTGGATATATATGAAGGGTTTCTATGCAATCAATGAACACAAAATAACCTAAGGTTCACATGCAACCCTAATATTGATCTATGTTTTCTTCTATGAAGATTAGAACTAAGAACCTAAAGGATACAATTCAATTCTAAAGAAGAATTAAGAAAAACCAACCTTTGATCTTATGATCCTTTTAAGCAGCAGCAAAAGTATCCTGCCTCAGATGAAAGTCACACCCAGGGGATGGAAGAATCAGTCCAGCAGAGTGAATCCAGAGAGAAGATGGCGTGAATATGAGGTGCCAGGGGGTTCCTTTTATAGCCTCCTAGGGTTACACCTGAAACCCTAAGGAGCCTCCAACTGGAAAAAGGCTTTTGACCACTTGGACCAGGCTTACCAAACCCTAATTAGGGTTTCGCCAAACCCTTGGAGGAGCCTCCAAGTTGGCACCACTTTTGGTCCTTGGTTTTCCTGGCCAGTTATTCAACTATTGAATAAATGCCAAACCAGTCCCTGCACCTTTTAATTAATTAATTTAATCTCCAAATTAAATCTAATTAATTCTAGATTAAATCTCAATTAATTAATATAGTTTCTAATTAATATATTAGCACTTAAATATATTAATAAACCATATATATATATTTTCTATTGATTTATTATACAATTAATAAGTCAACTATTCTCTCTACTGAACTATCTTTCCTCCACCCATGAGGGCAACCCAAATGGACTTTGCTTTTAATCATAAGATAAAAGTATAATTACAAGTCATGGCTTAGACACCTAATCCAACAGTCTCCCACTTGGATAAGTCTATGACTTTAATTATCTGAACTCTGACCCAGTCAGTTCTGTGCAAAGATAAGTGATCTGATGATCCTCCGTCCAACAGGATATTTTCAGACTCAAGACATGGACTAACATCAATCTTGGTCTGACACTCTGTTCCTCGATTTCTGATTTGCATATGACTTTAGAGACTACTAATTGAACACATCAATCAAGTCCCGGTTGGCCAACACTTTCAGTCAACTTCTAAATCATCGAGAGGCCTACATATATCTATTTCCCATCGGGTCATGGGACGGATAAGTTTCGACTCATATGTCCATAACTTTTGCGGGTCCAAATACATACAACAATGCGTTTTATAGCACCGAGTTACTGGCGTGGTTTCGTATTGTCAATAAGTACTTGTATCACAAATAACAGATCATATCTCTCCACTTAAAGATCACCGGATATTATCGTCTTAACATTGCTCGTGATATAATCCATGAAGCAATCTGTTAAGCGCGGGTTTATCCAATACTCAAATCTCTATTTCTAAGTACTCATGAACGTTGCAGCAGTCTTACTGCAATGTCTAACTCTTTAGACAGTCTGCAACCATTTCATGACAGTCTTAATTCATACTTACTTCCTAAAAGTATGATCGACTGTGGAGTTTTAAATAATCCAATTATTAAGGAAGTTAAACATGCAAATATAGAAACACAGAAATAAACAATTGACAAAGGCAGTAACAATACTCATTTATAAATCTCTATTATAAAATCACCGAGTCAATTACATTTATACTGTTACAAGTTTCTAATCTATCTAATTACTAAAACTAACATCATCCTTCAATCCAATGCTCCGAGCATGTTGATTGTTCTTAATCCTATTCAGAGCCTTAGTCAAAGGATCTGCAGGATTGTCCTCGGATGATACTCGCTTAACCAGTAAGTGCCCTTCTTCTATCTGATGTCGAATGTAGTGGTACTTTCTTTCGATATGCCTGGACTTTCCATGGTCTCGCGGTTCCTTTGCCAAGGCGACCGCTCCTTCATTATCGCAGAAAAGTTCCACCGGCTCCTGAATGCTCGGGACAACTCCAAGATCCCCGATGAAATTCTTTAGCCAAGCCGCCTCCTTAGACGCTTCACTTGCTGCGATATACTCTGATTCACACGTTGAATCAGCCACCGTTTCCTGCTTGGAACTTTTCCAAGTGACCGCTCCACCGTTCAAAAGAAATACCCAGCCAGACTGGGACCGTCCACTGTCCCTATCTGTTTGGAAACTGGCATCTGTATATCCACTCACTTTTAACTCATCACTGCCACCAAGGACTAATACAATATTCTTTGTCCTTCGCAGATACTTGAGTATGTTCTTGACTGCAATCCAATGTGCTTTTCCAGGATTACCCTGGTACCGACTAACCAAGCTTAGTGCATAGGATACGTCGGGACGAGTACATGTCATATCATACATGATCGACCCTACAGCCGAAGCATAAGGTACTCGACTCATTTCAGCTATTTCCTGATCGGTACTCGGACTTTGAGTCTTACTCAATTTAACACCACTTAGGATTGGTAACTCTCCCTTTTTGGAACTTTCCATGTTAAACCTCTTTAACACCTTTTCCAAATATGTACACTGGCTTAGGCCTATCAATTTTCTCTTTCTATCTCTAAGTATTCTTATCCCGAGAATATAAGCAGCTTCCCCTAGGTCTTTCATGGCGAAACACTTCCCGAGCCAAGCCTTAACATTCTGCAAGGTCGGAATGTCGTTTCCCATGAGCAGTATGTCATCAACATACAGCACAAGGAAAGTGACTATACTCCCACTAGCCTTGACATATACACAGGACTCATCTTCACTCCTAGAGAAGCCAAACTCTTTGACTTTCTCATGGAAGCAAAGATTCCAACTGCGAGATGCTTGATTCAACCCGTAGATTGATCTTTCAAGCTTACATACTTTATCAGGGTGCTTAGTGTCTACAAAACCCTCTGGCTGACTCATGTAAACATCTTCAGTCAGTTTCCCATTAAGGAAAGCGGTTTTGACATCCATCTGCCAGATTTCATAATCATGAAATGCAGCTATGGCAAGCATTATCCTGATTGACTTAATCTTGGCTACTGGTGAGAAGGTTTCATCATAGTCAACCCCCGGGGTTTGAGTGAATCCCTTCGCAACCAACCGAGCTTTATAAGTATGCACTTTTCCATCCATGTCAGTCTTCTTTTTGAAGATCCACTTGCATCCGACTGTCTTTCGACCCGGTACATTGTGAACCAAGTTCCAAACTTGATTGTCATACATGGACTTTATCTCGCTGTCCATTGCCTCTTTCCATTTTGCAGACTCGGGGCCTGCCACTGCTTCACGGTAGCTAGCTGGCTCATCCAAATTAGTCAATGTATGATCACTGACTAACGTGTCTCCGTCCGAAGTAATATGGAAACCATAGAACTCGGGCGGTATGCTAACTCTACCTGAACGCCTTAGGGGCAACGAAATGTCAGTGGGTCCAACAGGAACTTCTTCCTCATGTTGGTTGCTAGTTTCTTCTAAGGTTGTTTCATCGGGCGTCTCCTGAATTTCTTCGAGATCGATCGTACTCCCACTGTCCTCTTTGGATATGAGTTCTCTCTCTCGAAAGAACCCCCTTCTTGCTACAAAAACCACGTCCTCGCTTGGTCTGTAGAACAAGTATCCAAAAGACTGTTTCGGGTATCCGATGAAGTAACACCTCTCACTTCTTTCTGCGAGCTTATCTGAAGTATCTCGTCTCACGAATGCTTCACAGCCCCAGACTTTGATGTGTGCCAACGAGGGAACTTTCCCTGTCCACATCTCGTGCGGTGTTTTCGCAACCTTCTTGGTCGGGACAAGATTTAGGATGTGGGCGGCAGTCTCTAAGGCATACCCCCAGAAATGGATTGGAAGTGAGGCTCGACTCATCATGGAACGAACCATGTCCAACAAGGTTCGGTTTCGTCTCTCTGCAACACCATTTAGCTGAGGTGTTATTGGAGGCGACAACTGTGAAACAATTCCACATTCCTTGAGGTAATCGAGAAACTCGATACTAAGATACTCACCGCCTCTGTCGGATCTAAGCATCTTTATCTTTCTGCCTAATTGATTTTCTGCTTCATTCTTAAACTCTTTGAATTTTTCAAAGGTATCCGACTTATTCTTGATTAAGTAGACATATCCATATCTACTAAAATCATCGGTAAAGGTCACATAGAACCGCGTGCCATCTCTAGTGGTTGTTCTGAAGGGACCACACACATCAGTGTGTATGATATCCAACAGACCTTCACCTCTTTCAAAGGAACCTTTGAATGGTGATTTTGTCATCTTGCCAAGTAAGCAAGATTTGCATACATCATCTGACCCGAGGTCGAATGATTCCAACACTCCATCCTTTTGGAGTTGGGCGATGCGTTTCTTGTTTATATGGCCAAGGCGACAATGCTACAGACATGCCTTTTCTATACCGCTTGAAGCATCAATAGTTAACACATTTTTGCCATAATTATCAACACACATAATAGTTCATAAACACCATCACAAGGCATAGCATTAAAAATAAAAACATCATTTTTGAAAACGGAAATTGAACCATTCAATTTATTAAACTCATAATAAAAGCCTTGTCTAAATAGTGCATGAAAGGAAATTATGTTCTTTGCCATATCTGGCCCATAGCAACAATTATGTAAATCTAATCTAACTCCATTACTCAGCATCAGTCTATAAACACCAATCTTGGTAACAGGTGACGTTCGCCTATTGCCCATGACCAGGTTCAGTCTGCCATGCTCCAGTTCCCTACTTTCCTCTAGGCCCTGCAAATCAGAACAGATGTGAAAACCACATCCTGTATCAAGGACCCACGAACGGGAAAAAGATGAGTTATTAGATATAGAATATGTACCTGCCTGTGATGGTTTCACTTTACCGTCCTTGACATCCTGCAGATACATGGGGCAGCTCCTCTTCCAATGACCCTTTTGCTTGCAGTAAAAGCAGTCGGCCTCTTTGGGGTTCCGAACATGTGGAATTCCGGAAGACTTACCTTTCGGGGCACCGCTAGATGACCCGACGTGAGTCTTTTCCCTCCAGTTCTGCTTAGGAGGGCCTTTCCGTTTCTTTCCCTTTCCGGATCCAATAGCCAGGACAGGCGGGTTGACAGGGAGCACAGCTTTTCCCTTCATTCCGTCCTCAGCCGTACGCAGCATGCGGTGTAACTCAGCTAGGTTTGCCTGGTTGTTGTTCAAATGATACGCCAGTGTGAACTGGTCATAAGAACTGGGTAAGGAGTTCAGCACTATGTCAACTGCTAAATCCTCATGGACCGGCATTTCCAGCTTTCTAAGCCTTTCCACGTAACCATGCATCCTCTGCACATGTGCACAGATGGACTCGCCCTCTTTGGGCTTGCTGTTAGTGAAGGCTTTTACAACCTCACGCCTCTCGATGCGCTCTTGCTTGCGGAACCTTTCCGCGAGCTCCTTGTGCATCTCGTAAGGCCAATAGTCCTCATAGATACGCTGCAGTTCAGGGTTCATAGTAGCGATCATGATGCAGGCCACTTTGGTTGCATCATCAGAGTGTTTAGTGTACGCAGCGATTTCCTCGGGAGTAGCGGTTTCAGTGTCCACATCAACAAGCTCGGTTTCTAGAACATACTCTTTATGTTCAAACCTTAGAGCCATTTTGATGTTGCGGATCCAGTCATTGTAATTGGTGCCGTCCAACGTCACCTTTGAGCATAATGACAGAATCGAGGTGACATTACCGGGATTTGAGTGGGGAACGGATTGGTCAGAAGACATCTGAATAAGAAGAAGGTAGTTTTAATTAGATAGAGTAATAATAATAATCCTCATATTCACCCAAGAATAAATACGAGGCTAGGATCCTACAATAACAATCTAAAATACCGAAAATGGATGCCGTAATCAGTATTGCAAATTTTACAAGGTAGGCGAATGACGATTCAGCCAATTCCACCGCGGAAACATAATCATATTATAATGGAATTCCTAGTTTCTTTGAGATTTACCGAACTGTTCGAAAGCATGTTTTAATCTCGGGAATGCCCCACTGTTTGTGACTGGGATACCGAGGATCACAAACCGGGTGTGAATAACCATGCAAATTGTTTGGTACTCTTGAAGTCAATTGTCATCTCTAATTAACGTGCCGGTAAACCACACACGCTCCGTTAATAATGACAAAATCAAGAACCCCATTGCGACTCTTTGTGGACCCCAGTTGGCGTGCCGGTAAACCACACACGCTCCACCATCGTTCCACAAAGTGCAATGTGCAATTTCATGGATTAGCACCAATTCACATTTTTTTAACCTAAAGTAACTAGATTGGGATTTGTTTTAGGGTTCTAGTACTTTCAATTATAGCATTATATTTTTAAGAGGCTTAGCGGTTCTATCATACCCGTTCAGCTAACGACACTCGACTGACCAGGAGAGCGGTGGGTAAGAGTAGATACCCATTAGACTAACATTTTATAGTCAGTCGCCTTATACCCTCTTTATAGGACAGTTTTGTGAATGAGGCTTACTAGCGGTAGACTAACCAATTTTCTTATATGTATTAAGTTAACTTTTAATCATAAATACATATAAGATATATTTTAATCTCATTAAAATATTTTAGAATTAATTTAATCTTAATTTTCGCAAATTATTACTAATTTTTGAAAATTTTAATTAATTCTTTAATCCGATTTAATTGGTCTTTTAATTAATCAATTAAGTAAACTAATTAAATCTAGGTTACATGTAACACCCCATTTTCAGCTTAATGTAAATAAGAAACGTTAATTATTTTAGTTGGTAGTTTTGAACGAAAAAGAAATAAAATTTGTTTGGAAATCAAGTTGAAGATAATAATAATAATATTTTGAAATTTAAAATTTATGTGTTTAAGGGTAGATTATGCCATATATTAGAACTTATTATGTTGGTATTTAAGTTTTGGGATCTTTAAAAATAGAAAATCAAACTATAGGGACCAAATTGCTAATTACCCAAAGATACATGCAATTATTTTGGTTGATCACGGGTGTTGGGTGGGGTCCAATTCCTTGGATTTGATTTGCTCATATTTAATAAACCTGCTCATATCAAGACACAACTACCCTGCCATGAATTCTTTCTTTCCTCTCTCGCTGCTTTCTCTCGACCGTATCTCCATCTTTTTCGTATTTCGTTTTCCTTCCGTCCTTTTTGTTGCTGCTGCTGTGTCGTAGTAGAAAGGAGAAGGGAAGAGAGGGGTGTGTGCGTGAATGTTTCTTGGTGCTTCTCATGATCTTACTTCTGATTTCTAATTATTAAATATCCTTGTTGAGATGTCCTTTGATGTTGTTTCAGAACCTTAAAGGTCTTAATAGATGTCTTAATGGGTTTAGGAGTTGAAACTCTAGACCCTAATGTCATGTTTGTCATTTTCGGATCTTCACAGTTTTTGGATCTGTTTTAGAAAATTCGTAGAAAAATCATACGATGTCCAAATCAGGTGATTCCAGTGTCCATGGTTTCATCTCGATGTCTATTTAAGTTCATCAGTTGGGGTCCAGACCTTATTTGGTCATTTTCTAGGGTTTTAAACCCGATTTCCATGAGTATGATTTCTGTGTCCAATTGTGTTGCGAAATTCTTGTAAAATCGTGTGTTCACTGGATTGTTCTGAAATTTTGTGTGGAGAAGAACCTTGTCATGAGCCATACTCGACCAAAAGGTCTTGACTCAGTTCATTGTTTTGGTTTGGATTTTTGTGTGTGCAATCCGACCTCCACAGATTGGTTGATGCAAACCTAGGTCAACTTGTGGGATTTTTAATTCCTAAATGGTTGATAGTTTAGGTCTGAAAATTTGATGGAAAGTGCATACTCATGTATAATGTGTTCCATCCAGAGGGCTTGATCCAATTCCATTAGGAAGCCAGGTTTTCAATGATTTCTCCTTGACTGAACCAGAATTTGTAGCTGTGCACATTGTCCTTGTTGCACGATTTTTATTTCTCAATTGGCTAATGCTTTGAGTTTGATATTTGGATGCGAGCTTTAACTTCATGTCTAGTGTAACTCATCCAAAAGGCTTGACTTATTTCCTTTCAGAAGTTAGGTTTTTGGACCAATCTTGTCAAGCTATGCTGAGTTGTGACAGAAATGTTGCTGCTCATTTCCTTCATATTGTGTGATTGTTAATTCTTAAATTGGTAAATTCATATAAAATCGTGTGAATGTCCAATTGGATTGAATTTTATGTCCCTGAATTGGTAATTGTGTCTAGTTTGTTCTTTTAAAAGGTTATGAATTGATTCAGATCCTAAATCATGTGGGATTGTCCATTTCCACTAATTGGTCCAGGTTCTGTCAGTTTTGGTCTTCAGTCTTGTTAAATTCACATTAAATTATACAAAAATCTTTTAGGGAAAGGGCCTGTGGCCTTAGTTCACTTTTGAAGTCTATTTTGTCCATACCAAATTTTGGAGTTCAGTTCTTAACCCATTTTGAGCGATTATTATTTCTTTAATGTGTGGTTCCGTAGGTGGACTGATTGCATCAATCAACTTTAGAGATTTTTAGTTTACTCTTGAAAAGAGAAAATGACATGAGGTCAGGCCCTGTAACATTGTACTTGGGTCTAGTTTACCCATGATTTTTATTGGATTTTATTTTCAATCTTTCCCTGACCTAATATTGCAAATCTTGTTGAGGGTCCAGAAATCAGCCTTGCTGTCAGTTTCCTCTTTTGTGATAATCATCTTAGTTTTTGGTTTTGGGTGTCATGATGTGGGCTTGGGTTTACTTAAAATTAATTGAATCATATAATAACTTATTTGTTGGGTAAAAGTAAATAAAAAGGGGTGGGGGTATATGTTAAGACACGGTGCATGTCGAAAGTTATAAACATTTAAACAATAAGCAATGTTATACGTATCTATTTATAGTAACGTTAATTAGTGTATTTGGTAATAATTAACTTAATATACCTTATAGGAGTATAAGGTGTGCGGTTTTAAGCTTGGTTGGATTTGCGGAGTTGCCGCACGGATTTCTACATTGCCGACTCGAGGTGAGTACATGCAGTATTTTTACCCATTCTGGGGTACATGGCAAGTAAGTATTTTTCAAGATTTCTTATAAAATTTCTATATGTGAAATTATATGCAAGAGTTTTATTTCTAACTTGTGTGAAAGTATAATTCTATATTTGAAGTTATGTTTTGAACTACAAGCTAAATTAAATGAAAGTATATTGGTCAATGAATCAATTATATGAAAGTATATTTGGATTACAATTTATATATGTTTTCAAGTATGAATGGCATATAGCCATAAGAAGTTTAAGAAATATGTTTTGGTTACAAAATGTATATGTTTTTAAGTATAAATGGCATATAGCCATAAGATGTTGAAAATTATGATTTGGCATAAAGCTTAGCATGTTAGAAAAAATATGTTTTGAACATATGATTATTATATGATGAAAGCTATATTTGACATCTAGCCATAAAGACATAAAATGATGTAGTTTGGCACCTAGCCACAAGTTATATGTATATGAGAAATGTTCAAGCAAGCAGCAAGTATTTTGTATGACTGGTAATTGTAGCAAGCAGCGTTAGTAAGGGAACTATGTTCCAACCTACCCGGGTTAGGTAAGGGGTCTACTGGGGAAAAATCCCCATCGCGAAGTAGATCGCCTCAGCACTTCTATGGTGAGGATTGATCCGTTCTTTCTAGCCATAGAGACTTGGGGTATCACTTATGGTGATTAAAGCCCTAAGTATAAAAATCCAGCAAGCTTATAAAACCAGTCAAAGAAAGTAAGAAAGAAGCTATTTTTGTAAAGTATATTATGAAGTGATTTTGAAAAGTAAAGAGTTATAGTATGTTACTACTATAAAGTGTTGAAAGATGCTATTTTTCCAAAGTATGTTATGAAATGATTTAGAGAAGTAAAAACTTATAGTATGTTATTACTATAAAGTTTTGACAGAAGTTTTATGATATAAATTTTATAAAAGTTGGAAAGAGAAGTTAAAGGTTTGAGTCTAAAACTCATGTAATTCACGAGACATTTTTGTCTTACGTATTCTATGTTTTGCCATGTATTCCAGGTTAAAATAAATTGCTATAAATGGGATGAAGTTTAGCTGGAGTGGAGCTTGAGTTAGCTCCTATCTTGGACGCAATGTTTAATCCTTTTCTTGCTTACTATGGTTAGTTTTGGTATGGATTTGTAACACCCACAGTTTCAAAAATGTAAATAATCGGTTTTTGATAAACCGTATTTTTGTATTCAAGTATTTATACGAAAAACCATAGTATTTGTAAAACAGTAGAATTGGGGTGTCATATTACAGATTACCAAATTAATTAATCTGTATTATCCCTTTGATTTTCGAAATTTACATGCCAAATAAAAGGGTTCAAGTTATTTTAATTTATTTGGTTACCAAAAATAACAACACACAAATAAGGCAAGCAAATCAAGCAATCAAGGAAGGGATCAAGGAGGGTGGCGGCTATGGTTAGGAAACCCTAGCCTTGAGATCGATTTTGGCCTCCTCCCAAGGGTTAATTTTCGCCAATAACCCTTAGGCACAAAACAATTCAAGCAGTTCATAATCAAACACAAGAAAACAAGCTAGCTCTGATACCACTGAAGGGTTTCTATGCAATCAATGAACACAAAATAACCTAAGGTTCACATGCAACCCTAATATCGATCTATGTTTTCTTCTATGAAGATTAGAACTAAGAACCTAAAGGATACAATTCAATTCTAAAGAAGAATTAAGAAAAATCAACCTTTGATCTTATGATCCTTTTAAGCAGCAGCAAAAGTATCCTACCTCAGATGAAAGTCACACCCAGGGGATGGAAGAATCAGTCCAGCAGAGTGAATCCAGAGAGAAGATGGCGTGAATATGAGGTGCCAGGGGGTTCTTTTTATAGCCTCCTAGGGTTACACCTGAAACCCTAAGGAGCCTCCAACTGGACAAGGCTTTTGACCACTTGGACCACGCTTACCAAACCCTAATTAGGGTTTCGCCAAACCCTTGGAGGAGCCTCCAAGTTGGCGCCACTTTTGGTCCCTGGTTTTCCTAGCCAGTTATTCAACTATTGAATAAATGCCAAACCAGTCCCTGCACCTTTTAATTAATTAATTTAATCTCCAAATTAAATCTAATTAATTCTAGATTAAATCTCAATTAATTAATATAGTTTCTAATTAATATATTAGCACTTAAATATATTAATAAACCATATATATATTTTCTATTGATTTATTATACAATTAATAAATCAACTATTCTCTCTACTGAACTAGCTTTCCTCCACCCATGAGGGCAACCCAAATGGACTTTGCTTTTAATCATAAGATAAAAGTATAATTACAAGTCATGGCTTAGACACCTAATCCAACAATATACCACTTAGTATGGTAAGGTAAAAGAAATAATGTGATAATTAATATTTTTAGAAAGATTGAAAGATATTAAAATATATGCCTGTTAAGGCGAGAGAAAGTATGAATAAGAGTAATTTAAAGAGGAATTATGTGTATTGATTACCTATATAGGAGTTTTAAGACTCTTACATGAAGAATGAAAATTTTAAGCAGAGTATATTGATAATACCTAGAATTGTAAAAAAATAAAGAATGGTAAAGAAGAGTTTATTGTTGACAAGTGGTGTGCTTTGGGCATAACCATTAAATGCATAATTTTATCTAAAAGTGGTGTGTATATTAAAGATATAAAGGAAGTAAGATATCGTTACAGAACGATAAGAGTAAAATGATGAGAAAAGTTAAAAATAGAAGATGCATGAAAGTGTCCAAAGATTTAACAATTGATCAAGTTATAAGTGAAATGCTATAATGAGTAATAAAAACAAAGTAAGATTACCCAAATGGGGAAAAGAGTGATGAATGGTAAATTGTTAAAGATTATGATTTTCTAAGTAAAATGCATTAATGTAATGTGATAAAATGAATGTGAATCGAGAAATAAAGGGTGAATGCCTAAATAAATGTTAGGCAAGAAACTAAAGGTGAAGCAAATAACGATAAGATAGTGGTTGCCAGGAATTAAAAATCCGCAACCAAATGAAAGAAGTATAAAAATAAATACTAGTAATAAAAGAGTATAATGACGTATGTTAACTGAAGAAACCTGTAAGCATGAAAAGAAAATGACTAAAGGTCATAAACATATGAAGTAAAGAACAAAAGTAAACGTCTAAATAAATATTAGACAAAGAATCAAAGACAAGATAAGAACTAAAACAAATAGACAGGAAGTTATTACTTCTAAATGGAAGTGACGAGTGAAAGTATTTAAAGATTGTGAGAAATGGTCAGTACATGGCTTGTAGCCATGAAATACAAAGAAGTGTATGTATGTTTATATGTGTTTATAAATGTAAAAACATGAGTAAGTTTTGGGATATCTAAAAATGATGTACAAAAGTATAAAAGTGGTTATGAAATAAGTAATCTAATTAGAATACTATAAGGTATGAAGCAAAAGAGTAAAATAATGTATCGGGCATACTACCTCGATATACCAAAAGAATGAAAGATGACGAGAAAATAAATGTCATTTGTGTATCACCTAAAGATACATAAGAAGTAAGTTGTATATGAAATATATAATGTTGTAAAGAAATATATAATGTAAAGAAGTGGAGTTTAAACGAAAGAATAGCATAATGTGTTAGGCATGTAGCCTTATAACACATAACAGAAATGATAAAAGATGTAAAAGTAAAGAGTAGCGAGAGGTAATCGTGATTGAGGGTTATGTCAAGAACTCGTCATGGAACGAAAATGTTAAAAATACCTAGTTGGGTTCTTAAACCAAAAGAGAACCAAGTATAAATATATGTGTATATTCTGCAACTAAGAACTTGTAAGTATATGTCAAGAAGTTAATGAATGTGGTTTGTAAAACATAAATACACCACAAGATAATAATATTAAGAAAAGTGAAGTAAGTATGGGAATGTGAAATATAGTATGCAACATGCATGAAGTCCCATAAGTGATTTGAAGAAAAACAAATTTCGAATCAATCATGGTAAACAATTTAAATACCGTGAGGAGAGAGTAAGCATAAGATCAGATGCTAAACTAAGCACTAATTTAAGAAATAAGAATTGGCAAAGAAGTACTAAAACATAAATAATCATATGAGCAAGGTACACGGGGTACACAAGAAGATGAAAAATGTAATAGAAATGATATCATTATGTATGATGAGTGAATGAGGATGAAATCTCATAAATGACAAGTGGAGATGAAAGAAACACTTAAATTGCTAATATGTCAAATTGTGAAAGTGTTATAATTAAAAGTGATATAATACATGTATTAACGAAAGTAAGACATTTAACGTACAGGACGTGAGTAAGAAGCACGTTAAAGTGAGACTTCATAAATTATGAATTTAAAATGGAAGTAATATGGAGTCAATAACAATGGTTATGATGTGAGAGTAATAAGTATAGAATGATACCAGATATGTATTTAAAGAAAATAATACATGTAGAGTACAAAGTGGAACATATAGTAAGGGATTGCGAATGTATAGAAGTTAACAAGAAGTATATAATCGGTATACAATTAGTAGTATAAAAGCCAAGAGTGGAAAAGAAGAAAGTTGACAGAAATAATAGATCAACTTCAATGGTAAAACTGTACAAGTTTACAAGATCAAATATTGTGTAATATACCTAGAAAGAAAGGTAATGATGTCTAATAGTTAAAATAAAAAGCGATACGTCGTTTCAACACTTTCAGAATGAGATATACAAATTCTCGTGAAGGATATGCTGATTCGACAGATTCTGTCCCAAATAGAAAAATAAGGGTGTGAAGTGAAACGAAAGGAAGAAAATTCATTCCTTAAAAATAGTAACCAATTGAGAGTTGTCAGTAAAGATGAAGAAAGAATAAATGTAAACTACTTATGTAATAATGTTTGAGCAAAGATACAAGAAAAGAGGGAGATAAGAATGAATAAGTTATAAAGTTATGTTTAAGGGAAATGTCCGTTAAGGGACAAAATTTATACAAGGAAAAGATTTTGATGTCTTTATGAATTTGTAAAAATACGAAACATATATAATTATGTTTAATGGTATTGAAATTTTTACAAGTAAAGAATGTTGTGAGTATAATCTCACTTGTTTTAGTAAAGATATGAAAAGAATTATAAAGTAGATTGCTATTTATGATAAAAAGTATTGAAGTATGAAACTATGTTGTGAAAATAAGTTACTAAGAGATAGTATATAAATGAAATGAGGTAGAAAGGAAAATAACTAATGAAGAGTATGAAACATGAATGAACGACTAAAAGGTTGAGAAAACAGATAAAATGACCAAACTGGGAAGATATAAAGTTTTAAAGAGATTATGTTAATCCTCTATAAAGGATTGAAAGCAGGAACTGCTAAGAGCTGATTACAGAATCAAAAACAACCAAAGAAGAAAAGATTAAAAGATAAAATAATGAATAATATG
Source organism: Cichorium intybus (assembly GCA_023525715.1). Taxonomy (NCBI): domain Eukaryota; kingdom Viridiplantae; phylum Streptophyta; class Magnoliopsida; order Asterales; family Asteraceae; genus Cichorium; species Cichorium intybus. The sequence goes on from CM042011.1 coordinate 68,645,063, forward strand.
ATTATGTGTTGGCAAAAAGAAAGTATCTACTAGAAACCAACTTTGGTGGAGAACATTTGAAAAGGAGTGGGAAGTGATTTCCTTAATTTAGTAGTTGTGCAATGATTCCGAGGACGGAATCCCAATAAGGGGGAGGTAGTTGTAACGACCCAAATTTAATAATATAAATATGTAAAACAAGGTATGTATAATTTAAAGTTTTATGTATATTTTATGAGAAAGTATGTTGTAAGGGTAAATTAGTCATTTTACCATGAGAAGGGTAATTTGGTCATTTGACCATATACAATAATTATTATAAAAGTATAATTCTAGTTGGACTAAAAATGTAAGAAATTATAGCTATATGTGGCCAAACTTAATATTGGTGTCAAAAGTCCAAGGAATGAAAGTTCAGGGACTAAAACTGTAAATATAGAAAATATAAAATGAGAAAATATCTCATTAATGATCATAAATTCTGAAGAGAATTCTAGAGAGAACGAGAGAGAGAGAGCTAAGGATCGGTTCTTGAAGATCTCAATGGGAATTGAAGATTTAAATTTTCAATTCATAATTTCAAGCCAAAGAAGGTTAGTAATCTTGTTTTTAGGGTTGTTTAACCCATTTTTCTTGAATGAGTTACTGTAGCTTCGAGATTTCAGTGACTAGAGAAGAATTATCCTATTATTCCTAGCCTTAAATTGTGTCTTAATCACTATCTCAACTTAATATACCTATTGAAAGTGTTAAGAATCAAGAAAATGAATTTTTGACACAAGAACCATAGTTCACGGGTCCTTGTGATCAAAGATAGTTTTAATGATTTTATGAAGTTCAATAAACTATAAAAGATGGAAGAAATCAATTGTAAGAGATAGTTTGAAGAAATTCAGTTTTTGGACCAAAAATGTCAAAAACCGGGATTTTGTGAGAATAAATCAAATTATGAGTTGGAACTGATTTCATATGATTCTAATGATTTTGTTAAGCCAAAAATGTCATAAGTGAAGTAAGAAATCAGTTTCAAGCCTTAAATTTCCATAAAACGATTTTTGGTGAAAAATGGTGTTTTCGGAAGAATTTTCAAGATTTTAAAGAAAGTTTGATGATTTTGAAGTTTAAAACTAAGTGTAAGTTGGTATTTAGGGCCTAGATATGACCCTAAACCAATTAAGTCAAGTATTAAGAACATATCTTAAAATCATCAAAGTATGTTGCTATTGTTGAAAAATTTGAATTTTGTTCAAAAGCCTTGGAAATCAATTTTATATGATCAAATTAATTCTAAGGAGTTTTAATGAGTTCCATATGTGGTAATTGTTAAAATAAAGCAGTAGAAGTGATTAATTTCAAACAAATTCGGTTTTTGGATCAAAAATGCAAAAACGGGAATGTTTGGAAAAGTAATCAAAATCTATGATTTTTATGGTTAAAAACATGAAGTAAATGAATGGTTTTGGTCTTGGAACAAACCCTAGGGATTAAGTCGTGTATTAAGGGCTTAATATGAGAAAATGGAAATTTGTAGCATAAAAATGGGGCAATTCTGGGCTGCTGTTCAGCTGGCGCGGCGCGCCTAGCGGCAGAGTGAAAATGCAGTTTTCTCAATTAGTCTCCTGCCAAGCCCAAATGGATTTTGAGTTTTGGTCTTATACTTGTCCGTTTGACCTCAAATTTTAAACATAGGTCTAATATGTTATGAAACTTCATGAAAAATTGTCGGAATCGAAATACGACCCCCCCCCCCCGAGGGTACTGTAGCAAAATACGTATAAAATACAACTTAACTAAAGTTGGTCATTTAAAAGTTATAGACTTGTTATGACCCAAGATAGTATTATAAGGACTCTAATGAGTTATAGAATCAGTTAGCATTAATGTTAATGTATAACATGTTAAATATAGGTCCATGCCAAGTGACTAATGGATCAAAAGAGTATAAATACAAGAAACGTGTAGCCAATTTTCTAGCAATACGTGAGGTGAGTACATGCAGTATTTTTACCCATTCTGGGGTACATGGCAAGTAAGTATTTTCAAGATTTCTTATAAAATCTTATATGTGGAATTATATGCAAGAGTTTTATTTCTAACTTATTTGTGAAAGTACAATGCTATAATTGAAGTTATGTTTTGAACTATAAGTCAAATTAAGTGAAAGTATATATTGGCTTATGAGTCAATTATGTGAAAGTAAGTTTTGGTCTATGAACCAAATATGTGAAAGTACATGTTTAATACAAGTTATACATGTTTGAAAGTATGGATAGGCATATAGCCATAAAATGTTTAAGAAGTATGTTTTGGTTACAAACTTTATATGTTTTCAAGTATGAAAAGGCATATAGCCACAATATGTTTGGAAAATTATAAATTTGGCATCTAGCCATAAAGACAGAAAGTAATGAAGTTTGGCGCTTAGCCATAAGTTATATGTATGTATGTAATGTTCAAGCAAGCAGAAAATGTTTTGTATGACTGGTAATTGTAGCAAGCAGCGTTAGTAAGGGAACTATGTTCCAACCTTCCCGGGTTAGGTAAGGGGTCTACTGGGGACAAGCCCCATCGCGAAGTAGATTGCCTCAGCACTTCTATGGTGAGGATTGATCCGTTCTTTCTAGCCATAGAGACTTGGGGTATCACTTATAGTGATTAAAGCCCTAAGTATAAAAATCCAGCAAGCTTATAAAACCAGTCAAAGAAAGTAAGAAAGATGTTATTTTTGTAAAGTATGTCATAAAATGATTTTGAGAAGTAAAGAATTATAGTATGTTGCTATTATAAAGTTTTGAAGGAAGATATTTTTGCAAAGCATGATATGGAATGATTTTGAAAAGTAATGAGTTATGGTATGATATTATTGTAAAGGTTTGAAAGATGTGTTATGTTATAAGTTTTATAAAAGAAGTTAAAGGTTTGAGTCTAAAACTCATGTAACTCACGAGACAATTTTTGTCTTACGTATTATTTGTTTTGCCATGTATTCCAGGTCAAATAAGTTGCTATCAATGGGATAAAGTTTAGCTGGAGTGGAGCCTAAGTTAGCTCCTAATTTGGAAACAAGGTTTAATCCTCTTCTTGCTTACTATGGTTAGATTTAGTATGTATTTGTAACACCCACAGTTTTAAAAATGTAAATAATCGGTTTTTGATAAACCGTATTTTTGTATTCATGTATTTATACGAAAAACCATAGTATTTGAAAACAGTAGAAATGGGGTGTCACAGTTTGCATACTTAGTACTTAATTGAATCTAATCATATTATAACATAATTGTCATGAGACTTTGAACAATATATCACGCCTTGATCGATTCCGCCAAGGATCGGGGTGTGACATATCAAGTGTACTTTTGTAGGATATCCTTCAGGCTGTCTAGGATACTATTTATATATTCTATCTGAAAATAAGATTTTCATTACGAGAAAAGTTGAATTCTTAGAAAGAAAGTTTTTGAGTGGCTAAGAAAGTAGAAGGGAAGCTAATCTTGAAGAAGAATCACAACCTAGTACACTAGGGGTTGGCACTAGTACTCAACATAAAGATGTTGAACCTGCATAACCTATTCATCAAGAGACAAAGAACGTTCATAGATCTGGTAGGGTTTGTCAATAACCCAATAGATATGGATTTCTTGTGACCGTCGAGGAAAGTCACTTGTTGAATTCTGATGAACCGACCAACTACCAGTATGAAATAACAGGGTCAGAATCCAATAAATGGTTGGATGCCATGAAAGCCGAGATACACTCCATGTACAACAACCAAGTATGGGACTTAGTTGATTTACCTCCCAACCATAAGACTTTAAGGAATAAATGGGTTTTCAAGAAGAAAACTGATATGGATGGAAACTTACATACTTTCAAGGATAGACTTGAAGCAAAAGGTTTCACACAAACTCATGGTATAGATTTTGATGAAACACTTTCTCCGGTGGCGATGATCAAACCTATTAGGATGTTGTTTGCCATAACCGCATATTTATACATGGATCAGCCAAAAGATTTTGTCAATCCTAAACACCCCAACAAGGTATGTAAGCTTAAAAGATCCATTTATGGATTGAAGCAAGCGTCTCATAGTTGGAATCTTCATTTTGATGAAAAAAATCATGGATTTTAGATTCATAAAAAACAAGATGACTCATTGTTTATAAAAAAAACTATTGGAAAGAGGGTTACATTCATGGTATTGTATGTAAAAGACATCTATTTGGGAATGACATTCAAACTTTAAAGGAGGTTAAAACTTTCCTTGAGAATTATTTTTTCCATGAAAGACTTAGGTGAGGCTGCGTACATATTAGGTATTAAGATCCATAGGGATATCTCGATAAGACTTATTGGGTTAAGTCAGAGTGCATACATATATAAGATCTTAAGAATATTCTGCATACAAGACTCCAAGAGAGGATTCTTGCCAATACCACATGACATTATACTGTGCAAGTCTTAGTGTCCTAACATAAGAGCTGAGTTGGAAAGAATGAACAATATTCCATATGCTTCAGCAATAGGATCTATTATGTACGCCATGTTATACACTAGACGGGATGTGTCGTATGCCTTGAGCATGACAAGCAGATTTTGGGTGACAATCATTGGTTGGATATTAAGAACATCCTTAAATATTTAAGGAGGACCAATGAAATGTTTCTTATTTATAGCGGTATAGAAGAAGATCCGGGTATAAAGTGTTATATCGATTCTAGCTTCCAAATGGTTCGATATGATTCTTGATCGGAATCGGGGTATGTCTTCGTTCTAAACGGGGGAGACATTTCTTGGAAAAGTTCGAAGCAAGATGTGGTTACAAAGTCCACTATGGAGTCAGAGTACAATGTTTCTTTCGAAAGTTCCACAAGAAGCTCTCTGGATGAAGAAATTCACTGAAGATCTAGGGAATAAGTATTGGACTTTGCCCGCTTCAAGATCACTTCAAGGATCCCTTTCATGAGTGACTCTTGAATTAAGGTATTATCGTTGTATCCTTAGACCTGAGATGCATATTTGTGACTCAAGTGTAAGGAACATTATACTTTTGATATGGTTAATCGTTGTTCTTGAAAATAATATGCAACCATAAAAACATTTTCAAAGTATAGTATGAACTGCATGAGAGATATGAGATTTGTTCCTCTTACGTGTTGAGAGTAAGACATCTAAGGCGCCTGAATAGAAGTTGGGAGATGAGAATGATTGAGATCCATGTCTCATGTTCAACATGAAGTCAGTAACAAAGGGATAATTGATACATAACCTTGTACATCAATTGAAGCCTTGAGCTTTTAGAGATTGGATGTTGTTGAATGGCAATTTTAATCACATGTTTTGGGGGCCGTGAAATGTTGCTAGACGTTTACCACTGTCTATACCATATTATAATGAATCTTGAGCAAGTAGGAGATTATTGATTCTAAGTGCTCAATAATCATTCTAAATATGATATTGCCAATAACATATGATCCATTAGGGTCACACCAATTAAGGAAGAATATACCAATAAGTTATTTTATGTAGAGAATTTGATTCAACACAAAATATCATAAACCTTATGAAAGTCATTTAGGGTAAAATGACATTATGATTTTTAACTTATGTAATATGAGTTAATCATAAGTATATGCGAATAAATATTTAGTGGTAAAATGTTTAAATGGTTTTTAGCTTAATGTTTATTTTAAGGGTTATATATATATATATATATATATATATATATATATATATATATATATATATATATATATATATATATATATATATATATATATATATATATATATATATATATATATATATATATATATATATATATATATATATATATATATATGTGTGTGTGTGTGTGTGTGTGTTAAATATACATGTATATTTGTATATATGTATGTACATTAAGTTAAATAAATACATAAGTGATATGGATATAAATACTTAGAGATATTTTATAAATAATAAAAGAAAGATTGGTTGACTCTCTTTCCCTTTTGTGTTGTCACTTCACGGCTTGGAGCCAATCAAAAGAAGACAAAATAGTTGAACATGCAATCATATTTTAAGCCATTACCTGTGTATGACAAGATGGTCTTTTGTCATTTGGTGAAATGAAAGATATGTGTATATAAGTAAATCAATTCACACACACACACACAGATATCCATGCCATCGCGTTTGCACACGCATATACACACTATCATCTTCATAACACAAGGTGTTCCAGATAGTTGTTTTTTTATTAAGAGAAAATCGCTTTTGCTCTTGAGACAAAGAAGGATTTTCATAAGGAGGAACTAACATTCCAAACATCTTCCTTGTGGTGGACAAGCTTTTGAGGGATGCTACTTTGGCTCTTTGGCATTCGACATCATCCACCCAAGAATCGATTTCCTCATCTAGTCTTCAAAGGTTGTAGACTAAACTCCTTAAATATATTTATCTTTCCATGCATGCAAAGCTTGATCCTTGATGGGTATCATTTTAGTCATGTTGTTCATCATTTTAAGTCTTCCGTTGCATTTATCAAACAAAACCCAACAATATTATCAGGTGATTTTCATCGTCTATATGTGTCATTATGTGTTTATGTGTGTATGTTATGTATGTTATGTTATGATTACCCGAGCTCTTTGTGAGCACATCGCCTTTTACTAATAAGGGTCAAGGGGAATATGATTATGATTACGCAAGACTCTTCGTGAGGTATCTCTTCTTAATGAATGCTTATGAGACTCTTCATGAGGTATGTATGTAAGACTCTCCGTGATGTATGTTAATACAACCTTCTGTGGGGAAATGGTATAAGCCTCGTTGTGGGGGGTAAATTACTAGTTACATGCTACGTGTTCATGTGATAGTATGTGTGCTCACTAAGCGTTTTGCTTACCCGTTGATATTTAACATTTTTTTCTTGTGTTAAAGGGCAGATAAGGAAAAGAACACGACTGGAATGATGTTTAACCTGTTACTAATGCATTCGTTTTTTTCTATTTACATTTTTTTAAAAATTGAAACACGATAACGGAATGATGTTTGTCATTTATTTTGGAAAAGAAAACATGATTTACAGAACTCAAACAATATATACAAATTTTTAAAAGATAAGCTTCAACAAATGCGTTTTGTTTTATTAAAAAAATGAAATTTTAATAGCATTTCTATTAGTAATTTTCTATTTTGATTTAAAAGTAGTTTACTAAATAAATATGTTAAACGTGAAAAAAGTAAGTAGAAACGTAAAAGAAAGATTGCTTAAAAAGTTGTTTAATAAATTATAAAAAGTTTAAAACATGTAAAAAATGTATAAAAGTTTAAATAAAGTTGTGAAAAATACTAAAAAAAAGGCTTTAAAATGTTGTGTAAATTGTAAGGAAAAGGTAAATTTGTACAAAAAAAACTAATTTTTCGGCAAAATTTAAAGTGAATTTGGGAAATCTTCAATAAAGTCCCAATATTTTGGCATAGTTTATGAAAAAGTCTCAAATTAATTTTTATTTACATAAAAAGACAGAAAACCAGCTAATGTTTTCAAATTAGCCCATTTTAACCTTTTTAGTAGGTAACTACATGTTTTATCTTCAATAAAGTCCTAATATTTTGTCACAGTTTACGGAAAAGTCTCAATATATTTTATTAAAGATAAAACATGTTAGGACTTTTCCGTAAACTGAGACAAAATATTATGACTTTATTGAAAATAAAACATGTAGTTATATGCTGAAAATGTTAAGACCATCTCCAGTCCACATCTATTTTTTAAGTAAAAAATGGTGTAAAAAGTGGACCATCTCTAACCCACATCTATTTTTCACACTATTTTTATTTTAAAATGTATATTCCTATCATTTTTTTTCTTCATTTACAAAAATTGTCAAAATATTCCATTCTATTTATTAACTTTAAACATATAATTACTCTATCTTTTCATTGTAATAGTATTTTAAATTATGTTATAAAATAGTTAATAACAAAATAATTTATTCGTATATAATTAATTTGAAGAAATTATGATTTTATTAATAGAAAATTTATTAAATAATAAAAGTACATTTATAATACACTCTTAAATAAATATTATACATGCATTTATAGATATATTACACATACATTTGAAAAAGTTAAAACATATTTATGCGGTCGAATACATTTCTCATAAATGGTCGATTAACACATTCCGAAGATTGAAGTGAGCTTCTTTAATTTTAATACATTTATTGTCAATTATCGTTTTTATTAGATTGAGGGATCTGGATCTGGTTTACCTGATTACTAAAATAATATTATTGTCAATTATTATTTTTATTAGATCGTGTTTAATATATAAGTTGAAGGCATGCTTTACTAGAATATTCATATTGTATATTTAAATAAACTAAAAATGTATAAAAACAAAACTAGAGTACTAAAAATGACAAGTGAAATATTAACTCTATATTTGGTGTAAATGAATAGTAATACTCTATATTTGAAGTAATACTATTCAAATACTCAAATATAGAGTTTCTTATAGAGTTGGGTTGTAGCAAAATAGAGTAAAAAATATAGTAACTTTGAGGTGGGTTGGAGATACCCTAAAAGGGGCTAATTTGAAAACATTAGCCGGTTTTCTGTCCTATTTTATAAATTAAAATTAATTTAGGACTTTTTCATAAACTAGACCAAAATATCAGGATTTTATTGGAGATTTTCTAATAAAGTTGGGACTAAATTCTTGATCAATTTTAAAATTTGGGTCAAAACTGTTGATATAAAAGCTGGCAAACCCGTAACCCCTTGTTGTACATGTAATGTCGCATTTTTATAGTTGATTACCTCTTAAAAGTAATAAATATATATATGTTGATCATTTGAAGACAATCACGATTTTTTTTTAAAGACAATGTTAACCTTTTCATAACCCATGCATTTACACTCTGGGTGGTTTGGTTAGTGGTAAATGACTTTTTGCACTAGTTCTTCCTCTTGTTCGAAGTCCCTAGGGATAACTAGACACCAATTATGATCTTTTGCCTTATCTTACGAACATCAAGTATATGACTACTTTAAACCCTTTGTATATCTTTTATTTATTTCAGTTGTTCTCGGTAAAAGGATTTGTTTTATTTCCACTTGTTTTACAACATTATATTAAATAATTGTAATTACCAAATGCTATCTTCTATTCAGAATTTCTTTTCTTTACACTTGCTATACAACGTTTTATTAAACAATTTCCATTACCTATAGATGGAGTTATATCAAATTTGTTTAATAGTCTAGGAGAAAACATCTACGGGTATGGTTGAATGAAGACACAGATATGGCTTTTCCCCTGCAATTTCATGGATAAAATTATGTCTGATTAAATAAATAATAAACTTTGGTAATTGTTCAAACCCCTTAAAATGTACAATCGTAAATACATATCAATTACACCTTTTTACCATTTTGTATAAATAGGGCCAAATAACTTGGAAAATGTCTAAATTCTAAACAATTAACTTTCACTTTCACCAACTCACTTCCACTTTTGATCTCCTTTTATGAAAGTAGATACGGATCTAATGTGTGTCAAATATGTATCTTTTTATAAACAACGAGTATAATCTATCAATTTATGGATGTATCCTTTTAAAAAAACAAATGCAATTATATTTAATCGGGTACAAATTTGGTTACTTTTTGCCAGCTCTAATTTCAAATAACCACCATCAGTTTTTATCTAACAAATCACAAGGTAAAGCATATAATCCATTGGGTGTCATTTAAAAGTTGCAACTTGTAAACTACAAGAACATGGCCTAAAATGCATGATTTACAAATATATTATCCACTCTTTTTAGATGAATGTTTTCCATTTGAAAGCTCGGTTGTTGTTTCAGTTTGAAGCTCTGTATTGGCGTACTTCTCATTCCAATAGCCAACAGGATCAACATAAGATCTTGTGCCAGGCTCACTGCAAAAAAATCTGAATGATTAAGAGACTCTGAACCATTCAGAGCGTCTGTTTCGTAAAATTTTTACCTCTTAATCGGTTAGAGGGCCTATTAACAGGCCTCTCAACGATTAAGTGGAAAAATATATCTGAATAATTCTTTTATCAAAAGACTTTCGCATATACCCTTTAACCTAAAAGCTTCTTTTTGTTCACAGTCTCTTAATGATTCAGATACTGCCAAACAGCCCCTAAGTCTGTCCCCATTAAGTCAAAGAGAAAAAAGACACTTACCTACTTGCCCTTATTGTTATCCCGTCTATGGTTGCCTTCTCTTGAAAAATTTTACCTGCAATAAGTTCATAAGCTTTATATTTTTAATCAAAAATCTCTTTTGTCATTGAATAAAGTTGCAACCGCCTTTGATTTGAAAGGTAATTTCGAGTTAAAACCACAACAATGAACACAAAAACCAGTATTTAATAAATTAACAACATATTTCTCAAATCCTTTAACCAAATTTAATGCTGTCAAGCCACAAAATTCTACCTCCATAGATATCCTTATCGGAAAAGTACTTTGCTTTCAAGTAATTGGCGTATTGAGCTTCATAGTTCTTCAGCTTCTCAATTTGCGCCTTGCTATCCATGTCCTTACCATACAACACAATGTCGATTCGTAAAAAAATTGAACGACGTATAATTACTCATTTTCGTGACCACGAGTATTCATACAAAGATCCCCAAAACCCTAATTCCACCGAATTTTAGCAAAAAAGCACCGTAATGTGTAGGAAGAATCTAGGAAATTTACATAACGATGAAACAGTGTACCAATTCGATTTGAAAACAAAATGGGATTCAAGCGAAGACTTAAATTGAAGGAAACCTACATACCAGAGTAGATGCAATCGATTAAAGTATCTCAATAAGCAGCGACTAGTATTACCACCGGCGAAACATACATGAAGTGTAAGAAGAGCTCGAACAGACGGCGAGAGAGAGAGAGAGAGAGAGAGTAGCGGCCTTGTCACCGAAATTTCGAAACAAGGAAGACGGAAATTTGTATGTCGGTTCCCGGGTTGGGGCTATTTATAGCCCCTTGACGATATAATTCTAAATTTGTAACCATCCTTATGAGTTTATAAAGTTATATTTGCAGTCAAATGTGTTTTCAAAATCTAGAGAAGTATCGAACGTTACGATGTTTTAGTTGTGGAAAATTGTTTTTTGTTTTTTGTTTTTTAATTTTAGAAAAATAAAATATGTTTTCATTTTTAGTTTTCAATTGAAAATTTAGAAAACTCGTTTAGATAAAACCGATTCCGTTTTCATTTTTTATTTTGGAAAAATAAAAAACATGTTTAGATATATATTTTCTTTCAATTTTCATTTTTCAATTTTTGTTATTTCAAGTAACACAGATACATCCCATCAATCCACCACACCCACCACACCCCACCTTACCCCACCCACCACCCCACCGTATCTCATCCTGCCTCCCCCACCACCACCCCCATTTAAAACACCATAAAACCATTTGGTCAATTTAAAGAAACACAATATTCCAAAACTCATAGTAAAAGATCCATATGATAATCACATGACAGCGGAAGCCTGGAATCATAATCATGTTGGATGCGAGTATAGTCAGGCCGCACCCTTCCTTACATCTGAAGAAGTACCTGAAAAGCATTTAAATCAAGAGAGTAATTACAAAGCTTAGTGAGTTCCCCAAAATATCACACATTCCATCACATCACAAACATACAACATAATGGGTCTCGGCGCAGTCCCACCCCCTAACGGGTCGCGACACTTTCATACCTATGTAACACACTCATTGGGCCACAGCGCGGTGCTACCCCTAGCAGGACGCATCACCTTCTTACCCATACAACGTACTCATCGGGCCACAATGCGGTGCTACCCAAAGCAGGGCACAACACTTTCCTACTCGGTTATTATCTCTCATCGGGCCTCAACACAGTACCACTCCTAGCAGGACGTGTCACTTTCCTACCTGGTCTTTATATCCCATCGGGCCTCAGCGCAGTACTACCCTAACATGACATGACACTTTCCTACCCGCACGAGATATTAGTCAATCAAAGTCATAGGAACGAATCATACGACTTAGCATTCAACAAGCGATACTATCCTAGTCCTAGCACGTAATCTTACTCTACAGTTCTCAAGTTGCCTACGCATGCAATGTCACACATAGTATAGTGAGGATACTCACCTGAATTGCGAGGTAGAAACACAACACCGGATTCCAGAAGAATCAACAACACGAACCTCTTAATTCATCATTAAATATAGCTCACTGACCCAAACTAATAAAAGGTCAATCCTAGGCCAACACCTCAAATCCCTCAAAGTTTGATTAAAAGTCAAACTGATCAAAAGTCAACGGTCAAAGATTAACGGTCAACGCACACACATCGCATCACGACCAATGGGCCATAGCGTCGCTAAGGGGCGTAATCATATAGGGTTCCCTCCAGAGGTAGCATCGCTATCCCTTGGTGTTATCGACACTATCTCTAAATATACCAACTTTATTATCAAGCTCTTAATCTGTTAATTCAGAGGCTAAGATCTTCCAGAATTCATCCAAAACGACTATAGATCCATAAAAATATAAACTTTATGGACATGCATGTCCAATGCATGTCTAACCCCAAACCCTAGGTCAAAATATGCCCAAAACCACACTCAAACTCATGCATGGCTTCAAGAGGGCTTGAGCATGCCCTCAACCAAGGTCCAGGAGTTCCAAGAGGTGTTTCAAAACCAGCTTAATGGTTTGGAGTTCCCTAAACTCCAAAAATATGGCAACAAGGGACGAAAACAACAATACACTGGTCCTAACTCCTAGATCTAAAAGAAATAAGCATCGAGCAGGAGACTTTATTATTTATAATAGTCCCAAAAGCTGAAGAATGGGCTGGATCTAAGTTGTAAAGAACTCTTTGGCACTAATACTGCTTGTCTTCTTCCTCAAGCAACCTTCACAAGTCAAGAAATTGAACTAGAACACCAAGAGAAAGGTTACACTTTGAGCTAGGGTTCTTCCGGAGGTTAGGGCTGGTAAGAGAGGTAACTCTAGGTTTTAGAGCCTTTAAATAGGACCCAAGGCCCGAGATCTAGGGTTTTGAACCTGTGGTACATCAACATGGCTAAGCATCACTTATAGTGTTGTTATCATCTACATCCCTGCATGCAGACTTAAAATATCCTTCACGTCACTATCCTCCTAATGATAGTGTCACTATCCTCCTGCTGATAGTGTCGCTATCATCTTGCTGATAGCGTCGCTAGCCTCCTGTTTATAGTGTCGCTATCCTTCTGCTAATGACGTTGCTAATCCATGATTTACCCAGATACTAGTTCTTTAAAACTTTTAAATCTATGCCCGAGAAAGTACAGGAAACTTAACCGAATTAAGTTTCCACCAACTTAAAACCTCACAATTTTCTACCCTCTTCTCCATTCCATCCGATCAAATAAATCTCCACTTCCGTCTAACCCCTTGTCCACGTTGTTTTAAGAACCTTGCAAAATCATCTTCCAAATTAACACGATGCTAACTTACCAAATAACTAGGGACATGTGTAGAAGATGATGCAGCCTTTGTCTTTTCAGATTTTTCTCTATCCGCTTTGTTCTTGAAGTGATCAAATAAATCCTCCAATTTCTTACTTACGCGCTCCAGAATTTATTTTGTAGAATAAGAATTCTTGCCATAAATTATATCTAAACAATACTCTATATAACACATTTTGTTTGGGGGATATAACACCACATCAACATGCAACTTATAAGTCCATATTATCAATGTTGTCCCAATACTTTTCTTTTTCTTTTATCGACATCGCCAATCGTTTTTTCTCATCAGTACTTGCGCACATTTGTGAAATGCTTGCTTGTATTGTCACAAGTTCATAGAAAAATATCTTGGGCGTCACATACTTTGAACCAGATTACATCATATATCCAAAGATGACATACACACATACATAATACATTACATCACATATTCAAAGATTCAAACCATTGAAATCAGATTTCCACTTTCAACATTAGATTTCCACACACTCATCGAAATTCTAAGATACAAATCACTGAAATTAGATTTCCACACACTCACTGAAATTCAAACATACAAATCATTGAAATAAGAAAGATGTAAACTAACTAGAGCTGATTCAGAAATCAAAACATAGAAAACGAAACCAAAAATCACAGAAATTCAGATTCTAGTATTCTACAGTCCACACGCTCACATAGATGCGTCACGCACAATCTCACATTGTCACACATATGCATCACATAAATTTGGAAATTAAACAAAAACAAAAATCAGATGTGTTTCTAACTGTCACACATATACATTAGCATCACTAACCAAAATCTATAGATACTGGAGATGCAGAAATGTAGAAAGCTACAGATACTAACCTCGTAGTCGTATCAGCCGTTGCCCGTCAGCCACATCTTATTTCGTCCTCGTGTTCGTCTTCGCCAAGACAGCTATAAGCTATAGATGCGTGCGAAATCGAGACGAGGCTTCGTCTTCCTCAGATCCTCAACGTCTTTGTCTTCCTTAGAATTGCAAATGCGATTTCTGGAGTCAGGATAAATTGAAAAGTACCAAGCGTGTGTTCAATATTCCCTTAATGAGATTCAATGGAAATAACCCTAAATTCATAAATCGTTAATATAAAAAAATGTTAAAATTATAATTAAAAGGAACATGTCGGTTTTTAGGTCGGTTTCAGTTTTATTCGGTTTGTATGATATAGACAAAACGAAGCGAATCTAAATGTTCGATTTTCTAAAAATGCAAACCCAAAACAACGATTTCTCTTTTGGGTTCGGTTTTGTGGTTTCAATTTTGCCGGTTTTCCGGTTTCTGCTCACCCCTAATTGTTGGGCTGGTCACATGTGGAATTCCAATTTAGTTAGACGTACTTATGTCTATTCAATGAGTGGTAATGTTTTTTTGGGTAGGAAATAAAATTTTTATTGCGATCCCAATTATCATTAGCTGCATACCCTTTGATGTGGTTTATATTTCCCGGCAACGCCCACAGATGGGTGATACTAGCATTTTGATTGGTAATTAGACTCATGGGTATGGAACCCATGGCAACTGGCGTGGGGTGAGGTGGCAGATGTTCACAGCATGGAACACTGCTCCCCTTGGGAGTGGACCACGCCACTGTGGCGTCGCGTGGGCTCAACAACAACGACCAATGCGACTTAGGACTGTTAGAATATGACCGCTAATGTGTATGGGAGCATTGAAATCAATAAAAAAATAATTTTTTTAAATATACAAATTTGCATCTCTATATACACCATCTAATTTAACTTTTCTAAAAAATGATCTTCCAACTTTTCTCCAAAAAATGGAGCAAAACCCAAACACACCACCATCCATCTCCAAAATTTCTGTCACTAAATTCACTGACGGGTTCGTTTATAAATTTGTCACAATGATCATCAATCTCACATCAAAATTTATTCCAACAACCATTTCAACAAATATTTTTTCAACAACCGTTTCCTTGCCAATAACCATTTCCATTTCAACCTGACGCCTACCAACCACAATTTCAACCTCAAGTGTCGCAACAACAACAACAATAACAAATTCAACAAACGTCACCTGAAACACTACCAGAATGACTACCAGAATGAGTGTCGAAAACTCAACCGGAGGCACAACGTAAAGGATCAAAAAAGAGAACCAAAAAGACTATAACGACACAAAGGGGTTCGAGACTTTGGAACGAAGCCGAAGAAGCTTCCTTAGCACGTGTTTGGCTCGCAATCTCTCAAGTTGACCGGTACCAACCAAACCGACAAAACTTTATTGGAACAAATTTTAGACCATTTTCATCGAAGCATGGAATAAAGGCGTATACCTGAATATCGACGCTTTTTCGAGCAAATGATGAGATTTACGAGTTACTTGCACCAGATTCAACGACATATTCAACAATCTTTCTAAAATGCATAAAAGTGGGAGGAATGATTTCGACGTGTTAAACACGACACTTCAACAATATCTACGACAACAAACCATTTACACATTTGAAGGCTTGGGAAGTTCTAAAAATGGGTATGAAATAGGCAATGAAACCGAATGTACTTAGCAAATCAATGAGGTCCAACAAGCGATAAAAAACAACTGTATCAAACTACTACACCCAAACTTTCGACGGTCGTACCGAGTTCGACACCAACGATGACTTGAAGAAATTGAACCGCAACAACCCCTTCGACGAGCATATGCTAGAGATAAAATATAGCGAGTGACATCGTCTTCAGCTAAAAAGACATCCAAAGACGAGGAGATAAATTTTTTTAAAGCGAAATTTGACAAGCATGTCCAAATAATAAAAGAAAAAGTCTGCAAACAGGAGTCAACTTGCAAACAAGATCTCGTCCACGACAAGAACATTTTGAGGATGCATACAGCTGACCTCGAACCGGATGACCTCAAAATGATACTGATCAAGAGAGAAGTTCACGAAAAATACAAACATTAAACGGAACTTTTCTTATGTAATTTTTATTTTTAGGTTTCGTAAATTTTAATTTTAGGTTTCATAATTTTTATTTTTAGGTTTTTATTGTAATTTTTATTTTTAGATATGGTAATTTATACTTTTAGGTTTGAAAATATTTATTTTTAATGAAATTTCTATTTAGAAAATTATAATTTCATTTTATGTATCTTTGTAATAAAATTAATCAAAAATAATATTTTTAGGTGATATAAACGAGAATAATGCAACGATGAATCGATGATGTAGTAAATATAGTAACACTTTTAGTATGGGTGGAAGACACCCCACTTCCTAATCTTAATGGTCTTTAAGCCTTTAACCCCGTCATACCTTGGTTTGAATATTTCCTACTTAAAAAGTTTTGTTTTGTCGATTCAAACCCGGTACTTTTAGTTGTTTGGTTTTTTTAGTGGTAGTTGGTTTTAACCGTTATCATAATGGGTTTTAACTTTTAAGCTTACCTATATAGGGTTATGCTGACTAATTACCGATATATTTAATCGTTTGGTTTTATTCTTTTTCCATGAAAATAATAGTGACAAAGGATTTACCATCATTTGCTTTAAAATTGGCAATCGAATCAACGCCAAAACTTTGAAGAATTTATGAAGGTGTGGTGAAGATTAAGGATAATAAAATTTAAACTCAAAATACATCAAAAGAGGATATCCAAACAAAAGATGCAAAGCTTGGTTGAGCCTGTTTGATATTGTCATTTTGGGAATCAGTTTATTAAAATGAAGTATTTTTTAATGATATTATTATTCTATCGACCATTAAATATTATTGAAATGGATATTTATTTTGTTATTATTTACTGAGCGTTCAATATTTACTGGCCATTTAGTATACTCTTAAAATAATACATATAATCTTTTTATTTTAATAGCATTTTCATTTTATCCATCTTAATTATATTTTATATTATACATCTGTTATTTTTTTGACTAATTTATCTAATATACTAGATATACAAAACAAAAACCAATATTTGTAACTATATACATAATAAAATGATACAAATATTTAATACGAGACATTTGTTTAAAAACAAAAAGTTAAAGGTGAAGGTTTTATAAAACAATCCAAACAAGTGGAAATAAATATTCAAAATTAAAAAAAAAACTTATATATTGAATTTTTTTTAAAAGCAACTTTTTTGTTGATTTGATAAATTTAACAGGCAAAAGAAGATTGGAATGTAGAAAAGAGTGCAGAATTTACGTTTATTGTCGGGACGAAATCTGAAAGTAAAGATGGTTGGACCGATTATAAACGGTGGATCAGGAAAATACATGGACTAAAACGATGGGATTTAAAAGATAGTGGAACGAGAAGCATAATAATAATAATAATTTTATTATTATAAATGATCGTTTTGAGCATAAACTTATTTGTGATTGGATCGAGATTAGCCTATCCAATATTGGTATACGGTCTGGCCTATTCAGACACACCACACGAGTAGGCCGGATAACTAATCCGGATGCCTCATAAAATCGCGATGTAACTACAGTTATGGGGGGACCTATGCGGTTGTTTGGGATAAAATTTTTTGTCAGATGTAAATATATTGGAAATCGTCACAATTCCGTTGAAATCTGTCACAATTAGGGCTGTAAACGAACCGAACGAACACGAACAATGGCTTGTTCATGTTCGTTCATTTAAGTTATCCGGACAAACGAACGAACACGAACAATTAAACGAACGAGTTTTCTTGTTCATGTTCGTTCGTTTAACAATTATCTTGTTCATGTTCGTTCGTTTATGTTCGTGAACATGTTAAACGAACAAAGATAAACGAAC
Source organism: Cichorium intybus (assembly GCA_023525715.1). Lineage (NCBI taxonomy): Eukaryota > Viridiplantae > Streptophyta > Magnoliopsida > Asterales > Asteraceae > Cichorium > Cichorium intybus. The sequence continues at coordinate 68,663,350 of CM042011.1, forward strand.
AACGATAAACAAACACAATTAAACATACATGGACATAAACAAACATATAATATTGTAATGTAATCAAACACAATTAAACATATATGAACATAAAATGAACTTAAATGAAGAAACATAAACGAACGTAAACGAACAGCATAAACGAACGTTCACGAACATAATTGAACGAACGAGACAATTGTTCATGTTCGTTCGTTTAATTAAACGAACGAGAAATTGTGTTCATGTTCGTTCATTTATTAAATAAATGAACATAAACGAACTTCCCGCTGAATATTTCACGAATGGTTCACCGAACGTTTGGTTCGTTTACAGCCCTAGTCACAATTACATTAGAAATCTGTCACAAAAGTTGTCAAGTGTAAATTTAATGTAAATTCATCGGTAAAAGTAAAACCTTTAGACGGATTTTTGACAGAAAATATCGTTGGAATTGAGTTTGTTTACAGTAGTGATACCCCTAAAAAATGTGTGTTATTCCTGAGTTTTTTCTTTGGTCCGCCACTGACTACAGTTGAAAATGATCTATGAACTGGACACACGAGAACCTGGTAATATCCACAAGCAAATCGAAAAACAAATCTACACAATCTCATATATTTAGCAAAGGACTATAACTCCATTTTATAGTCAACAAAGTAAGAAAAGAACCATTTTATAAACAAATGCAAGTACTTTCACAACTCACGCAAAAAACAAAATAAATAACAAAGCAAACAACACAAAGATAAAAAAGAACCATTTTGATTTCGTAGGCTAAATTCGTCGAACTTGTGTGTTAACATGAATGCAGCTCCGAAATTCTGAGCTCGCGTAACTCACGTTTTTGCTAATTTTTTGTTCAATTTTAAAGACTTGTTGTTGAGCAAAGTATGTAGCCTAATCAGATCCGGAGAAAGTCCAGACAACCTAAGAAGATTAGTTCACCGAAACAACTAGAAACAGAGGCGAAGACAAAGTCAGTGCTATTGAAGTTTGTACTTCGGACGGATCCTCAAACCTTGGTAGAGGAAGTTTTTTTTACTTCGGTTTTAACTAACCAAGAATATCTGCCTTGGAGATTGTATCATAAGTAGGGTGTATCTCACCCAAAAGGACAACAATACTTCTCCTGGTGGATTAGCAGGACGGTTAGATAAGAATAGTATCAAATCAGCAGGACCGAGGAATGTCACACCTCGTCCGGATCAGAAGATACGTCTTCACTCAAGTAAGCGAAGGAGACATCCAAGACTGACAACAGAAGTTGGAGACTTGGAGGTGACCGAGGCAGGTTACCAGATCAAAGTGTGTGATACAGAGTAAACCCTCAAAATGAAAAAAAGAGTCATGACCAGACAAGCCAATCACCGATATCTTCTACGGATTTAGTTCAACGTGACAGTAGTAGCTTGGGTTATGTTCACAGGAGTGAATGCATCAGCAGCAGAAGAAGGTAAGAATGAAGTGTTTTTTGACCAATGCTCAGTTTCAGACCGAAGGGATTTCTCAGGTGAAGAGTTGGCCTCTGACTGAAGTGTAGTCCAACAGAAGTGCAGAAGCATAGTCAGACATTTACACAGTCTCGTCCGGGGGAAATATTACTCAAATTGCAGTCCTAGAAAGGGTTGCACAACTGAATGAGGATTCTTCGGTTGTACCCTGGCTTTGGTGAAATCACATTAGCTGTCAGATTTATCTTGGGAATATGTGAACGAGCACTGTTCAGCATGGGGAGCATGGAAGAGTCACTTCAGAGGCCGTAAAGTTGACTAGGTGTTCCAAGTCTATGTTTGAAGTTTCCCGCCCAAGACCTTGCGTATATAGTCTTCCATATTTGCTTATAAATACCATAATTCACTAAGATGTATGTATGCAGATAAAGTGGTAGATATATGTAATACTGTGTTATTTTTCTGTAAGAGTTAACGAGGTAATCCTCATATAATTAAGAATTTGCTAAGTTAAAGTGTGATTTGGAGAGTGTCGGGAGTGTTTAAACTATGAGATTTTAACATCATTCGAAAGTAGGTTGCTAAATATGAAGTTTAAAAGGTTTTGGGTCAGTTCAAGCTGACCTGAGTCAGCTCAAGCTGACCTGTGAAACTGAGTGGTCAAAGCTGAATGTGGAAATCCTGGAACAGACCATTAGCGACGCTAATGGTTAGAATTAGCGATGCTAATGTCGCAGGGTTTCTTTTTAAGTGGGTTTTATCCTTCAGTTGGTAAAGTTATGTTTACGGATTTTCTCTCTAAAAACCCTAGAAAAACACCCCTAAACCCCTGCGGTCGAAATTGGAGGCTATAACTTGAGGATTGAAGTTAGGAATCATTATCTCGTGATTAAAAGGTAATATCCCTCGTTCTAGCTTCGAATTGATTGTCGTTTTGCTTGGATTGAGTTAGTTCTAGGTGGTGTGGATGAACCACCTACAACTAGCATGAGTTGGAGTAAGTTTTCTTAGATTAGTGTATAAAAGAGAGTCCTAATCCTAAACCTTAGCTAAGGGTATGTTGATTTTTGAGTTTTTATGGTTGAATGAGTAGAAATTATGGAATTAGGAGCCACAGTAAAATTGTGTTGAAATCTTTTGTTTGTAACTCCTTTCCATCTTCCAATTTCTAGATTCTTATGAGTTTGGTGTTATTGATATTTTTTGAATGTTTAAGTATTGATTGGGCTGTTGTGATACAGCCAAGTCTTGTGGATAGGAGCCCAGTACGTGTAATTTGGAGATTTCACATACTAAGCCGATATCAGGTGAGTACTTTCTAGTACTTGAGTAGAGTTACACTTTGCTGTATGTAGAGTATATATATATATATATATATATATATATATATATATATATATATATATATATATATATAATATTCTTACTATGGTTACTTGGTGTTGGAGTGGTTTTGTTATATGTGGATAACAAGAAATGAGTTATGTATCACTACTGAGTATAAGAGTAGAGTAGATGCTAGAGTAATTGAGTTACAGAGTTTTGAGTCTGATTAATACAACCACGAGGGTTGTCATGATTGAGTATAATCCATTGTAGGATGAGTACACGTGAGTGTATGATTGAGTTTATGAGTAGTATCAGTTGAGGTATTTATTGTTGAGTTAATATTTGCTAATAATTAGATGGTGTTTGTAAAGCTAATATGGTTACAGGTTTCAGATGTAAATAGGAGATGAATACTTGCTAATGAGATTAGCAAGAGAATGATGAGAACGTATACTGAGAGAGACGTGTGGAGTGTATTGGAGATTACTCACTAAGCTTTTTATAAGCTTACACTTGAGTTGTATGTTGTTTTGCAGGTATCTATAGCAGTGATAAAGAGAGATGGACAACTTAGAACATGTCCTTTAGTCATGTTAGATTTTATTTGTAATGTCTGGTCTTTTTTGTAAGGACCTTTTGTGTAAGGAAATATGTTGATAACATCTTGTTTCTGTGGTTTGAGTACTAGTGTACCCCTTTTTGATGTGTTTTATGTTAAACGTTTTAGGTATACTTTGTATGATAAACCGAGCGTTACAAGTTGGTATCAGAACAGTAGTTTAAGTGAACTAGGTCTTTGAGTGTAGAGCCCTAGACTTGCACCGAGGAGAGAGCCCCTATCACATGCTTGGAAAAGATACTGCTGCAGATGTTAATGCATGAGTCGAGTATAACTTTCTGTTATATTTGTTATGTGTTATATCCTGTGTGTGAATATAGATATGAAATTAGATGAAGGACGAGTTGATGAAATGGTCACACCCGGTTGGACCACTAGTGGATGATGAGACGAGATTTTGGCTGCTATAAGGTATCAGCTAATGAGGAGACGAGAAATTCAACCGATAATGAGATGTCAACTGAACATGAGATTAGATACTAATTGAGATGAGATTCCAATTGATGGCAAGATTCTAGCTGATGATGAAATGAGATCCCAGTTGAGGTGAAATTCCAACTGATGATGAGAAAGAGTATGAGCATGGACTGAGCACGAGTTATAAGAGTTGAGGTATGTGAGTAACTCTAATTAACATGTTGATTGTAACACGATGTATGTGTTTGATTGTTGATCATATGAGTATAGAGATATACTATATGTTAGAGTATGTGTGAATTGGGTAGTTGTGTAAAGGGTTCCTTGTGAATCACGTGTGGTAACCGATATCAAGACGAAAATCTTGTGTCTGCTCGAAGTAAGGTTTACATATCGCATAACGAGTGCTTTGAGATTATGTGTAACTGAGATATTAGTGGTTTGCTTAATGATTACTTAGCAACCATGAAGTAGGAGAGTGCATAATAAGTATATATGGTGAAATATATAAAGTATGATACTGTATGTATATAGTGCTTGTTGTTTCACAGATGTGTCGAGATTTCTGTGTACGAGTAACATGTGTTTCGAGGGTAACAAGTATATAGATGATTTGTTACAAGAGATGATCCGCCGAGAGATTAAGCGGGATCACAGGACTCGTGGATGGAGTGCCAACCTGAGGGAGATCGATATTCTGAGTTATCGGGTAATCTACGATAGATGATTGCAATTGAGGTGGCTACAACGTTCAACAATGCATTACCCGTACTTTTGAGGCCTCAAGCGGAGGCTACTACTGGATATTGGATTGATCTACCAATATATGTGGTTGAGACCACATATTCTGTGGGGCCACATAACTAGAAATTATGATTGAGATCACACTAAAAGGCTGAGATAGCCAAAAGTGTATGAGTTGAAAGAGATTATAAATGTGTATTTAATTGCATATCATTATTGATTATGAGGCTATATATTGAGTGTTGAGTTTTGTGGCTTGGAGTTTTCACATAATGAGATCCTTGTGACAGAGATGTCGGAGGAAATTTGTGTAACCACATAAAGAGTACCTTGTGGTTAGAGTTGGAAGAACCTAGAGTGGTTCAAAATGGTATTTGTAGCCTAGAGATTGGGTTAATTACCCAATATATGTGGTTGCGACCACATATTTTGTGGGGCCACATAATGAGTAGATATGGTTGAGACCACATACTTTGTAGGGCCACATAATGAGTAGATATGGTTGAGACCACATATTCTGTGGGGCCACATAATGAAAAGTTTGTGGTTGAGACCACATTCTGGGGGCCACATAATTTGTATCTTGTGGATGAGACCACATAACAAGTATCTTGTGGTTAGAGTTGTGAGGACCTTTATGGGTCACATAAAAGAAGAGTGACGGTGAGTCTATATGGCTCAAGACCGTAGGGGAAGACCCACTAGGGTAAAAAAGGAGATGGATTTGGAATCAGAGATTTGATACGAGGTACCATGATCTAATCAGAGAACGGTACAAGGTACCGTGAGATAGTGTTGAATGGCGGGTTTGGAGGACAGTACAGGGTACTGTAAGACAGTTTTGAGTGATGAGACCAGAGGAAGGTACGTGATACCATGAGCTGAGGTGGAGTGATGTACAGTGTTGTGCTTGTGTGTAGACAGGTATGCACAGTGTGCTGATGTAGAGTGTTAAGACTGTACTATCATTGAGTGTGGATATGTATGGTACAGTAGTGAGCTTGTGTGGCTCGATACCTCGAGGGTTGAGGAGAGGACGGATCTGAGATGAAGCGACAGTACGGGGGTTACTATGAGGTACTATTGTAAAATGATACAGTTGGAGGTGCTGTTTTGAGTATGTGTGTGTGATGTGTATAGACGATGTTGGGGATGGTATTGAGTTATGATTATATGTAATGTAGCTGCTTTGAGAATTGTATGAGATTTCTTGCATGTCGAGCGAGATAGAGTTGTATAACTACATGATGAGAAAATATGAGTTAAAAAGAGTAGAAAAGTAATTGTGGTTGTGATTGATAGGATTCGCTCCTTAGCAATCAAACAAATTACTGCCAGTGAGAGAAATGTGTGAATGTTGAGATGACAAGACTATTCACTTGTATGAGACGATGAATAGTAGATTTTGTTATAATGATCTTGAGTTATTTTCTTGAGATTAATGAGTTAGTCGGGTGATGAGATATGATCTCATCGTAGAGATTGCGGTGTTAGATGTTATTATTTCTTGTGATTCGTGTGTAGAGATTATGGCGAGCTGTATGTATGACCTATTTTTTTATTATGATGAATTAGAGATTGAGATAGAGCGGTGGGGAAATGGCGAGAGGAATATTGTTACTGATGATGTATGAGGAGAAATATATGCATTTATGTTGAGAATTTATTTGATAATAAATTACCGAGTCCGCTAGGACTATCGAGTGAGTGAGAATATGATGTAGATTACCCACACAAGAGATGAGGTGGTGGGAGAGTATATCGAGAGAAATAACATGAAGTATGTTGTTAAATTGAGATGAGGAGGAACCATTCTTGGTGAGAGATTGTTAGCTATATTTTGAGTTAAAACCCAAGGTATATGCTAACGTGGAAGCAGAGTTAGATAGAATTTTGGAGAAGTTATGTTCGGTTATGAAGATGAGATAACTGAAAGGAGTCTTGTATGATCAAGGTGGAGGAGGTGCGAGTGAAACTCGAGGTAGTTTCTAATATTTTATTTATTCTGGACTTTTATCCTAGCGTTGATGAGTTGTGTGACGTGAGTGAGACATTTTGATGTTTGTGTTTTGTATATTATATGAGTATTTCTCCTACCTGATCAATGAGAAGGTATTAGTTGGAGAAATGAATAACTGGCATGCCGCGGATGGAGGAGTAAACTGAGAGAGAATGAGGTTGGAATTGGTGAGACTGTTTTCTTTATTGAGTTAGAGCTAACTATTTCAAGGATATTTGAAACAGTTGTTGGCAGATGGCCAATAAAATTTATGTGTGATGAGGTAAGAAGTTTGTCATACCTGAGATGGTATTTTGGTCCCAGATGGTTATATGGGACTAATGTTAAAATAGAGTATAGTATGTTGAGAATGCGGCTCGATATAAGCCATAAACATGAGTTTATACAGATGATGATAATGATTGGAGTATCACTTGAGGAGTAAGGAGAGATGCCTTGATGTCGACGATGCTATCGCGAAGGGTTTGCCCTGAAAGGGTGAGTAATTGCCCACGTGGCAATGATGATAGCCAATATCGCTATAATGATCATCTTATGAGGTTATGTTGTTGAGGTGTCAGTACATACCATTGGTGATGTTTATGTACTAAATTTGATTATATTGTTGTGCTTGGTGGCCATGAAACCAGCTTCATCAACGGGAAACGTCTGGGCGGTATGATAATCTTATAGAAAAGAGGCCAATTAAGGTCTCTTATAGAAGTGTCCGAGAGTCCGCACGAGTGTTAAAAGTTACATCATCGGTCTTCACCGAGGTGATAGTTTCTGACCAAAGCCAGACTATTGAAGCCAGAAGAGAGGAGAATGAAGGAAACTAGGTTGGGTAAAGGAAGTCTCCAGACCAAACCATTTCCCTTCCTCAACGAACCAAAATGTTCAACATCCTCAGTCTTCAATTAACTCAGCTGGCAAAAAAGGCAAGAGACATGCCCCTTCGCACATCTAAGGATCTTTGGATAAGTCGTAGGCATCAAAAGGACAGTGATAGTGACAAGCTAGATGTGAGGAGAAGGTGAAAAAGATTCCTTGATTGGCCTTGAGTTCCTAGATTCAAGGAAATACCTCGGATACCTTCGAGCGAAGCAGAAGTTCATTATGAAGAAAGATCAAACCACCTTAGATGAAACACTGTGCTTCACATGTCCAACATAGGACAAGAAGAGCTGGAAGCAGTGGGTGCATCAGAAATCTCTAGTGACACCAAAGCTAAAGGGAGTAGACCATTGCCAATCACTGCCATGGAATGTGATTTTGTTAGGCAATGGTCCTCTACGATGCGGTACTCTTGTCAATATGTACAACTCCTAACAGAAGAGGAGAACCAGATAGCTTGTCCAGAAGCCAAGAAAGATGAAAATTCCATACATTGGGATTTGACTAAAGAGGATGGGTGATGCTCAACTTGACAGAGACTAGACTCAGTCTTCTGTCAAGATATCAGTAGAATAAGTTGGCACTCCGAAGGTGTAGCATGTTCATATTGTGAGTAGAAGAAATTGAAGACAAGGAAATTTCTTTTCGGTGCTTCCTTGTATATCAATTTAGACCAGAACATCTACCCAGCACTACCAGGAGGTTTCCACCTACTGATGGAAAACCAGGTGTTCACAGGAGGATAAACCTATATGGATAATGAGGAGGATCAGTTGCACAGATGTGAGTGTTATCACAGTTGCCGTATGAGAAGATTCCAATACCTCATTAGTTCATCCCAGTGTTGTACGGTTGATGCTATGTTGGAAGAGGGATCTATCATACATATTATCAACAAGCTTAGACACTACAGTCCAGAACATTCATGAGGACCGAGGAAGGTCACACCTCGTCCAAAAGAACTAGGAGCAGTCTAGCTGTTAATGGGAGTATGTGTTAAAGTTTTTATTTTTAAGAGTCTATTTCTGAGTTAATACAATTTAGATGGTGATTCTGATTGTGTTGCTTGAATCATTCATGTTTATGACAATTAGATAAATATGACTAGTGATGGACCAAATCCTAGGGTTAGGCTATAAAGTGATGAACTTTAATATGCATGAATTATTGCATTAGATGACCATTTTGTGCAACGAATTAATTATCATTACCATTGAGGTCAATTAGATTAAATCATGCATGATATGAACTAAAAGGCTGATAATAGGGATATATTATCTACATGACCATTGCGATTCAAAGTTCCTAGATTCATAGGATTAGTAATTGGACCAAGAGAACTAATCAATTTAAGAATCAGTGAACAACGAACTAATATCCATTGCATTTATTAGAAATCAACCATAATGTTAGATGGTAACCGAATATAAGTGAAAGCACCTTTATCTCTGCATATCATGACCATTGAGATCACTTAGATTAAAGCGTGCATGATATGAATTAAAAGGATGATAATAGACATAGATAATCTACATAGCCATTGTGATTAAAGTCCTTAGAATCATAGGACTAGTAATTGGACCAAGAGAACTAAGCAATCTAGGAATCAGTGAACAACGAACTAACATCCCTTGCACTTATTAGAAATCAACCATAATGTTAGGGGGTAATCAAATCTAAGTGAAAGCACCTTTATCTCTTCTAGTTTCCAGCTTCCAGTTTAGTTTTGTTTCTATTCTTAATTCGTGTGTTTCATGTTTAGTTTTTAAAAACAAAAATCCCCCTTTAACTATTGTGTTTAGTTTAATTGGTAAGTGAACTTGCTAAACCAAATAATACTCATTCCCCTAGAGTTCGACAACCTAGTCTTACCAAAGCTATACTATAATATAAATAGGTACACTTGCCTAGTTGTGTAATAGCCCTGGTAAAGTCCTTCTATAAATTTAAGACAAACGACCAAACAAGAGGCATAAAGATTGAAGTGGTTCACTCAATCTACTCTGATTAAGCTATGTCCACCGGAGAACTAGAAATATTTCTTTATTGATAAGGAATGTTATACAAAATATTTACTACATCCGCAATAATCGTCTCACACACTCAAGATTATTGACATACTTTGGTTACAATTTGGGAGAGGTATCTATAGTGGACAATGCGATCTAACGGAATGATGATAAATCTTGAGTACCCATGCTTTCTACATCTGTCTACTCTGATAGGACAGGTCATGGGCCATGCGAGACAAAACACTTTTTTTCTGCTCCTGCAAGTCACCTATGTCAGACCTTGTAATCAGTGACATGAGATAAAGCCTTCAGCAGTAAACTTGTTTTATCATGCTAAAGTTGCTTCTCTTGCACAACTCGCCATCGCTTCGACTGTTGAACCATTAGAAGCTCACAACCTTTGATTTGTCCGGAGCTATACTGCTCTAGGCTGTTGATCATTTGAGTACTCCTTATCCATCCGGACTGCTGATCCATCCAAAGAGAAAACAAGTTAGATCTAGCTAAATTAGCCCCTGACTCATTTTTACACCCCGGATCGTTGATCACTTAGCTTCGCCTGATCATCTGAGGACAATGATCCATCCGAGGCACCTTACTTTCGATCACTAATCTGCTTTGGTTTCTCCAATTAGACTCCACACCTCAAAATTTAGATCTTAAAACTATTGAAGTAAGTGAAAGGTTTTATGCAATCTATGAACTAATAATCCTAAGTTCACATGCAACCTAGAAAAAGGATCTATGTTTCTCTATCATTGAACATGTAACAAAAACCTAAAGGCCAATAATAATTTCTAAAGGAAATAATTGAGAAAAACTAACCTTTAGTTTTGATCTTGAAGCCAGCAGCACAAGTGTCCTGCCTCAAATGAGATCACACCCAAGCAAGAGAGGAGGAGATCGAAATTCCAGAGAGACAGAGTGTAGTTGGCGCAGACATTAGGGTTCCCTGAGATCCCTATTTATAGGCTCCAGGTGGTGACAATCAAAACCCTAGACAAGCCCAAATCTGGATAAGCCTTTTATCAATGGACCAAGCCTCTTAAACCCTAATTAGGGTTTCGAAATTAAGAGTGGCCACACTCTTAATTTCGCCACCTATGGCTCCAACTGGTCAGTTAATATTCAACTATTGAATAATTACAAAACCAGTCCCTGCACCTTTAATTAATTAAATTAATTCCAATTAATTCTAGATTAATTTCTAATTAATTAATATATTTTCTAATTAATATATTATCACATTAATATATTAATAAACTATTTTATTTTATTTCTATTGATTTATTAAACATTTAATAAATCAATCTTTCTCTCTATTTATTAAACATTTTGAATAATTACAAAACCAGTCTACATGAACCTTTTACTCTTTCTATGTATCCAAAGTGTCTTACACTAATACACTCCATTGCAGATGATCCAATCGGATGCTCTTCTGATGACATCTCAATATGTTATTCTGTCTTTCTCTCTCCTAACTCCATTATGGTGATGTGTACTGTAACTTCCCATGGTTCTCAGGGTCTTTAGTCTACTTGACTGCACCCTAAGACTATTTCGAGGTGTTATGATGTGCTGGTGACCCACACGCACTCCATCGGAATACCAACGAAACTCTTTAACCATGAAGTCCTTTAGCCCCACGTCCCCGATGTTAATAATTACCTATTTGAAACTCCTTTCAAATTATTACTAACATTCACCCCAATCATTTCCCAATGATTTCTCATGTGTGTACATACAATCCATCCAGTACTCTCAGCCAGGTTATATCCTGAATCCAACTTACTATGCTCTAACCATTAAGTTATTAGGACATGTCCATGACACTTTTGATTGATCCACTAAACTTGTGAAATCTGATGTAATCTTATTTTAAACACTTTCAAAATCTAAAGATTACTTATAATCCCTGTGTCATGACTTTCAAAAAACTATTTCCTTTCAAAGACTCTTTCTCATGCATCTTGAATCCTATCAGGATCATGCTCACAGTGGCTGGGTCTATACTGACGATTTCATCTATCTGATAGATGTCTGTAAACTACATGAGTATGTTGCACCTTCTTTATATCTTTTATGCCAAGTCATCACACTTTGCAATGATAGGAAACTCCTTTCCTGGGTTTGTGCATCTTGAATCTCATCAAGATAACATTGGCATGGTTTTGATCTATCTAATAGATGTTTGCAACCACTTGAGTACGATGTATCTCTATTAAGTCTTTCATAGCGAACCATCTCTTAATGTCAAGTCATTACACTTTGTAATGATAAGAGATGTTTCCTACAAGCAGTATGTAACCAACATACAATGATAGGCAGATGACAACGATACTCCCACTGGCTTTGACACGGTTATGTTACTCTTTCGGACTATTCACAAAATCCAAACCTTTTGGCACATTTTGAGAATTCGAAGTTCAAACCTTTTCTGACATGATTATGATAATCTTTCAGGCTATTCACAAAATCCAAACATTTGGCATATTTTGATAATCCGAATATTCTTTCTTGCGAGGCACCCTTGGGAAGAATCCAGGGCCTAGGTACCTTTGTATTGGCACGTTCTTTGTGAGTCCCTATTACTGTGCTGGTAATCCACAAGCGCTCCACTAATGACTCACAATGTGCCATGCAGTATCCTCTCAGCTTTTATCTTCTATTGAGAGTGCTTCTCTTGGAATCAATTGCTTGACTCTGAGTATCGTCTTACTCAACCAGATGTTCTGTAAGTACATTTCTATCCATGTCGCTTTCTTTTGATGATTCAAGTACTCCCACTGGTTTTAAACCAGGTAAAAAATCAATCAAATTGTCACGTAGACTGTATCTCGCGCTAAGGTTCTCTTATTTGGCAGTAACCAGGCTCACCAATGTTTCCAAGTAGTCGGATTGCTTATCCGTACCAACTTTAGTGTTTTACCACTAATCGGTAAGTCACCCAAATCATAACACCTTATGATGGTGACTGATACTACTGGTCAAGAGAAGAGTATGTTAGGTTTAACAGGAATCCGATTCCTGGTCAAGGCCTAGTAATGACTAAAGGTTCTTTCAATTGGCTAATCCTGAACTCATTTTGGATCATTCTTACTCCCACTGTTTATTGGAATATGAGTCCTTTCCAAAAGAACTCTTGTTTCCCAATTACAGTCGGGATAGCCAATAAAACGACATTGCTGATTAGGTACAGGCTGGTCATTAGGTTCAGACGAACGCTACATGACCCTGTACTTTTTATGTACAGGTGGGACGATTCCATCTTTACACTTCAGACAGTGTCAGCAAAACCTACTTAGTCTAAGACGTGGTCGGACTATGGTTTCTATGGTCTGACTGGTTGAACATTCATTTCATCGAAAAACTAATTGGAAGTGTATCTTATACATCGAGGATCGAACTATTTCGACCAACGCTCCAACATCTTCCCTAGGACACATTATTAACCATTAATGTTCTTGGAAGAGAATAATCTGTGAAACATTTTCTCAATTTATATTCTCACTCAGGTTCTGTTGATATTATACTTCCTTTGAAGTCCTTGAACAGTTCAAGGTTTCAATCAATCGCTTATTCTGATAAGCGAAGCCGTATTTGTCAAACTAATTGGCAAATTATTATGAAGTATAACTAATTGTGTTCCGTTCAAAGACTCGAGCAATACACAGTAACTAGTGTGTCCGTTGCTCATAATCTTAATGTCGTTTACATCTCTATGTAAATTTATGACTTTGTTAATTTTTGTTCAAGATATGCAATCATCACCTGACTCTAAGTCAACTGATTCCAAAATCCTATCCACTAGATCTTTGGGTGATTCATTTCTTACCACAGATGATTTTATTAAGAACTTAACTCATCATGTGACTCTAAGTCAGATGATTCCAAAAGTCCTGTCCAATTGGACCTTTGGTTGAATTGATCCTTATAAAATTTACTTTAACAATCATATAGGACACAATTCATGAATCCAAAACATACAACATTTCAAGGATAATTTTAAACAAACATGTATTAGAAGAAAATCAACATTTTATTAAAACAAAATATCCTTGAACAATGTACTATATGACAGACAATGTTGCACGTATCTAACAGGATAATAATAAGGTCATAATATCTAACTAAACTCCAAAATTGCATGAGCTTTAGATCCAATCCGAAGATGCTCCTATGCAACAACATCTCGCATCCTACCGAGTCCATGCATACAGAGCATATGTGAGAAACACATCCTGTAACAAGAAATTAAGGATCAGGAGTTCTGAGTTTTAAGATATTCCTGAGTTGCCAAACCGTTCGGCTTCGAAGCATTTTTCCAATCTTCCTGTGACTGTGTCCCATCTTGTGGATCATTTCTTGATGTCCCTTATTACTGGACTCAATCCTGAAGCTGCTGAATCAATGGAACTATGCTTCTCCATGAACAACTCATACAGAGTCAACATTGAATGCATTTCCACGATTGTCTTATCTGGTTACCCTTCTTGTATATCTGGATGAACATACCAGCGAGTCGAGTTAATGCTCAACTCCTGATTAAAGGTGACCAAATTCATGCAGTTCACCTATGTGTCTCTCAATCTTGAGAACATGTGAACTCGTGCTACTTCCTGCATGCTTCAAGATCTTTGAAGATCTTAGCTCGTCCGTTGTCAACCGGTTCTCGGAACCTTTCCTCGACCAGTTGTGCTAACTTATCTGACCCCAGGAATTCTAAATTCCTGCGGAACTTGGATTCAATGATCAATAGCATGAGGCAACGAACTTCCTTGGACTTAATGGTCAAGGGGTCATGCTCATCACAAGCTGCTGTGTGATGCCATGCTTTGGGGAGCGGACACTCAATAAGATATGGCTTGCCAGCAAAACTAAGAACCATTCTCTATTTGTGAAGCCATACCACGTAGTTCAGGCTAGTCAGCGCCTTCTGAAACTCTCAGAAATGGGTGAAGGTGGAGAAGGATGAGAATTGACACTATCTTTAGACATTTATAAAATTTGAATTTGTTAGTTTAATTTTAATCCTTTTAAATAATTACCCAATTTATTATTTAACAAGGCTAGGATCCAAAATACCCCAACTATGGTGTGAAGAGGGATGCCGTACTTACAACATAATGGTCATTAAGGTAGATAAACATTTATCAATTTCAGTCTTATGAAATTCCTAGATTTGTGAGATTCATTGAACTGTTCAATGGCATGTTTAATATCAGATATGCTCTTCTATTTGTGACTGGGATGCCGAGGATCACAAACAAGATGTGAATAACCATGCAAATATGCTCGGTAACCTCAATGTCATTTATCATCTCTAATTGATGTTTCGGTTAACCACACACGCTCCATCAACAATGATAAATCATGAGAAACCCATTACCACTCTTTATGAGCCCCTATTAGTGTGCCGGTTAACCACACACGCTCCATTAATGTCTCATAAAGTGTAATGTGCAATTTCATGGATTAGCATCAATTCACATTTTTCATAAAGTAACTAGATTGGGATTTTATGAAATGTATTAAGTACTTTGATTAATAACATTATACTTTTAATGAGATTAAGCGGTCCTATCAAACCCGTTCGGCTAACGACACTCCACTGATCAGGAGAGCGGTGGGTGAGAGTGAACACCCATTAGACCGCCATTTTATTGGCAGTCTCCTTATACCCTCTTTATAGACCAGTTTTGTGAATGAGGCCTACTATTGATTTGACTAACCAGTTTATCTTATACATATAATATTAACTTTTAATTTTAATATATATAAGATGTATTTTAAACTTTATAAAATATTTCTGGTTTAATCTTTTAATTTTCGAAAAATTAACTCTTTAATTTTAAAATTAAATTTAAAGCTTTAAATGATTTAATTTATCTTTTAATTAAACAATTAATTAAATTAATTAAATCTAGATAGGCATTACAAATTAATCAAATTAATTTAATCCTATCTTAAACCCTTTAATTTCGAAAATTGCAAGCAAGTGGGTTTAAGGTTTCCATTTATAAATTAATCATAATTACCAAAAATAAGAAACCTGCAAAACCCTAGCATGCCAATTTCGCAAATAAGGGGGTGGAGTGTTGGGTATATTTGTGATGAAGTGCTGACGTATCCGAAGTCCTCCTCAGAAGACCTTTTGAAGAAAAACCCCGAAGTAATAAACAAACAGGAAACCCCGAAGTCTGAAGAGTCCGAAGGGTATCACCTTGAGGATCCGAAGACTTCCAGCTATCAAACCAAAGTGCACGCGTGGTTGCAGACTACATGGTGCATGATCCTGTCTTTCTATTGGATAGTACATCTGATAGAATATTTTCTGATAAAGTAAATTTACTATACGTATCACTGATTGAGTATAAATATCAGTGATACCATGCCGTGTAAGGGGGCGAGATTGTAAGATCGTAACTGTGATAGAAAAACCTATTGTAAAACCCAAGTTATTAATCAAACATTCGGCACATGTTATCCATTTCATCTTTTTCATCTATTTGTGCTACAATACTTGTGTATGGTTGTTAAATCCTCATATTGTTGTTAGAATCATAGTCTTAATTTAACACAAAATCGATTTCAATATTCAACAAGTGGTATCAGAGCAGGTCAGATCAAAACCTGTTCATAGAGCTTCATTTCATTGTTACAGTTCTAGATCTGAATCGCTTCTCAGATCTAGTATTCCGCAACTATTACAAATCTCTATAACACGCTTTTACTAAAATGATCCTATTGAAATCATTCAAAATGACTGATTCTACTACTACCTATGCCAACATGCTCAATTACGCCAATCTAATTGGTTCATCAACAAAAGCTCCTGTGCTCGTTCCAACCTACTACGATTACTGGGCAGATCATATGAAGGACTACTTGGAAGGACTTGATGATGCAAAAGACATCTGGAGATCAGTAAAGGATGGGCCTCACACCGACATAGCAGGAAGATTCATTAACCTTGATGATGTTGAAGGCGGTGGAGTTCTGAATGCTGCAGACCTAAGAAAAGTAAGGAATGACGAAAGAGCCATGCGTGAACTGCGAAGTGGACTTGGTCCTGATGTTCGTCATCATATTTCTGGTGCAAAATCTGCTAAGGAAATATAGGATCGTTTAGCTGTCTGCTTCGCTGGTGACAATACATTACAATCAAGTGTTGTTCAGGAGGTATTAGCTGACTTTGGCAACATTAAGCAGCAAGAAAACTAGAGTCTGGAACAAGCTTATGAGCGCTATAGCAAAATGGTGTATGACCTGGAGAAATATGGTGAAACCCGAAGCTAACAGGAGATTAACATAAAATTCCTCTACAGCTTAAAGCCTGAATGGAGTCCTATCATGCTGATGGTCAAATCATATGAAAACATCAATACCTACTCATTAGCCAGTCTCTACAATCTGGTCAAAGCTCATGAGCCTGATATTTGTGGAAGACAAAGTGAGAAAGCTGCAGGTGCTTGTTCATTGGCTCTTGTGTCAAAGACTAAAGATGAAGAAGAAAATGATGAACCAGATGGTTACATGGAAGGTGAAAACGGTGAGACAATTGCACTTTATGCAGCAAACAATCGAAGATTCAAGAAACCTTTCGTCAACAAACCTAATCTAAAAAAAACTTACAAAAACTTTTCCTATACTCCGAAGCCTAAACTTGAGATTTTCACACCAAAAGAAGAAGGAACCAAATCATCTACTCGGAAGCTAGTTGAACCCAAGACTTCGGAGTTTGCCAAAGATAGATCAGAAGTGAAGAAAGTTGCTGATGATTCAAACTTTGATTGTCACTACTGTCATGGGAAGAACCATTTCGCTAATAACTGCATGTTGAAGAAGCGTAATGAAATGCAATCAAAAGTGAAAGATGAGGCTTATTATGCCAGGAAAATGGAAGAGGTGAGAGAGAAGACTAAGGACTTAGCCTTAATGGCCTGTGATGTTCACTTCGGAACATATCAAGTCTGGTCTTCAGACTCAGAGGATGAGGAAGTGAGAAAGCCATCTCATAGTGCCTTCTTAGCCTATGATGTTGATAAGAGCTTTCTAGATGACACTTTGGAAAAGGAAACTGGTAAAGATATTTTGGATGATAAGGTGGTTGTTGAGGGTCTGGGATGGAAAGGTATTGGTGATCTCGGTCAGGATGACTTCGGAATGAAGAAGGAGATTGAAGAAGATGCCCTGAAGATGGTATTTGATGACTCTTCGGATGACGATGAAGAACTCTGCTTCATGGCAAAGGACACTCGTCTAACCATCCCGGAACAGGTATCAAAACTTCTCTTATCCTTTAAAATTTCAGAATCCAAATTTGCACCCATGATAAAAGAAATAACTAATGACTGTTCTGTGATGCATAAACTGCTTGTCGATGCTAAAAATAGGGAGAATTTGAATGAGGAGGAGATTCTCAACCTGAGGGGGATAGTGGAAAGTACGTGGCTAGCTCTAGAGAAGACCAATTTAAGAATCTCTCTGTTAGAAGAAACTAGAGAAAAACTTTTAAATAACAATGATGTACTTTTGAGACAGCGAAACATATTTTGTGAAACTGCTAGACGACTGTATGCTCACATTGCCCGTATTGATCATTCTGCTGATGTTTGCAATGTGCAACATAGAAAACTTTTACCCTTCATTGAATTCAAGCTTAAGAATGTTGATAGTGTTACTTATGAATGTGAATCCATAGTCTCCGGGTCCGAAGTGACTAATCCTTCGTACAAACATGGTTTAATCTCTGTTGAAAAACACTTAACTGCAGAAAATTTGTTAACACTGCTGCCTCAAGAGATTCCAATCTTGAAACAGCACGTACCTCAATGTGAAAACAAATCTGATGTTGTTGTAGAAACTGCGTCTGAAAATGATTCTGAATCTGATTCGGATATGGAGGAAGTTGACTGTTCAACCTTGTCCTTGCATAAATCATCCTCCACATCCGCATCACCATCCGAAGACATCTCACAATTGTCTTCAGATGATAAAGGCAAGACTAAAATTGATTGTGAAAAAGAAAATTCAGACAACTTGGAAATTATTAAAACTAAGACTCAAATTTCTGATGAATGTGAATCTTATGAAGATTATCTCAAAAACTCTTCCAAAAGACTAGTCCATGTTGCATGTGTTTATCCTAAGGTTTCTTATTTCAAAAACTCTATTTTTTGTGAAACCTGGTGGTATGCTTTTAGTTGATAATGATTTACAAAAGATGGTTGATGAGGATAACTCCACAGTCACTGAGGAAGGATTCTTCTCATCAGCTAAAATGTTTGAAAATCAAGTAAACGAAAACATGGAAGTAAAAATCAACATAAGAAAGCAGGATTTATATGGTCACAACATTTACAACCGTTTGTGTTATGAAAAGGAGAAAATACCAAAGAATTTGAAAAATCTTTTGAATACTAAAAACGACAATCATGTTTATACTAACCGAAACTATAAACAAATTCAAGTTATGGAAAAACCCATAACTCCGAAGATGGATGTTTTTCAATTAATGGAGTCAAAAGAAAGTGTACCACACGCTAAATCTGCTGAAAATGAGGCTTCAAAAATTAAATCTGAGATCTCTTATCCCTCAATGCAATTCCCAAATTTTAAGGATAAGAACAAAACACAAATCCCTTCGAAGCCTGTGGTACACAACATCAAAATTTTGCAAAAACCTCAATTTCAAAATCAGGCATCAACTTCCAAAACAAACACTACTGTTGTAATTTCGAAACCAACAGTGAAGATTTTAAAATCAAAACAAACCCAAAATCTTGTCAAAAGGAAAACACCCTTCAAAGTTTCAATTCCAACAAACGCAGTTGCTTCAACGTCTGGAACAAAACCCACAGATTCAAATGTATCAGAAGTCAAAAATCAATTTTCCAAACCAACTTTTGTTCCAACAAAACCCAATTTTCCAAATCCCAAACTTCAAAACTCAACGAAGAAATCTTTTTCAAAAGATTACAACTCGGTAGACACAATTCATCATTGGCTAGACAAAACTTGGATCTGTTTAAAGATAAAAATCTTTCACTAAACGATTTCAAATTGGAATATGAAAAGTACCTCTGTGCCTCTATGTCATGTAGTCTAATGTCAAAGAAATCAACAATTGAATTTACAAAACAAAATTGGAAAAGAAATGATTTGAAAGAAAATCTTACCGTTAAAACCAAGTCTTCAAAATCATCATCTTCTAAAGTAACTTCAACAGCTTCAAAGTCAAAATTAACCAAACAAATATGGGTTCCGAAGTCTTGCACCTTGTCAGTCACTTCGGACTCATCCGTTTTGACAAAAAGTCTTTCAGAATCCTGTTCAAACTCTTCGGAATCATGTTCATCACATGAGGCTTCGGAGAATTTAATAAACTTAAATGCAAATGAAATTACCGAAGAGGCTGTAGAAAATTGGATTCAAAAGTACTTTGCTTACCCAGAGGACCCAAGATTGATTGGGTACCAACTCCTTCTTGATTAATTGTACACAGTGACAATGACTCGGAGTTCAAGAATCAAACTCTTGATGGATTCTTGAAAACAAAGGGGATCAATCACAATTTCTCAGCACCCTACACTCCTCAACAAAATGGTGTTGTGGAAAGAAGAAATCGATCCTTGTGTGAAGCAGCTAGAACAATGCTTAATTTTGCAAATCTACCCATGCACTTCTGGGTTGAAGCAATTTCTACAGCTTGTTTCACTCAAAATAGATCCTATATCCACAAGAGGTTTCATATTACACCTTACGAAGTGGTCAACCGAAGAAAACCAAATGTTAAGTTTCTTCACATCTTCGGTTGTAGGTGTTTTATCTTGAATTTGAAAGATCATCGGACAAAATTCAATGATAAATCAGAAGAAGGGATTTTTCTTGGTTACTCACAAGACTCAAAAGCATATAGAGTCATGAACAAGAAAACTCGCAGAATTGAAGAAACCTTCAATCTCTCATTTGATGACAAGTATATCAAGAAGTCACAACACCCTTTTCCAATGTCCTCGATCTTTCCAAAACTAGCTGTTGATGCATCACCAATCACAACCTTCGACACAGACTTTAATCTTCTCTTTGATCCACCTGTTCAAGCCTTGGACTCTGAAGCTAGAGAACCAGATAATCAAGTGTCCGAACTGTCTAAGCTTACAGATGGACCCGAAGAGTCAACTCCAAGTAGTGTTCACAGACCCTCTTCGGTTGAGAGTGAGAGTTTAAATGAATCCACAGGGAATTCTGGGTTCGAGGGGGAGCAAAGCAATTCAAATCTTAATAACCCTTCACATGAAGTCTCACACATCATGTCCCTCTATCCACAAGTCGAGGGGGAGCCAGAAGCTAATGTCGAGGGGGAGCCAGAAATAGCAACTCCTAACTCTTCGGATCATGATGGAACAATCTCTTCATCAGCTAGTGTCGAGGGGGAGCAATTTCTAAACTCTTCTATTCACTCTTCAAACTTAAACACTCCACAAACAAATGTCACAAACTCAAATAATCACTTAATAATGGATGAGTTCCCTTCCACTTCGGGTTATCCTTCAGATATTGAGGAAGTTGATTTTGAAGGACCTCCTGAATTTAATCCAAATTATCCTCCTTTGGAGAAGTGGACTAGAAATCATCCTCCATCACTTGTCATCGGTAATGTTCATGATAAAGTATTGACTTGTGCACAACTCCACCAAAAACAACTTGATTTAAACAAAACTTCGGAGTTGTGCATGTTCAATGTTTTTATTTCAAATATAGAACCAAAGAACGTTAAAGATGCATTTGATCACCCTGACTGGATTGAAGCAATGCAGTTGGAATTAGAGGAATTTGAAAGAAACAAAGTTTGGAGGATAATTCCAAAACCTGCTAATGCTTCAATCGTTGGTCTCAAATGGGTGTATAGAAATAAGCTTGACACAGAAGGCAATGTGGTTCGGAACAAAGCAAGGCTGGTTGTCAAAGGTTATTGTCAACATGATGGAATTGACTACGAAGAGACATTTGCTCCTGTTTCCAGACTCGAATCAGTTCGGATATTTTTGGCTTATGCTACACATAAAAACTTTGATGTCTATCAAATGGATGTCAAATGTGCCTTTTTGAATGGTGATCTCGAGGAAACCGTATTTGTTGAACAACCACCTGGCTTTGAAAGTAAAGAACATCCAAACCATTGCTATGTGTTAGACAAAGCCGTCTATGATTTAAAACAAGCTCCAAGGGCTTGGTATGAGACCTTGAAATTTTTTTTAAAAGAATCAAACTTTAAACAAGGTTCAGTGGATCCCACACTTTTCAGAAAGAAAGTTGGATCTCATTTGATGTTAGTCCAAATCTATGTGGATGACATAATCTTTGGATCCACTGACCCCAATTTGTCAAAAGATTTTGAAAAACTAATGAAAAGCAAATTCCAAATGAGTATGATGGGAAAGATTAATTTCTTTCTTGGATTACAAATAAACCAATCCAAGGAGGGGATATTCATCAATCAACAAAAGTACACGAAGAGTTTGCTTGAACGCTTCGGAATGACTAACAGCTCAAATGAAAAAGTTCATTTGCCTGCAGGTACAAGGTTGAATCCTTCATTGGACAAACCGAAGACAGACATACAATAATACCGAAGCATGATTGGATCACTGCTCTATCTCACAGCCAGTAGTCCTGATATCATGTTTGCAGTTTGCAATTGCGCAAGATATCAGGCTGACCCAAGAGAATCTCATATGGCTGCAGTTAAGACAATCTTTCGATATCTTCATGGCACTACTGCTTATGGCCTGTGGTACCCGGCAAACTCCGGCTTTTACATACAAGCTTATTCAGACTCAGATCTTGGTGGATGCTCTATTGATCGCAAAAGCACTTCGTGGGGTTGTCAATTCTTAGATTGAAAGCTGATTAGCTGGCAATCCAAGAAGCAAACTTGTGTCTCTATCTCTACAGCAGAAGCAGAGTATGTAGCAGCCGTAGCATGTACTTCACAAATCATTTGGATCCAAAGCCAACTGAAAGATTATGCCATCAACATGAGAAAAATTCCTTTATTTTGTGACTCTCAAAGTGCAATTCGTATATGCCACAATCCTGTTCAACATTCCAAGACGAAGCATATTGATCTTCGCTATCACTTCATCAAAAGTCATGTTGAGGAGGGGAATATTGAGGTGCACTTTGTTCACACTACAGAACAATTGGCAGATATCTTCACAAAGGCTCTGAATGAAGAAGCATTCACAAGAATAGTTCGTGGACTTGGAATGATAGATGGATCCACTATTCATTGAATCACAGATTTGCTCACTCTTACTCTTTTCCTTAGTTCAATAATTTTCAAAATCACAAAACTCCGCAGCACTCCGAAGTAAAATATCACTTCGGAACTCTGCGGAATAAATCAAGAAAAGATACTTCAAATAACACCGCAGCACTCCGAAGTAAAATATCACTTTGGATATCTGCGGAACAAACTTTTTATCCAAACAAACTCTTAAAATTGAAAATTTAAACTAAACATATTTTGACTTCGTTTCTCAAGAATAAAAATAAAAGGTCTCTAAGTCAAAGAAAATTCAAAAACAAGAAAAATCAAGTTCTTGAGAGGTCA
This sequence comes from Cichorium intybus, assembly GCA_023525715.1. Taxonomy (NCBI): domain Eukaryota; kingdom Viridiplantae; phylum Streptophyta; class Magnoliopsida; order Asterales; family Asteraceae; genus Cichorium; species Cichorium intybus. The sequence goes on from CM042011.1 coordinate 68,686,421, forward strand.
CACCAAGCCTTGAGAAAAATTTGATGCAAATTGACAAAGTTTAACCTTTCATTCATGAATTAATCAAGTAAAGGACAAAACTTTGATTTTAGATTCTGATGATCATACCTTATTGCACTAAAAGGTATTTGAGAATCGACTTGAAACATTGGTAAGAAAACAGACTTCGAAGTGAGGTTAAGGCTATTTTACATTTGAAGCCTTGTTTGATTCCTATATCCTTAACATAATGTCTATTTCTAACCACCCTTCAGAATTTGACTCGCTTCAACTTCAAATTAATCATGTACCCTCAAAACTACACAGGATAACTCAAGTGCTCCGAAGTTTTCTTCAAAGATAGTACCAACATTGTCTGAATAAGCAAATTTAAATCTATTTTCATTAATGGTACAAAATTGAACTACATGAAGATTTTCACACTCAAGGATTGTTTAAAACAAAATCAAAAGGCACCAAAGAAATAAACCAGGTGGTGAAAATTTTGTATCTTCGGATAAGTAAATCCAAAATAGAAAAGATAAAAAGAGAAAAATTGAAAATCATCAAAAAGATAAACAGAAAATAATAAATAAATTTTCAAAAGAATCAAAGACAAAAAGATAAACAAGGGAATGCAAAAGAAAGAAAAATCAGCATTCAAAGGCTTATTCCTCTGTTTTAAATAACAATACAAGGAACTCCTATGACATAGTTGAGTACTCTATAGAGAATATGAACATTTCAAGTAGTCTATCTTAAATGATAAAGTTGGAGTGGTGTACGAAGCTCAAAGGCTTGTCATCAGAGTCTAGTATCCAAACACTTCAATTGATGAAAGGGAATATATTTTTCAAAAAGGATCTTCAAAGACAATCCAATTTCTATAAACACTTCAGATGTTCAAAATCAAGAATGAAAATTTCTTTAAATTTCAAATGCAAAGGATGTTATCATTGCTTTGTATGAAAAATTTGAAGCACATAAGTAAAAATCAAAACATATTCTCTAATGCGAAATCATGTTGTAATGGGGTGATTAGACTTATACATCCATGACTGATATTGAATCAAACAATCTTCAAAATGGAAAATGGGCTTCCAACATGATTCGAATGAGTCTGAACATTAATATGTCAAATCCTCTTTTCATAATATTCCAGGATGTTAAGGATACGTGTCATGTTTGCATCCCTCAGAAGGAAAACTAAAAATTCAAAGAAAAACAAAATGGAAATAAACCACTTCAGAGTTAAATACAACTTCATGCTTTCACTCCGAAGTGCATCCACAACGATCACAATTTTACCATAAATCCGAAGTCAATTTATTGTTAAAATGATTTCTACATTTATGATATCACCAAGAGACAAACATTCCTTAATAATATGTGACCGTTTGTTCAAATACAGCTGTCAATGATATATTAAAGGAAAATCTTAACAATAAAGATATAACAAAAAAGGCGGTTCAAATTTTGAATCATTGCAACTGACAGCCGTACGTTTCTCCTTTTTGCACAGATAGTGGGACGAGCAGTTGCTGAGGTGTCTGGTTCTTACTGGACCATTACAATCGTGCATTAAATGGCCTAGGGACCACGAATACTATATAAACCTCTCACCGCTTCAGTTATACTCTTTATGCGAACAAAACTTTTGAACTTTCTCTCTCTGCAAACTTACTCTCTAAGAAATCCTTCATCCTCTTCCTCTCTTCAACAATGGCCGCTGAAGCTTTATCTCAAACCACTGAAGCTATGTCAATCTCAAACCTCAAGAGCCAATCATCTAACCTAGTGCTTCGCAATGATCTGTCTCTTTACCCTAAACCAATCGATGCATTGGTAGAATGCATGAAGAGATCTGTTCTAGGTTATGCTCTAACCTATACTCCTTCAGTTCCTGCAACTCTGGTTAATAGGGCACACTATACATCGAATGCCCTGTTCGATTCCAACAACCAAGTCAAATCAGTATTCTATGAGACTGTTGATTCAAAGGGCAAAACCAAAAAGGTGCAATTAACCAAGGAGAAGTTTGCTGAAGCTCTCCATCTTCCAATTTACAACTCGAAATAAATGGTGGTTCCATCTGCTGACCAACTGGTTGGCATGTTCAATGAAATGGGGTATGAACCCTTGCTTGAAAGGATCAGCACTTTCAAGAAAAATCAACTCCCTGATCTTTGGAGGTACTTCTTTAGCATCTTCCTTAGATGTCTTTCTGGAAAGACCTCAGGCTTGGACTCAGCAAGTGTTACCTTCCAAGGCCTTCTCTACGGAATCTACTATGATGTTAAAGTGGATTTCGCATCGATTCTTTGGACCGACTTTTGCTCCCACATAAATCATAGCATGAAGGGGATAGAAATCGCAAACGCAAGATTCTGGGCGATTGTTGTCCATGCCCACTACCAGCAAGCAGGGTATGTTCCTGATCCCTCACTCGGTAAAATGAAGTTTACTCCTATTGCAATCCCCATTCTAGACGATGCACCTGCAGACTTCTGTGCTCAAATTCCACATGTCATGCTCTCCAAAGTGCCTTTGGAGTGCAATGAGGTAAATGCTTATCGTAACACTCTAGTCATTCCTTATCCCACTCGTGACTTTAGTCAAGCAGCACCAGTCAAAGAACAACCCAAAGGGAAAGGGAAGAAGAAGATCACTGGTGGACCAAGTGGTCCGAAGAAGGATGACAAGAAAAGAAAGACTTCGGTGAAAACTACTCCGAAGAGGAAACAGCCGAAGAGGCAGAGGAAACTGATCACTGTGGAAGAGTCTTCGGACTCAGAAAGGACTCCTTCCACAGTCCATGAAAAAGAACAAGAAGAAGAACAATTTATCAATCAACCTCCTTCACCTACACCGACAACCAGACCACTCTCTCCACCACAAACCACTATTCCTCCATCTCCACCTAAAACAACCCAACCACCATCACCACTACATACAACTACATCTCTTCCACCACCACCCACAACAGCTCAACAAACCACCACCATTCATACTACATCATCTGATGTACCACCACCACCTCCACCTACTATAGCTCCTCAAACATCTACCATTTCCTCCTCTGGTATTGATTTCTCATTACCAGAGTTTGACTTGCCTCCATCACTATCAAGACAAAACCCCCACTTCGGCAGCCTTCTTTGAGGCTTTTCATTTAGCCCTTTTGGTTACTGAAGGAGTCTCCGATGAAGATTTGCCAGATGAAGGATTTGTACTAATGAAACAGTACAAAATCCTCAACTCCAAGCTTGACACTCTGATTCAAGCACAAACTGGCTTCGATCCCACCAAACCAACCTTGGGTGACATCACCGAAGAGATAGAGTCTTTGGAAGTTACAATGTCCAAAGAAATAAGGGACTCTGTACAAAAACTCGAGAAGAATCTCTTAGATCGACAAAATATGATCCAATCATCTTTTGAACAAAAACTTGAATCAGCTGTAACTGATGTTGACAAGAAAATCGAAGCCCTTGCCGAAAAGTTTGAAAAATCAAATTCCGAAGTCATGCAAACTCTACAAGGACTTCGGAGTGAAACTCAGAAAAGTACCGAGTTTGAAAAACAACTCGATGAGGCTAGAGCAAAGATTGAAGTGCTCACAGCCGCCCAAGCCGCTTCGGACATTTCAAAGTTTACAGAGGAACTACAAAGAACAAATGCAGTTCTTACCCAAGACTTAACTGCTAAGTTAAGAACTACATTACAGCCCTTGATAAACTTTGCAGATAAAATGTCTAGGCCACAAGGCAGGCCTACAACTGCTCAGCATACGGGCCATGCTTCACAAGGGGGAGAAAGGGCTAGATTAACCCCAGAAGGTCCTTCATTTTCAACCATCACAACGACAACCAAGGGAGCTAGTGGAACAGCTGGAGCAGGAAGCTCAACAGACAGGTCACTAGAAAGCATAATTGCTCCACACATGGAGGAAGTCTACAAAGCCAGACTTGCAGACTACCACCTGATGATCAAAATGAATGAATTCGCACGTGATGATGGGGAATGGACCATAGAGGCAATCAAACTCTTTGGATTTCAACATCCGAATGTACTCAACAGGCTACCTCTTCGGAGTTTTGCGACAACTGACTCCGAAGACATTCAGCTTGACATTCCTTTTAATCCAAAGACTTTCGCTTTTCTCCAATTTGTTCAATCAGTACCAGAAGAACAGAGAGCAACCTTCTGGACCAACAAAATCAACTTCCATGCCAAATACATTCAACGTTAGAGTGTGGTATGGAGTTTGAACAACAGCAAACAAATCCTCTCAATCAAGGAGACTGAATCTTATAAAGGCTTCGCAAATTATGAGTTTCATGTTCTCAGAGGTGCAAACAATGATGAATCAAGGTTTTCGATTGTCGACTTTCCAATAATGAATCCAATGGACTTCATTCAAATTCTTGAGCTTCTGCGAGGCGGTGAAGCAGCTCAAGCCGGATTACCTGTGTTTGCAGTCAATAGCCACGTCATGGGATTTCTGAACAATTACTTGATGAGGTTTGGCAAGCATGACATTGAGTTATGTTCCTACTACAGACAACCGTTGAACACTCCTCCCATGACCAGATTCAAGAATGGAGAGATTATCGATGAACCTTATGGTGTAGTCTTCAAAGGACTTCGAAACGAAACCGAAGTCATGATCAAGTTCTTTCAAATAGACTATCTTGGCATCCATCCCTCCTCTTTCATCTCTGGCATGATCTCTCATGTTAATGCTTGCCCCGTAAACTCAGAAGAAAAGAAGAAAAAGTTCATGGATCACATGAATTGGTACTTGGCAGTGAGGAAAACGTTGAAGAGGGCCTACAAGAAAAACTTCCGCACGTAGACTTCGGATGCACTTTACACAAAGGGGGAGATTGTTGGGTATATTTGTGATGAAGTGCTGACGTATCCGAAGTCCTCCTCAGAAGACCTTTTGAAGAAAAACCCCGAAGTAATAAACAAACAGGAAACCCCGAAGTCTGAAGAGTCCGAAGGGTATCACCTTGAGGATCCGAAGACTTCCAGCTGTCAAACCAAAGTGCACGCGTGGTTGCAGACTACGTGGTGCATGATCCTGTCTTTCTATTGGATAATACATCTGATAGAATATTTTCTGATAAAGTAAATGTACTATGCGTATCACTGATTGAGTATAAATATCAGTGATACCATGCCGTGTAAGGGGGCGAGATTGTAAGATCGTAACTGTGATAGAAAAACCTATTGTAAAACCCAAGTTATTAATCAAGCATTCGGCACATGTTATCCATTTCATCTATTTGTGCTACAATACTTGTGTATGGTTGTTAAATCCTCATATTGTTGTTAGAATGATAGTCTTAATTTAACACAAAATCGATTTCAATATTCAACATGGAGGCTAGGGTTTTCAAAACCCTAGCCACAAAATCGATTTGGCCTTATCAAAGGGTTTAATTTTCGATAAGCCCTTTATCAAAAAAAAAAACAGTTACAACAATTCAATCAGAAAAACAGCCAAGAGCTCTGATACCACTAAAAGGTTTTCTGCAATCTATGAACTAATAATCCTAAGTTCACATGCAACCTAGAAAAAGGATCTATGTTTTTCTATCATTGAACATGTAACAAAACCTAAAGGCTAATAATAATTTCTAAAGGAAATAATTGAGAAAAACTAACATTTACTTTTGATCTTCAAGCCAGCAGCACGAGTATCCTGCCTCAAATGAGATCACACCCAAGCAAGAGAGGAGGAGATCGAAATTCCAAAGAGACAGAGTGTAGTTGGCGCAGACATTAGGGTTCCCTGAGATCCCTATTTATAGGCTCCATGTGGTGACAGTCAAAACCCTAGACAAGCCCAAATCTGGATAAGCCTTTTATCAATTGGACCAAGCCTCTTAAACCCTAATTAGGGTTTCGAAATTAAGAGTGGCCACACTCTTAATTTCGCCACCTATGGCTCCAACTATTCAGTTAATATTCAACTATTGAATAATTACAAAACCAGTCCCTGCACCTTTAATTAATTAAATTAATTACTAAATTAATTCCAATTAATTCTAGATTAATTTCTAATTAATTAATATAGTTTCTAATTAATATATTATCACTTTAATATATTAATAAACTATTTTATTTTATTTCTATTGATTTATTAAACATTTAATAAATCAATCTTTCTCTCAACTGAATTTTCTACCAAACATCTAGCTATGAGGGCAACCCAAATGGACTTTGCTTCAATTAATTTGATACATACAAATTATAAGTCATGGCTTAGACACCTAATCCAACAGTAAGATCCTAAAAGTATATTCACTAATGATTAAGGATGGCAAAAATACTCGAACCTAATGGGACAAACTGAACCCGAAACTTTTGGGACGAGTTTTGAACCGGGCAAATGGTTATGGGACGGGGTATGAGATTTTTCTAGAAAAATTTTGTGGGTATGAGATGGTTTTGGTATTGAGGTGATACCCGCCCGATTACCCGATCCATATGCCCGACCCCGAACCATATAATTTTATATACTTATAATTTTGTTATTTATATATGAGATTGCAAATTCAGATTTTGATATTATATACGGTTGATTATTATGTGATTATTATTTACCATTTCTACCGTTATCTAATTATTACTTTCAGAAAATTCTATATAGTGTATTGTATGTGATATATAATTTTCCAATTCCCGTGTCCGCTCCTTCAACTCATCAACTTGTTACTATGTGTGCATCTCCATTGATGATTTCTCATTCTTCTATTAATTATCATGTATCGTCGCTTTCTTTCTTCTTATTAAGCATCAATTTCTTCTTATTAAAAAATCAAGTAATTATTTGGATGAGATTGTGATTGGGTTTTACAACAGAAATTCCAACAGGTAAATTTCAACCTATTATTATCATCATAGATTGGGATACCAGATACCCGTGCGTATAACCACAAACCCGATGGTTATTTACTAACCGGGTACCTGACGGGACTGAACCGGGTTTGGGATACGGTTTTGTAATAGGGTATGAGACTGGGATCACCAATACCCGTTTCATTGCCATCTCTACTAATGATACACTAAGGGGGTGGAGGAATAAAATTCTATTGAATTAGCATGATTAATGCAATAAATATGTTTAGGCAACTGGTCGGGTCAAAATAATAATAGATTGACCTATTCTAATACTTAGCAAAGTAATTCCTTAAATTGGTGTTTTAGCAAGATGTATGAGCTTAATGGTTGTGTGGGACGATGAGAATTATTCCACGATACATTTATATTGAAGCTTGTATTACAAAAAGATAACAAAATAAAAAATAAACAACGCAAGGTCGGATGCATCATACAAGTCGCGTATGGGTAAATTGACTCCTATGAGAGAGATCGCAATTTCAGACCTTAAAAGTTAAACCACAGTTCATGAGTTCATGATAAACGGAGATGCAATTTTCGTAAACTTATAGCCAAAATTCTTCAACATCAGGGATGAGTTTGGAGATATTTTGGGTGACGAAGGAGAGGGTTTCGAGTGTTAATTCAAGCCCAATTAATTAGTTAATCATGATAATTAGTGGATTGGAGGTCGATCTCACATGTGTGTTCTATATTTTTGTGCATGTGATTTACCAGTGCGGTCGTTTAAGATAGGGCCGATTGGGTGACAGTGGGGCCGAAATTCATTATCTTTATTAACTATTTCATGAATTAAATCTAGTTAATCCCATGTGTTATTCCTTCTTCAATAGTAAATGTCTAGGATGTCCCTCTGTCCTATTCTCTGACTTTGAAACATAAAATGGACTGAAGTAATTGTCAAGAGGGCGTATTTGTGGATGGGTGGTCATCATGTTTCACATAATAGGATTTATGGATGGTTTTGATAAATTGACACTTTCATGTTGAATTAGTGGTAAACTTGAAGTGATAAATTAGACATAGATAGAAACACGTAGTAATTGTTTTGCTAATCGGTTATGGCCTTAAGATTCTTGTATTAGCTTTTGTGGGGATGTAAAGCTAATATATGAGGTACGTTTAGCTTAATATTTCTGAGATTTGCAATTAAAATTTACTGGGATCACATTTCTATGTTAAATAATGAAAATATGCTATAAAGCTACCTTGGTAACAAAGTTTGTTGAAATTGAAAAGAAAGTGAAAGAATGATTATACTTTTTTTTAGATCTTGTATGTTGTTAAGTTCATGATTGGTAAAAGTAAAAAAAATGGTTGATGGTGTTATATCTTATGTATGCATATATATTTGACATATAGGCGGCAAAAGAGTTGCATAAAGTATAACAATGTGTATTATGCTTAAGGTTGTGGTTAGTAAGAAATATGTGGTTTTAAATGTCTAATACATGTAATATATGTTAATACAAGGTATGTTATGACATTCCTTAGATGTGAGAAATCAACCTGGAATGCTTAAATTGTGGAAGCATCGACTAAGGCCATTGAGGTGAGTAAGTTATTGCGTTATCATTATTTGTGATCAAGTAGTACATGGTAGAAAGGGAAATGATCATCAATCATGAGACTTTAATGATAAGAACACAAGTGGTGTTTTAAGACACATGTGGTTTCTTAAACTTATGAAAGACACAAGTGGTGCCTTTGAACCTTTAAACTTACACAAGTGGTGTCTAAAGATGTATGTGGCGACTTCAATTATTTTAGAGACACAAGTGGTGTCTAAAGACATAAGTGTCGTCTTTAATTCTTTTAAAGACACAAGTGGTATCTAAGGTATAATGGCGTATTCCAACTTTTAAAGTGATATAAGAAGAGTTTTGAACTTCTTAATCGTGATAAGTGATCTTAAGAGGGTTAAAGTGGACGTGAAAGACATACCTTTACATTTCGTATATTATACGTGTTAAAATAGCTCAATGAGTTGTTATTCAATTTTGTTGATCATACTTACTTTGGTTGTTAACATAATGATGTTATTATACTCTTGTTTGTATACACGTTTATATTGTGTTTATTACTCAATAACATCGTTGTAGCTTACCGTTTGTGACAATGTGGCTTTCTAGTTCCAAACAACTTGATGGGGTATGGAGATAGTTGAGCGGTAGCGACACGGGTAAACATTGACTCTTTCAATTTGAGGTTATGTATATTGTGACACCTGGATAGGACCGTTGTATATTTTTTTTTGTATTGGTCCCTTTAATATAACTTCTAAACTTTGAATGGATATAAGTGTACACCAATCTATTATTATTATGTTTGAAAAATAAAAAATTGTGTTGTGTCGTTTTCCGAGTGTTACAATTGATCCTTTTAGTGTTTACATGATGACATTCTAGTTTATGAGACATCTACAACATCAAATACTTATGTCTACGAGACATCTACGCATCCTGCTCCACCTACGTTTTTTACTACTCCCTTACATGTTGTAACTTTGGATGTCCTTCCCTCTCATCAGTCCAATTGTCCTAGTTAGTCTACCAATGTCACAGGTTTTGCTTACTCTTCTTATTAAACATCATTTTCTTCTTTTATTGCTAATATACATAGCCTGTATGTATGAGGCTGAGTCCTATAGAGAGGCTATTTTGGGTCCTTTTTGGTAGGATGTTGTGGTTGAGGAACTGACTTTGCTTTACCACACTCTTACATGAAATTTAGTTCCGCTTCCATCTAGTAAGCATAATAATATTTGTTGTTGTTGGGTATACAATATTAAAACCAAATCTGATGGGTCCATTAAACGACATAATGCTAGACTTGTTACAAATGGATATTCGCAAAAGTATGGTATCAAACATGAGGAAAATTTTGCCCATGTTGTAAAAAACACTACTATATGTACTTTTCTTGAAATATCTTCTACATTTCAGTGGTAAATATTCCAATTATATGACAATACTACATTTTTAAATGAAGAACTTCATGAGGAGGTTTACATGACAACTCCTCTGGATATTTCTCAACAGTCAACTAAAGTTTGTCGAGTTTGGAAATCCCTATACGGTCTCAAGCAAGCCTTGCATGCTTGATTTGAAAAATTATCTACATATGTTACTCTTTTCTTGGATTTGATCCTAGTCACCATGATTCATCTTTGTTTATCATATGCATTGAGTGCAAGACGGATCCTATTATCCTTGTATGTAGATGTCATGATTATTAGATGATGATTATGATTTAATTGAGTCTCCAAGGCATGGTTTTGATCACCAGTTTGCTATGAAAGAGTTGGGAATGGTACTTTATTTTTTTGGGTATCGACATTGCTCAATCCTAAAATGGTTACCTTTTGTCTCGGTCGATATATATATATATATATATATATATATATATATATATATATATATATATATATATATATATATATATATATATATATATATATATATATATATATATATATATATATATATATATATATATATATATATACTAGTCGAATGCCCACGCGTTGCGCAGGAAGAAAATTATGTATTTATAGTATAGACAAATACATATTATTCTTATACTATTTTTAAAAAGATTATAAACATATCATCATTATTTTCAATTATTTGATGATAGATATATGTATCAAATTACTGAAAGATAAAAAAACTTGTAACATGTATGATGAATAAACACAATCAAATAAAATTAAAAATAATATGATTAAAGAAAAAAATACTTATCTCGAACCACATTATCTTAATAGCATCCACCTACAGATTATGCATGGATATAATTTCTATTTAATTTCAGTTAATTTTTTACTTTTAGAGTTTATGGTTTAGGGTTTATAAAAACTAATTATTCGGTCAAGTTTTAATTTAAAATATTTTATTTAAACTAAGAGTATTTTTTCCTTGCACCACATGCATTTGAAACATCCATGGCCTTTCAAATTCTCACTTAATATAATCAATTTATTAATTTAAATTTTTTTACCCTATTAATTTGAGATTTTTTTCTTTATCCCACATTGCTTCACATACATATATGATCTTTTCTCTTTCTCTTATATAATACAATTCATTTGCTTTTATTATCCTTAAGCGGCCTTTTTCTTTTGTATCAACTAAACCATCATTTATAATGCAATATATGACTCGTTTTCCATGAACCTACTGATATGCGATAAAAACACAAAGCTTATTGGCTTTTGTTTCCTGCCTGTCTGCTACCAATCTCATTCAACCACCATCATGTGTATTATTTCTTTTAAGTTCAATTTAATATGTATAATCACATAATATATGTAAGTGTTTTTCGCTTTTTTTCAATCACTTTTAATTTAATACACAAATCTCAAAGTTATTAGCGTAAGGGATAAAACATCATCATCCGTAATATATGTAAAGCTCAACTTCATTAAAATAAAAATAATAGAACTTTAAGTTATATATTCCATTGAAGTTTAATATTTGGAAACGTTTTTGACAATACAAAATGACTAATGGTTTATGTAACTGTTTCAACTATGAGGGAGACTTTTATTCATATAATAAAAAGTTTCTTAAGTTGATTTATCATGACGATATAGGTTCAAACTATCCTTCATATTGTGTTCTTCCGTGTCTTTGATTGTAACCACCTTAAGCATTGGGTGCAACATTTCATAGACTATTGATTCTAATTTTAGGTTCGATTTCATAAAATTTGGATGGGTGCGTACCAGCGCCCTTTTATTTTATTTTTTTTAAAATATTCAAACTAATGTGGTACATAATAACAATGCATATTAAATCATGTTTAATAAAAGAATTCTATTATAAGATTTAGATAAATATTCATAGATATATATGTTTGAACTGTAAAAATGTTCGAATATTTACGATTCAATTTTTTTATATATACCTTATTAAATCGAAAAATTGCTTGCAACGTTGTCATCATCAAATTGAAATATGATGCATGACATACGATGAACTTACAACCCAATCGGGTTTTAATAGTTTTTAACTCATTTTAATATTCATATTTTTAGTTTCAATACTTTTGAAAGCTAAAACAAAATAGTAGAGTTCTTTGAAACTTTGAGCCGAAAATAGGTTTTTACGATAAATTGACCCGTAATCAACAATATACTTTGAAAACCATGTTATGATCAAGATATAATGATACGAGAACCGATGTGTGAAGCAATGTGACACAATTAAAAAAAATCAAATTAATGTGGTAAAAGGTAAATAGTTTATCTTGAAACATTGTTTTCTTTACTTTTTTTATAATAAACACACACATATAATGGTTCAATTTAAGTTGTTTGATAAATGTTGAAACGTTCGCTACTGAAATTTTTTTATGTATATACATCGCGGTGAATCTAAAAAAGTAAGCACATTTGTTACATATTTACTACAACATACTTTAAACGTGTAACGCAATAAATTTTTAAAAGTTTTTAGTAATACCCGTCTTTATTTTTTAGATCTAATAGTTTTGAACTCCAAAACCAAATAGTAGAATCATTTAAAACTTTGACAAATTTTGATAAAATGACCTAACAAATTGTAACACCACTTTTGGGTTCGGTACGTATGTTGACCTTCTTATTAATAATTGTGTTATACGTAGTGAAAAATAAGGGGGTTTAAGTGTAAAAACCCAAACTTTGTTATATATATAAGGGTATAATGATATTTTTTGTAATTTGAGGGGCCAAAAGTGTCAAATAGGCAAACTTATACATCTAAATATGGGAAAAACGGGAATTTCATTCTCAATTGAACATTTGAAGGTGAGAGAGTTCTAAGGGTTTAAGAACCCTTTTCAAAGGTTGTGATTTCCGTTTTTTTAAGAGTTCATTATGGTGTTTGCACGATCCCCGAAGATTGAACCGTTGGATCGCCATGCGTTTTGGACTGGAGGTTCAGGAGATATATTCAAAGGCTTTGACCGGAGTATTTGTAATTCTACATCAGGAAGTCGAGTTATAGTCCTTTGATCGGAACTGCATATTTGAGGTAAAAATGCTGTTTTTGACGTTATATTGTAAAAATCGCTGTAAATTCTAGGAATATCCGTTTTGGGTGAAATCAGTGCCATATTTTCCGAAATTGAGTCTAGTATATTTTGTAAACAGAGGTGAGAAACGTTATTCGGCCTCTAACATAGCTCAAATATGCATTTTCCACAGACTGGTACGTTTTTGGCAGATTTAAGATGTATTTGATAGGTAATCTTGCAAAAATCATAGTAAATTGTAGAAAAATCATTTGGGGCTGATATTGGTGTCTCTGGAAAGCTAAAAAGGGGTAGCTTGCTATAAAGTTGGAATAGTTGCATATAAATGTTGTTATGTTGATGAAAAACGGATCATGAACAGGGGGAAATTTGAGGGTAAAAAGGGAATAATTTCTATGAAAATTGATATTGAAGTTATTTCCTTCAAGCTCATGATTTAGGTTTTCAAGAGGGTATATATATATATATGATTTATAAATATGGTTGAAAACCTAATTTAGGTTTATATTTGTCAAGGAGTCGGGACGACACCGTGTTGTACGAGCAACGGAGCTACTTGACCCGGTTTATATCGAGGTGAGTAACTTTACATAGCATTGTGAGATTTATTATGCATATGATGCATTGCATGTGTATGTTATATTATTGGGTGTGTATGTTACATAGTTGACTACGTGAAAACCCCGTAAGTAGGTAACCCGTAGACGTATACTTGTGGGTAGACTGTATTGGTAACTGGTTAAATATTTAATTGATATTAGTTGTGCAGACGAATGCGTGGGTATTAAGTGGTGATAATCATGGATATGGTATCATGTCATGGGTGAAGATTATGTAGTTGAATGTGGATGTTGAGCTGATATGGGGATTGTTGGTGTCATGTGGTTGGTTGCAGAACTTTGCAATTGTGTGTTAGCTGTTAAACCTTTATGGTTCGATGCTGTTTATTCTGTAGGGCCACTTATACTTGTAGTTGGGACCTCTTATTAGGTGGGGCTACTAGTATTTGCGGTTGGGACCACTTATACTGTGGGGCTACTTGTACTTGTGGTTGGGACCACTTATTCCGTGGGGCCACTGGTACTTGTAGTTATGACCACCGATTTTGTGGGGCCACATTACTAGCACATGTGGTTGGGACCACTTACTCTGTGGGGCCACATATATAGTATTTGTGGTTGGGACCACATATATGTTGTGATGACCTTATGAGCAGTAATTGTGGTGGGACCACATATATACGTTGTGACGATCATGTAAGCAGTAATTGTGGTGGGACCACATATATGTTGTGACGGCCTTATGAGCAGTAATTGTGGTGGGACCACATATATGTGTTGTGATGGCCTTATTGGTCGGCAGTTCTATCACATACACTGTGGGATGTCCGGTGAGTCCCACATGCAGTTCGGTGTCCGGTGAGTCTTCGTCACTCGATATCGCAGGGGTCGAGGAGGAGACGAATAGCTGAGTTGTAAATGTTGTGGATAACAGGGGGTTGTGATGTATTATGGTGAATATATAATCGTGTTTATACAGTGTATTAATGGTTGCATAATAAGTACCTTGTGTCCATGTTGTCTGTGTTATGAGTGTTTAAGATTACGTAACGCGTACCTTGTAGTATCGATAGGTTGGCCTATTGTGGTGACCCGAGTGTATGTTATGTAAATGTTATTCACTAAGCTTTATAGCTTATCCTTTTATGTTGTGTTGTTTTTACAGGTTTAGGTGATACGTAGCGTTCGGCTTGAATCGTGGGACGATTCCTGGTGATATCAGTTTTGTAGCTCCAGCGCACAGGGATATTTAGTTGTAAATTGTTGTATTTTGTAGTTGAAATTAAGAAAATTTTTGGGTACCCCTGTGCTACAAGCTGGGCGTTACAAGTTGGTATCAGAGCCGAGGTTTGAGTGAATTAGGTATCTGTAGGATAGATTCCTAGACTCGAACCATAGAGGATAGTGAGTATACGGGTAAAGGAAGTGTACATATATACCTATATACGGGTAGGTGTAGGGGTGTATATAGTCTGATTGTGCGACTATTTGCTTTGTTGAATTTAGAGGATGGTGATTGCCAAAAAATAGCAAGTCGATGGGTGCAAGGCTGGGAGCCCTAGGATGAGGACGAGCCTGTTCTCAAGGCTCGGTGTAACCAGATATGCGGGAGATGATCATAACTGTTGTGTATGAGTTGTATCTTGATACAATGGGTACTAGTGGGAACCGGTTGCTAGAGGGGTGACTTGCAGATTACACTAAAATGGAAAGCAGGTTGACATAGGGGTAGTCGTTGCTATTGGGAAGTGGCTGATACTTCTTAGGGAATTTTTTAAAATAAGTCACTATGTGGAAGGTGACAACAAGGAGTGTACTACTAAATTATTGGTAAGAGACGTACCGTATCGATGTAAGTGTTTAGCATAACACTGTAGGGCAGAGTTGGGATATTAGAGGAAAATGTTGGTTAGCCTTGTAGGATGTGTAGTTGAGTGAGTGCGGCTGAGAAAAGATTAGCAGGGAGTTGAGTTAAATGTGAAACAGTGCTATGGAATTCATGTCGTTGTAAACATGAGTGTGTGACAGGCTGGGGCGAGTGGTCTCAGTGTTTAACGGAAAACAATTCCCATTGTCTGCTAATGTAATGGATGTGAGATAAAATAGTTGGATCATATGTGGTGTAAGGGGTTTAGATGGGATAAAATACTTGGTAACCATGACCAACAAAAAAAAATGAAAACTGTTTCGGATGTGGGTGAGGAGTTTAGATGGGAGACGTGGTTCTATCGAAAGTATATACATGAAAGAATGTGGATTGTGGTGTAAGGGGTTGAAGCATTTGTCTATCACCTCGAGTTGTTGGATGCATGACGGGATATTTATGATGTTCCCTCATCACTTATGCGATTCCGAGGACGGAATCTTTTGAAGGGGGGAGAACTTGTAACACCACTTTTGGGTTCGGTACGTATGTTGACCTTCTTATTAATAATTGTGTTATACGTAGTGAAAAATAAGGGGGTTTAAGTGTAAAAACCCAAACTTTGTTATATATATAAGGGTATAATGATATTTTTTGTAATTTGAGGGGCCAAAAGTGTCAAATAGGCAAACTTATACATCTAAATATGGGAAAAACGGGAATTTCATTCCCAATTGAACATTTGAAGGTGAGAGAGTTCTAAGGGTTTAAGAACCCTTTTCAAAGGTTGTGATTTCCGTTTTTTTAAGAGTTCATTATGGTGTTCGCACGATCCCCGAAGATTGAACCGTTGGATCGCCATGCGTTTTGGACTGGAGGTTCAGGAGATATATTCGAAGGCTTTGACCGGAGTATTTGTAATTCTAACATCAGGAAGTCGAGTTATAGTCCTTTGATCGGAACTGCAGATTTGAGGTAAAAATGCTGTTTTTGACGTTATATTGTAAAAATCGCTGTAAATTCTAGGAATATCCATTTTGGGTGAAATCAGTGCCATATTTTCCGAAATTGAGTCTAGTATATTTTGTAAACAGAGGTGAGAAACGTGATTCGGCCTCTAACATAGCTCAAATATGCATTTTCCACAGACTGGTACGTTTTTGGCAGATTTAAGATGTATTTGATAGGTAATCTTGAAAAAATCATAGTAAATTGTAGAAAAATCATTTGGGGCTTATATTGGTGTCTCTGGAAAGCTAAAAAGGGGTAGCTTGCTATAAAGTTGGAATAGTTGCATATAAATGTTGTTATGTTGATGAAAAACTGATCATGAACAGGGGGAAATTTGAGGGTAAAAAGGGAATAATTTCTATGAAAATTGATATTGAAGTTATTTCCTTCAAGCTCATGATTTAGGTTTTCAAGAGGGTATATATATATATATGATTTATAAATATGGTTGAAAACCTAATTTAGGTTTATATTTGTCAAGGAGTCGGGACGACACCGTGTTGTACGAGCAACGGAGCTACTTGACCCGGTTTATATCGAGGTGAGTAACTTTACATAGCATTGTGAGATTTATTATGCATATGATGCATTGCATGTGTATGTTATATGATTGGGTGTGTATGTTACATAGTTGACTACGTGAAAACCCCGTAAGTAGGTAACCCGTAGACGTATACTTGTGGGTAGACTGTATTGGTAGCTGGTTAAATATTTAATTGATATTAGTTGTGCAGACGAATGCGTGGGTATTAAGTGGTGATAATCATGGATATGGTATCATGTCATGGGTGAAGATTATGTAGTTGAATGTGGATGTTGAGCTGATATGGGGATTGTTGGTGTCATGTGGTTGGTTGCAGAACTTTGCAATTGTGTGTTAGCTGTTAAACCTTTATGGTTCGATGCTGTTTATTCTGTAGGGCCACTTATACTTGTAGTTGGGACCTCTTATTAGGTGGGGCTACTAGTATTTGCGGTTGGGACCACTTATACTGTGGGGCTACTTGTACTTGTGGTTGGGACCACTTATTCCGTGGGGCCACTGGTACTTGTAGTTATGACCACCGATTTTGTGGGGCCACATTACTAGCACATGTGGTTGGGACCACTTACTCTGTGGGGCCACATATATAGTATTTGTGGTTGGGACCACATATATGTTGTGATGACCTTATGAGCAGTAATTGTGGTGGGACCACATATATACGTTGTGACGATCATGTAAGCAGTAATTGTGGTGGGACCACATATATGTTGTGACGGCCTTATGAGCAGTAATTGTGGTGGGACCACATATATGTGTTGTGATGGCCTTATTGGTCGGCAGTTCTATCACATACACTGTGGGATGTCCGGTGAGTCCCACATGCAGTTCGGTGTCCGGTGAGTCTTCGTCACTCGATATCGCAGGGGTCGAGGAGGAGACGAATAGCTGAGTTGTAAATGTTGTGGATAACAGGGGGTTGTGATGTATTATGGTGAATATATAATCGTGTTTATACAGTGTATTAATGGTTGCATAATAAGTACCTTGTGTCTATGTTGTCTGTTTTATGAGTGTTTAAGATTACGTAACGCGTACCTTGTAGTATCGATAGGTTGGCCTATTGTGGTGACCCGAGTGTATGTTATGTAAATGTTATTCACTAAGCTTTATAGCTTATCCTTTTATGTTGTGTTGTTTTTACAGGTTTAGGTGATACGTAGCGCTCGGCTTGAATCGTGGGACGATTCCTGGTGATATCAGTTTTGTAGCTCCAGCGCACAGGGATATTTAGTTGTAAATTGTTGTATTTTGTAGTTGAAATTAAGAAAATTTTTGGGTACCCCTGTGCTACAAGCTGGGCGTTACACAAATAATAGTTGAAAGTAATAAGTCATACTATGATCAAGATTGATGGATCATGGATGCAAATGAATGATATTATATAAGCAAAAGAGGAAATGAGATATATATGTGTTGAGCAATGTGGGACAAAGAAAAACTATTCAAATTAGTAAGCATTATAAAAAGATATTTGAAAAGTCATTGGAAATATGAAAGGACATAGGAGTTTCAAATGAATGTGGTGCTTTGAAATATGCCTCTATTATAATATATATATATATATATATATATATATATATATATATATATATATATATATATATATATATATATATATATATATATATATATATATATATATATATATATATATATATATATATATAACTAGGTTATATTGCGGACAACAGTTATTGTGAGACCGTGCAGACAGTGGTATTCTGTATAAAATGACAATTAGAATATGTTTTTATTGATAATATTAATACTAAACAAACATATTCTCATAGAATTATTGCTATTATAACGTATTTTTAATCATTATCATTCGTTCCAGTGTTTCGCACATTCTGATTCACTAATTCTCATTCTGACAGAATGATAATCATAAAATATCATATAATTCGTATAATAGATTTAATGACAATAATTCTGTGAGAATATGTTTGTTTCGTATTCATATTACCATAAAAAAGATATTATATTCGTTATTTCTCACAAAATAGCAGTGTCCGTGCGGTCTCATAATAACTGTTGTCCACAATATAACTTAGCCCACATATTGGTAAGATATATTAACAAAAAACAATTTCTTTATAGATAACGGGTTAAGAAGGGTATAGAAGTAAAATTGTATAGGCATTTGAAAAGGCAATCATGTGATTTTAGAATACACCTTTTGTCATTCCCATGTTTTCATGTCCCGTTTGCTAACATAGCGGGATTTTGAAATTGATTCTGCCAGCGAAATTAGATTATTATAGTCATCAACAAAAGGCGACATTGATTCTCATATAAATCGTATAAGCCATTGAAGAGATTAAAAGAACAAACATTGCAATTGGCTAAGGTTTCGAAGGGTTTATGAATTGATTCTGTGAAATGAAAACAGAAGACGATCGAGCTCAAGATTGAAGAGCAATTGGAAGAGTAAATTCTAAATTACGGATGAAACGACACTGGATTTGGATGAAGATTATGATTTCATTTCCCCTCCTCTAGGTATGAAATTCCTAAAAAAAATTCTGTACTGAAAATATTATAAATACGATTGTGTATGTAATTGTTCTTCATCATCGTTTCATACATGATTATAGTTTCATAAGATTCATATGAAATTGTAATTGCATGATATAAAGTAATTGGTAGATGTGATAATACGTTTGGTTTCGTCATTACAGTTAATTTCTCATTCTTAGTCATAAATAACAAACTTTGTACTATTGTTAGTTGAATGTTCATTGTCGTTCTTAATCATATGAAATTGTAATTGCATGATATAAAGTGATTGTTATGTGTGATATTATTTCAATTTGGTTTATCTATATCGTGAAGTTATCCTTCTTGTGTATAAATAAGAAACTTGGAGGCAACTTCAATGATCTCGATAGATTTAGCCACTATAAATGTTTTATTTACTCGTGGGAAACAACATATAAAATTCTCATAATTTGTCATTTTGTTAAGAATTAATAACATTGACAACTTGAAATTAGTATTGGGGATGTTTATAAGCAAAATGGGTTATTTTAGGAATATGAATCTTGTAAGAATGAAAATTGGCACCTGAGTATGGTAAGAATTAATATATTTACTAATAAGTAAATCCTAAAATGTATGTTGTACAACATGTTTAAAACTTATTCTGGACAGAAGATGTAGAAAGAATAAGAGAAGAAAAGGATGAAGTGTTGAGAAGTAGAAAGAATAAGAGAAGAAGATGATGAAGTTGAAGTTTGACATTTATTTACTTGTCTTTTGGTTGTTCGATTTGAAAAACAATGAATTACTTTAATATTTATGGTCTTTTGGTTTGTAGTAACAACATGAATATTGGGTTTTTTTTTTACTTTTGATAATTATGAGTTAATAGTTTTTGTTTAGATACAGTCTTATATTCGAAATCATATGTGTGTAATGCAATTTTCATTTTTAACATAATGAAATTTGATATAAACACTATGAAATAAGTTCTTAACCTAATGAATTCTTAGATTCATGTTGAAGATCAAAATAAAACATATTAGTAACATAAATGTTGTACAATATCTTATTAACTAGAATTGATAATAAAAATTATTACATTTCATATTTCATTCTTAACAGAATTAAGATATTTTAATATCATAAGAAAACGGATTTTCAACATAAAAATGTTGTACAATATCTTATTAAGTGTGTTGATACAATACAATGACCACTTTTCTATCTCTCATTCTTAACAAAATGAGAAATTTGAATACATACTTAAGTACTTAACCGAATACGTTTTAAAATAAAGATTTAAACTCGTACTAAAAATGGATTATTAACATAAATGTTTTTCCAAAACTCTATAATGTGAGTGATCTTTTACAAAAGTTCTTAATAAAATACATTCTTATCATAATGATTTTGTTGAATAAGTCTACTGGAATAATTTTTAAGTTATTGACATTTAAAAATAACTAAAGTTGTTAATCAATTGATATATATATATATATATATATATATATATATATATATATATATATATATATATATATATATATATATATAGAATGACTTTCTAAATTATTCTAACATAATGAGTTAAAACATGACTTTTATTTTGTAATTAAAATCTTAAAATAAAATTGTCATAAATATAAAAAAATATCTACAGAACATGAAACAAAGTTGTAAGACTAATAAACAAAAGTTGAAATAATTTTAACCACATGGTAATGACATTAACCATGAATATGCCAATCATTTTTTGTTTTTAAGAGGACAATTTCTTGTCTTGATGTACAAATTGTTTGCAAAGTTGACATTGTCTCTTTGGCTTCTCATATTCAATTGTGATCATGAGTTTTTCTTTTTATTATTTTCCTCTTCTGGCACAGCCTTTGATTCTAATGTTAGATGGATTGTGAATTTGAACTGTATATGGAACTATAACACCCAAAGCTATTTCATAATTGGATTGCTTGTTTACGAATTCAATCAGATCATAATCCACAGCAGACTTTGTTTTTAGTTTCTTTAGTTCTTCAAGATACTCGCCAAGTTTAACGTGATCGTGACTCAAACCGGCAACACATTGATCATCTTGAGCAGTATTAGGCTTCATTGTCTATTAGATAACATGTACGGTTTCAAAATAATATCATAATCTTTGTTTTTTCTACTTTGTTGCCTAACATCAAATTCGACTTCCATCGAATATCTTCTATATATTTGGACCACTTCATTGTATGGTGAAACAATATGCACATTTTCTTTGCTTAATGTCTTCAAATACATCAGGTGTTCAAAAATCATTTTTAAAAGAAAATTCTTCTTCATATATTGGATATGTACAAGAATAATTCAATAATATAAATTATTCACTATTCGAAGAATATGTATTTAGTTTACAAAAAAAAATTGTTTTTTAAAAGACACATTTGAATTACATAAAAATTACTTAAATGACTCTATATTAACAAAAGAACTTTTATGAAGAAGTAATTAACAACATAAGAGTCAACCATTTAAAAAATTGTTCTTACCAGAATGTAAGCATAACATTTTAATAATTTAATTGATTCTTTTAAAATATAATAATCATACTTATTGCTTTTTTATAAATCAATTTTGTCATTTTTCAAAGAACTTAATACTAAAACATTGACAATTGATGGTGAAACAACGAAATATATATACTTGGATTTGATCATTATCAATTTGAAGATCATTGGAATTGAGTTCATAAGAAATAAAGTGAAGCTTTGTATCATCACTTGCTTTTTCTGAATAATCAAGAACCCTTTTACCCTTGTGGTTGTCCATGTTATACTCTGAATATTTCATAATTCTTACCTACAACAAAAATTGTATATTAAATGTATTAGCAAAATCAATTAAGAATATTTTGAAGAATCGTGCATTCTATAATATAAAATTCACAAAACATATTAATAAAATAAAATTCCAAATAGAAAAAATACTCTTTTTAGTACGGAATGCAGTTAAGAAAATCGATTTTACTCTTTCAATCAGTTGACTGAAATCGATCATGGTTATGTAATAAAAAACACATGCACTAATCCAAATACGAGGTTCTTCAAGAAAAATATGGGTGAAGTCCAACCTGCTTATGGAATGATAATCGCAGATTAAGAAAGTATTTCACTGATTTTTATTACGATTTGATTACTTGATCGTGTTAGTAACTATTTCTAATTAATGATACGTAATCCCTTAATTCATGGAAAAATTATTCAGAACGTGAATCCCAATTTCCAAAACTATCGGATACAACTGAATTTAATTTGTGAATGACTCATCTACCCTTAATTAGATATGCCTAAATGATTGGTTCAGAATAAGTTTCAAGGTTACACAATATTTAGTCAATTACATATGATCCTACCTCTGTATGTGTGTGGGTGTGTGTGTGTGTGAGTGTATTAAAGAAAGTCTAAGGTAGTTGCAGGTCCATATATATATATATATATATATATATATATATATATATATATATATATATATATATATATATATATATATATATATATATATATATATATATATATATATATATATATATATATATATATATATATATATATATATATATATATATATATATATATATATATATATATATATATATATATATATATATATGTGTGTGTGTGTGTGTGTGTGTGTGTGTGTAACGCCCCGATTTCAAAAAATTTAAAATTTATTTATTACCAAGGTTCCAATAAAATATTTATTCCAAAAACATAAAATTGTTCAACATATTACTTAAACCAACAGCAGAAACATTTGAAAATACTAATATAGTTCATTAACATAAATCCCTTGTATGCGATGCGCTGCCGTCAAGCCTTGCCCTTCCCTTTGTCATTTGAAATACCTGAAATGTTATAAAATCAACGGTAAGCTTAAAGCTTAATGAGTCCACAAATTACCATACATGCCCACACATTAAACAACCCGTCCTCGAGAACGACCCGACCCTACCCGCCATACAACAGCTACGGGCGTCCATCATACAACAGTTATGGACACGGAAAGGTTCTACCCATCATACAACAGCTATGGGTTCCCGGTTATGGCCCAGCCCATCATACAACAGCTATGGGACAAGGCAATAGTCCAACTCGCCATACAACAGCTACGAGGGGACACGCATCAGTATTGAGCTCAACCACAAATAGCCACAGATATAGAGCAAATCATATAACTGTAAATAACATTCAAGATGCCTAACATGCAACATCATATAGTAAGGTAAGGATACTCACCTGATTCGAAACCACACAGATATACGCTAATATCCCCACTTAGCTCGTCCACACACCAATATCCCACATACACAACATGTCAAGCACTGACTAAACTTCTATAGACTTGCCTAAAGGTCAGTCCCCACGTTTGGTAACCAACACTGGTCGAAACTAAGCTTTTGTGTCAAACAGCCGCTCGCCGCGGTGTGGCTTCTCACCCTACGCATCGCGGCTATCTCCGCATAGTTACGGGGCTTAGCCGAACCCGCGTCGCTGACATAGCCTGTCCACGCCGCGGACTCGTATTAATCCAAAGTCTTCTAAGCCCTAAATCAGTTCAGTCATCGGCTAGGGTTTTACTCCATACCCTTCCTGGGATCAGAAACTACCCTAAGATCACTTCCTCATGGACATGCAAGTCCATGCATGTCCTTGGTCCAAACCCTAAGTGTTACAAGTCATCTAAGACTACTAACCAAAGGATAACACCTTAATATGAGATAAAATGAAATATTAGAAGGTAGATCCTCTTACCTTGCTTCTGGAGAACAGAGGAATGCACCCGATCGACTACAAGCCTTTCCTCACGTTGTATCTCTTCCTTCAAACCTTCAAAGCCTTGGAACCAAAGAGCCTCTTGTAACGACCCAAACTAATAATATAAATAAAGCATGTGTAATTTAAAGTTTTATGTGTATTTTTATGAGAAAGTATGTTTGCAAGGGTAGTTTAGTCATTTTACCATGAGAAGGGTAATTTGGTCATTTGACCATATACAAGAATTATTATAAAAGTATAATTCTAGTTTGGACCAAAAATGTAAGAATTTTAGCTTCATGTGGCCAAATTTAATATTTGTGTCAAAAGTCCAAGGAATGAAAGTTCAGGGACTAAAATTGTAAATATGGAAAATATAAAAATGAGAAAATATCTCATTAATGATCATAAAATCTGTGGAGAATTCTAGAGAGAACGAGAGAGGGCACGGGAAGGAGAAGAAGCTTTGATCAACTTGCAAGAATTGAAGCTACACACTTGAAATTAGTGATTTCCAAGCTTCAAGAGGTAAGACTACTAAGTTCTAAACTCAAAATTTGGAACGAGAGTTATGTTCTTGCCTTTTGATTTTCCAGGAACTTTGATTTCAATGGAATCATCTTGTTCAAAATCATCAATTTAACATGTTTAGTTACTAAATATGTTGAAATACAAGAAAAAATGATGATTTTGGTTCAAGAGCATTAAGTCACGGGTTTAGATGAACAAGTGATTTTGATGAATCTAATGTGTTAGAAAAGGTGAAAGAAAAATGTAGTAGTCATTAATTCAAAGGAATTGAAGCTTAGATGCAAAAAAATGATGAAATGGGTTTTTAGCTCAAGAACCCTAGAAATGGGTTAATGAGTTGAAACTGATTTCAAATGGCTCTAATGGTTTAGTTAAGTTAAAAATGTTATAAAAGAAACAAGAAATTAATTCATAAGCTTGAAAATTCAATAAATGGATTTTTGGTAAAAAAACAAATGGTGTTTTCGGAAGAATTTTCAAGATTTTAAAGAAGGTTTGATGATTTTGAAGTTTAAAACTAATTGTAAGTTGGTATTTAGGGCCTAGATATGACCCTAAACCAATTAAGTCAAATATTAAGAACCTATCTTAAAATCATCAAAGTATGTTGCTATTGTTGAAAAATTGGAATTTTGTTCAAAAGCCTTAGAAATCAATTTCACATGATCAAATTAATTCTAAGGGGTTTGAATGAGTTCCAAATGTGGAAATTGTTGAAATAAGTCAGTAGAAGTGATTAATATTGGACAATTTCGGTTTTGGACAAAAAAAATGCAAAAACAGGAATGTTTGGAAAATGATTTAAATCTATGATTTTTATGGTTAAAAACTTGAAGTAAATGAATGGTTTTGGTCATGGAATAATCCCTAGTGATTAAGTCGTGCATTAAGGGCTTAATATGGGAAAATGGTAATTTGTAGCATACAAATGGAGCATCTGGTCGCACCAGACGAGATCGGGTCGCGATCCCCCTTAGGATCGGGTCGCGATCCCGCGCCAAAAGCAAAATGCAGTTTTGTAATTAGTCTCCTGCCAAGCCCAAATGGATTTTGAGTTTTGGTCCTATACTTGTCCGTTTGGCCCCAAATTTTAAACATAGGTCTATTATGGACCAAAACTTCGTGGAAAATTGTCGGAACCGAAATACGACCCCTCGAGGGTACTGTAGTAAAATACGTATAAAATACGATTTAACTAAAGTTGGTCATTTAAAAGTTATAGACTTGTTATGACCTATATTGGTATAATAAGAACTCTAAGGAGTTGTAGAGTCAGTTAGCATGAATTTTAATGTATAATATGTTAAATATTGGTTCATTCAAAGTGATTATTGGTTCAAAAGAGTATAAATACAAGGAACGTGTAGTCAGTCTCCTAGCAACACATGATGTGAGTACATGCAGTATTTTTACCCATTCTGGGGTACATGGCAAGTAAGTATTTACAAGATTTCTTATAAATCTCTTTATGTGAAATTATTTGCAAGAGTATTATTTCTAATTTGATGAGAAAGTATGATGCTATATTTGAAGTTATGTTTTGAACTACACGTTAAATTAAGCGAAAGTATGTTGGTCTATGAACCAATTATGTGAAAGTATATCTTGATTATAAGTTATATATGTTTTCAAGTATGAATGGCATATAGCCACAAGATGTTTAAAAAGTATGTTTTGGTTACAAACTGTATTTGTTTTCGAGTACGAATGGCATATAGCCATAAGATGCTGGAAAGTATGTTTTGGCATAAAGCTTAGCATGTTAGAAAAATCTGTTTTAAACATATGATTATTATGTGATGAAAGCTATATTTGGCATCTAGCCATAAAGACATAAAATGATGTAGTTTGGCACCTAGCCACAAGTTATATGTATATGAGAAATGTTCAAGCAAGCAGCAAGTATTTTGTATGACTGGTAATTGTAGCAAGCAGCGTTAGTAAGGGAACTATGTTCCAACCTACCCGGGTTAGGTAAGGGGTCTACTGGGGACAAGCCTCATCGCGAAGTAGATCGCCTCAGCACTTCTATGGTGATGATTGATCCGTTCTTTCTAGCCATAGAGACTTTGGGTATCACTTATGGTGATTAAAGCCCTAAGTATAAAAATCCAGCAAGCTTATAAAACCAGTCAAAGAAAGTAAGAAAGAAGCTATTTTTGAAAAGTATATTATGAAGTGAATTTGAAAAGTAAAGAGTTGTAGTATGATACTACTATAAGTTCTGAAAGATGTTATTTTTGTAAAGTATGTTATGAAATGATTTCGAGAAGTAAAAAGTATAGTATGTTATTACTATAAAGTTTTAGCAGAAGTTTTATGTTATAAGTTTTATAAAAGTTGGAAAAGAAGTTAAAGGTTCGAGTCTAAAACTCATGTATCTCACGAGACATTATTGTCTTACGTATTTTATGTTTTTCCATGTATTCCAGGTTAAATGCTATGCTATAATTGGATGAAGTTTAGCTGGAGTGGAGCCCACATAGCTCCTATCTTGGACGCAAGGTTTAATCCTTTTCTTGCTTACTATGGTTAGTTTTGGTATGGATTTGTAACACCCACAGTTTTAAACATGTAAATAATCGGTTTTTGATAAACTGTATTTTGGTATTCAAGTATTTATACGAAAAACCATAGTATTTGCAAACACTAGAAATGGGGTGTCACAAGTTGGTATCAGAGCCATAGTTTAAGCGAATTAGGATTGGCTTGTTTCACTCCTAGTCTTAAACTCATGCTATAGAAATGATAGTTTATGAAAGTATGCTATATGATGTCTTAAATGATTAAGACATTATGCATTATTTAAAATATGTAGATATAACACTAAGGAGTGTTAAGCTAACGTTTAAAGTGAGCAAAAATCTGATCGTTAGGAAAATTATATGATATTTTCTGTAACCGTTTAAATTTATGAAAGGCTATGTTTATAAAGTAGTGAGATTTCTAGTAGTGATCACCATGTACTTATAATGGTGTTATATGTTAAGAGAACCAGTGTCCCATGAGACCTAGTGGTAACATCAGAATCAATATGTATAGGTGATTATGGTAATATGGGCCCGTATTATCATAATCACAGGATATGTATTGAGACTGGTGGAATCGCACAGGAATTATGGCATTCTGGTGGGTAAGATTTGTGAAAAGAGTAGTAAGAATAACATAGGAATTGTATGCCTATGTAACAAGAACAAGAAAGATTATAAGTAATAAAAGTTAATGCAGCGAAGATATACGACTTAGTATGGTAAAGTAAAAAAAAGATAATGTGATAATTAATATTTGTTTAGACAGATTGAAAGATATTAAAGTATATGCCTGTCGGGGCGAGAGAAAGTATGAATAAGAACAATTTAAAGAGGAATTATGGGTATTGATTACCTATATAAGAGTTGTAAGACTCTTACACGAAGAATGAAAATTTTAAGCAGAGTATAATGATAGTACATAAATTTGTAAAAAAATAAAAGAGTGGTAAAGAAGAGTTTAATGCAAGCAGGTGGTGTGTATATATCTATATATATATATATATATATATATATATATATATATATATATATATATATATATATATATATATATATATATATATATATATATATATATATATATATGAGTGTGCACAACTCTGATAATAGGATTGTTGACCTGCAACTTGAAACGAATGTCATTATGGTACCTCGCCCGAACACAACTCATATAGTTTACATTGTTAGTCAGTATGTTACTACTCATGTTGGTATTCATTATGGATCTATGTTGGATCTAGATGTCCAAGCATGGTCAAAGAATGATATTGTCAATAACATAATGATCCTAAAGGGTCATACCGAAAACAATTTAGAGACTTAAATGATAAATGTATCTTAATGAATTAGATTCATGAAAAAATGACATGTGTTTATCACTTTATTTGTGAAATGAGATATATAATTAATTCATATGGGATGAATTGATAAGAAAATATTATAAATTCCTTTTTTGCTTAAAAGATGAATATGTATATATATATATATATATATATATATATATATATATATATATATATATATATATATATATATATATATATATATATATATATATATATGAGTACACGTATAAATAAATATATAAAGGATATCGGACCTATATGCTACGAAGGGTGGAACGCAGGTTGGCTGGCAATAGCGCAGCTAACTCCATAGGTTGGCGACGCTATGCGTCGCAGAGTGTAAAACCCTAATGTCGACTCTTGGAGCCTATTTAAAGGCTCCGACATCTGGGGTTCGCACTTTTGGTGAGTCTCTGAGTGCTGGAGTGACCTTAGATGAGTGGACCTCTATCTCCTCTCATTCTTTTGTCCTTAGAAGGTTTTCTTGAAGAAAGGAAGAAAGAAGGTGCGGTAGCATCTTGTTCAATGGGTTGCTGACAGTCTCTTTGAAGCTTAGGACATCTGTAAGTCATCTAAACCTCTGAGTTGAATCCATGATCATTTTGTTTGGATTATAAGTTAGATTTGTCCCGTATTTCATGCTATCATGTCTTGGTTGGAGTTTGAAGGACTCAAGGTTTTATAGCTACCCATAAACACCCTTTTGGGATTCAAATTTGTGATCTAGAATCCACCTTTTGTCCACTTTAAGCCATGCTTTGGATTGCTCGAGTTGTTACCATTTTAAGGTTAGGGCTAGGGTTTTAGACATGCATGGAACATGCATGTCCGAATGATGGACTAGAAAGACAATCCTTTGGTCCCCTTGGTCGAGTCTTGGAAGCCATGGCCACTGGTTGGACTGATTAACAAGTAAATGGAGGTTTTAGAAAATTTGGGGTTAGTGTCGCTAAAAGCTCTGGTTAGTGACACTAACTACGATGAATCTCTGTCATAGGGATGCGTCCTTACTGCTTAGCGATGCTAGATGGTTGGTGATAGTGCTGCTATCATTCTGACTTGTGTAAACTTTCTGACTATAAACTTTGGTCGGCTAGTAATACCTTTTGGTCAACCACTGACCATAGACTTTGGTAGGCTAGTTAGAGCTAGGTGTACGAGGTCGGTGCGTTCGACGAGGACATCGAACCTTGTAGTAGGGGAGAAAGGGGGAGAGATACCTGATCCCACATCGACCAGATAGGATAATGAAACATTTCCTTATAAAGGGTGTAGATACCTACCCATTACAATGCAGTTAAGCATGCCTGATTTAGGATGCCTTACTGTACGTGGATTGACGTTATTATGTGCTGCCTTGGAATTTATGCTAACACTGTTAGGTTGCTTAGTGAATACTACTAGGTTATACACAATTAGGATGAGATAGCCTGAAATGCTTTGGCTGGCCTTACTGGCTGTTGCTTGCTTGGTTGTGACTTTAGGGTAGGATCATTTATTTGAACGTCTGTCCTATCCTCGATCGTGTATAACTTGCATTCACGCGGCGACTCGACGATGTTATCAGAAGTTCCATGGGGCGCTGGTAGGGGATGTGAGGTCCTAGGTATCCTAGGACGAGTGATTAGGCACCATGGTGCAGGACCACATGAATGATATGCAATGGTCTATAGATGTGTGAGCGGCGACTCAAGAGACTAGATAATGAATTTGAAACAAGTGTGATAGGTGTGGAAGATAGTGCAGGGCCCATACCACAGATAGGGTGACCATGTGTGACATGGCTATTATGAGCACGTTATAACTGAATTGTTTGTTTATTTCAATTTAGGCAATTACTAGGAATGGTCCTAGGTTCGGTGAATGACCAACCGCCTGGACTGGGGTAACGAGGACTGATGAGTAGCTTCGTGACATGATTGTTGAGGAGGTGTCGTGTGAGGTGATAGCCGCAATTCCTCAGTTCTTTTGGGACTATCCAAACGGAGCTGATGACTATGCTCAAGGAGCGACTGGCTGCTCATGGACCGTTGAGGGCCAGGGACGTAACTTACCAAGATTTTTCTGCGTGCTCCCCTCCGATGGTCGATGGGGGAAAGGATCTGATTGTTACCATGTGGTGGAGGGTGCTTTCCGCACCTGTTCTTGTCCTGAGAATTCCAAGGTGAAGTTTGTTGTGAACCTTCTGAGGGAGGGTGCAGAAGATTGGTGGGAGTTGTAGACCAAGGATCACACTGCTGCTCAGTTGGAGGCTATGACCTGGGTCCAGTTCACGACCCAATTCAAACTAGAGTACGTTCCACAGGAGGAGATGGAACGGTTAGCCCAGGAATATCTAAACCTGACACAGACTACGAAGACGGTGACTGAGATAACCAAAAAGTTTAACGAGCGGGCACTTTTCTACCCTGAGTTTGCTGCCATGGATCGGATGCAGATGACTCGCTATCTGGCGATGCTTCGTGCTAACATCCGAGAGTTTGTGTTTACTGACAGGAACCAGACTCCGTCATTGATATGATTATGACAACTCGGGCCCGAGAGTTGGAGCTGGAGAACCAGCAAGAGCAGAAGCATTAAGTGTCGATACAGTCTTAACCGGCATCAAAAATGTATAGAGGGGCGGATTTGGGAAAATTGGGTCAGAAGAGCCACTGTCAATTTGGCACGTGTGGGAAGAATCACGAGGGACAGTGTAGGATGTTAATATGCCACAAATATGGCAAGGAGGCCACTATGCTCGAGATTGCCGGTAGGAGGCCAAGCTTTGTTTTAAGTGTAACCAGGTGAGCCATATCAAAGCCCAATGCCCCAGTCTGGCTCGAGGGGTGGTGTTGCCCCAGTCAGCAGAGGAGGCATGAGATGCACCCGATGTTGTTATAGGTACTTCCCTATTTATTTACCTTTGATTGTGCTTACGTCCTTATTATTATTGTTGTTGTACCTTGTTTAGGAACGTTCTTAGTTAGCTCTGTGCCTACATTAGTACTTTTTGATTTGGGAGCTAATCATTCTTTTGTGTCACTCGCAGTAAGGACTTCAGCATTGCTCTTGGAGCTCTTGATCTTCTGCTAGAGGTTGAGATCACTGACGACAGAACTATTTGGGCCTCATAGTGTTTTTCGTGGTTACGTGGTAGAGATCTAGGGTCTAAGGTTCCCAATAAATCTCACCCCCATTCCGTTGGGCGATGGGCTGGTTATATTCGGCATGGATTGCTTTTGCCGACACGGAGCATGGATTAACTATGAGAATAAGCGGGTATGGGTTTGGGACCTAATTGGGGGAGAACTGGTGGTGCAGGGCGAGAGAAGGAAGGGCAGCACGACTTTCTAAAGTGCTGCCAGGGTGCACAGACATTTCCAGCATGGGGGCTCGGGGTTTGTGGCTTATGTTATGGACGCTCAGGAAGAGAAGAAGAAGAAGATTGCGGACGATATATCAGTAGTTCGGGAGTTCCCTGACGTTTTCCTCAAAGACTTACATGGAGTGCCCACTGAGAGGCAGGTGGAATTCTAAATTAATTTGGTCCCCGATGCGGCCCTTATAGCTAAGGCACCGTATAGTCTTACGCCACCGGAGATTCAAAAGTTCTTTACACAACTCCAGTAGCTGTTGGATAAAGGGTTCATTTGACCCAGTAGTTCGACTTGGGGAGCACCCATTTTCTTTTTCAAGAAGAAGGATGTATCGCACCGAATGTTCATTGATTACCGTGGGTTAAACAAACTTACGGTGAAGAATCATTATCACTGTCGTGAATCGATTACCTATTCGATCAATTGTAGGGAGCTTCATGGTTTTCTAAGATCGATCTGCGATCAGGGTACCATCAGATGCGGGTTCAGGATGACGACATCCAGAACACGACCTTTCATACGAGGTATGGCCATTATGAGTTTGTAGTGATGCCTTTTAGGCTCACTAATGCCCCTGCAACCTTCATGGACCTTATGAATTGGGTGTGTTGACCGATGTTAGAATGATTTGTCATAGTTTTCATCAATGATATCTTGTTCTATTCTCGGACTAAGGAGTAGCACGAGAGTCACCCGAGGGAGGTATTGGAGACCATGAGGAAGGAAAGGCTCTATGCAATGCTGTCCAAATGCGAATTTTGGTTGCGAGAGGTTCGGTTTATGAGGCTCCTCGTTAATGAGCATGGTATTATGGTAGATCCGGCCAAGGAGGAGACTGTGATGCGGTGGGAGATTCTGAAAACTCCCTCAGAGATCCGAAGTTTCTTGGGTTTAGTCGGATACTATCATAAGTTTCTTTAGGATTTCTCGAAGATTGTAGTACCCTTAACCCGTTTGACCAAGAAGAACACCACTTTCTGGTGGGTTGAGGATCAGCAGCGAGCTTTTGAGACTTTGTGGCAGAGGCTATGCGAGGATATTGACATTTCTTGAGGGCGTATAAGATATGGTGGTTTATTACGACGCGTCCATTTCTGGGATGGGGGAGGTATTGATGCAGCGAGGCTGAGTGATTGCCTACGCCTCGAGGCAGCTGAAGCCTCACGAGGCCAACTACCCTACGCATGACTTAGATTTGGGAGCAATGGATTTTGCTCTCAAAATCTAGAGACACTACTTGTATAGAGTTAAGTGCACCATTTATACCGACCATAAAATCCTGAAGTACTCAACATGTGGCAAAGAAAGTGGCTAGACGTGGTTAAGAACTATGATTGTGAGATACTCTACCACCTTGGGAAGGCCAAAACGGTGGTCAACGCACTTAGTCGTAAGGTTGTTGGCATGCCTCTTCGTGGTAGGTGTTTGAGGATGACGGTTGTTATAGCCTTGCTCGATATGATACGAGTTGCTCAGCTTGAGTGTGGCCAGTTAGAGAACCAGAAGAAAGAGAGAATTGTGGGACAGTTTTCAGTGATGGTCAAATATAACAGGGATCTTCTAACTCGATACGGGAGGATTTGGGTTCCGAAAATAAGCAGGGCTCGTCAGACATTGATGTATAAGGCACATAAGTCGAAATTCTCCATCCACCCACGGGCAACGAAGATGTACTGGGATCTTCGTGAGAATTACTAGTGGTCGGGCATGAAGAGGGATGTCGCATGGTTCGTAGAAAGGTGTATGAACTATCGAAGGGTCAAGGCTGAGCACCAGCGGCCTCATGGGAAGTTACAATCTCTATAGATTCTCGAGTGGAAATGGGAGCACATCACTATGGATTTCACCATGAAGTTGTCGAGAACCCCTTAGGGTATGGATACCATATGAGTTATCGTGCAATGATTGTCAAGGAATGCACACTTTATCCCGATTCAGGAGACGTTTACTGCTGAGAGGTTGTCTAGGGTTTACGTTGATGAGATAATCTCTCGGCATGGTATAACAGTTTAAGTGATATCCGATCGAGATATCCTATTCACTTCAAGATTTTGGAAGATGATGAACTCGGCATGCGTCTTCACTTCAGTACAACATATCATCCCCAGACTGACAGACATAACGATAGGACGATACATACCTTGGAGGATATGCTTCGGGCTTGTGTCATCGATGTAACATCGTGTAAGTTCTCAGTAAGTGTTAATATGTTAATCTTAGTGTAATTAATATTATGTGTTGGTGTGGTTAGAAACCCTTTTAGAAGATGTTTTAGATTGAAAAATGTCAAAAGGGGCTCACACGGGTTGTGTAAGGGAAGCAGAAACACCTTATAGGCTCACACAGGTCGTGTGGAGGATGCAGATTCAATTAATAGCCTGACACGGGTCGTGTAGGACCTGCAGTGACAAGCAGAACGCAAGCAGCAGATCCACACGGGTCGAGTGTCGCAACCCACTTAACTTTATAAAACTGATTTTTAGCTCACTTGGAGAATTAAACTCTAAAAATTCATCTAAAGACCCTAGAACACCCTAGAAGCTTTTAGAGATCGAATTGGAAGCTTAGAACTTCAGGAATTGAAGTAAGAGTTGATATCTTGCATCCAAGAGGTATGATTTCATGTTCTAGCTTCAAATTAAGAGTTTATGTAGCTTGGAACGGTTAGGTTACAGGTGGTATTGGTAACCCACCTACAACTAACAAGATGGAAGCAAGTGATTCTTAAATTGTGGGTGTATAAGGGTTTCTAATCTCGAACCCTAAGTATGGTGATCAAGTTGTAAGCTAAGTTTGTATGAATTTAAGTTATTTATATATATATATATATATATATATATATATATATATATATATATGTGTGTGTGTGTGTGTGTGTGGTATGTGTGTGATGGTGTAGGTGTGTGAAAGTGCTGAGGAAGCACTTTGTACCTACCGATTGTGTTATCTAGAATTGTGCAGGACACCTAAACCAGGTGAGTAATCTGTACTATATCTCGTGTGATATATGTTGATTGAGTCTTTATGACTTGGAGTGATTTCACATGAGCCTTTGTGGCTTAGAGCTTTTGTAGGAACATATGTGGTTCATATTGGCCTTAGTGGCCGAGAGGTTGGATTTAATTACCCAATACATTCCGTAGGAACCTATGTGGTTCATATAGGCCTTAGTGGCCAAGAGGTTAGGTTTACCCACCCAACATATGTGTTTAGAGCCTTTGTGATTCACATAAATCAGAGGGGGTGCGGTGAGACTTTATGTCTCGAGACCGTAGGGGTTGATGTGGAAAGGGATTGAATAGTAGAGATTGTGAAGATATGTAGAGTTGTGTTGTATTGAGATTAATTATTCTATTTTCTCAATGTGTGTTGAATTATGTATTGGATTACTCATTGAGCTTTGTAGCTCATAATGTGTGTGATGACACTACATGTGAGTGTGACCCTAGTAAAGGGAAGGAGATAGCCCATGGATAAGAAGCTTAGGGCATGTAGAAATGGATAGTAACAGCCTGGCTTGAGGAGAGTTTTATTATGTTTTATACTCCCTTGATACACTTGTATACTTCTTGTATGTAACTTATACACCAACTTATATTTTATGTGATAAACTATGTTTTCAAAAGTGAATTTGTTTAGGTGTATTTGTTTCTATGAGCCGAGTGCAACAAGTTGGTATTAGAGTCGTGCTTTAAGTGAACTAGGTGTCTGTAGGGTAGATCCCTAGACTTAAACCATGAAAGATAGTAGTTGTGTTGTTCAGTTAGGTATATAGACATGTGTGTAGTATATAACCTAATTGTTGTTGAATTTTGAAGTATGCGAAACACTCGAAGTAATCCTACCCAGGGAAATTTTGTACGAGGAGGCCCAAGAGGTGGCCGTGAACATTCTCAATGCTCGGTAAGAAGGGGCGAGTGGCCTAGTAGAAGGGAACCCGCCAGACTTACGAGCGATATAGTTGACGTGGTACGTGAACTATTACTTACTATTGTGAATGTACAGGGAAAAGGGGCTGCAAAACAAGTCCATGATAGACACCCTAAAAATGAAAGTTAGGGTGAAAGTAGAGTTCGCACGGAAAAGGAAGTTCAAGGAGAAGGAACTTTCGAAAAGAAAAGCGAGTGTACTTATAAAACCGTTCTCAATTGTAAACCCAAAGAGTTTTCGGGTACGGATAATCCAGTGCAAGCGATGGAATGGTTGATCCACATCGAGAAGGTGTTCAGAATTAGTAAGTTTGTTGAGGGAGACAAGGTAGAGTTTGCTACCAATCTTTTGATGGGGAACGCGCAGTATTGGTGGTTGGTATTTAGTAGAGCGTTGGGTCCTGACTTAACGCAATCGTTGTTGTGGAAACAGTTAAAAGGCAAGTTTAATAAAGAATACTACTCAGAGGTGGCCATTAAGAGGTTAGAAGACGAGTTTATACGTTGAGTTTTCTGGAGAAAGCAAGGGTTTGCAGAACACCAGATCAACATGGAAAAATGGAAAATAGACAAGTATGTGTGGGGTTTAAAGACCCAAATCCGAGATATAGTGCAGCCACTTCAATTGTTTTCTTTCCGGAAGGTGGTGGATAGAGCCAAAAAAGAGAGACAGAGTTACAGAGGCAGGAGAATGAAAAGAAGGTGAGTGAGACGAAGAGAAAGGCGGAGGAACAACCGTGGACTCCCCAAAAGAAATCTCAGCAGTCCGAGCCTAACTCTCGAGGAAAGGGTCGAAAGGAAGATGGTAAATGGTGCAAGAAGTGCAGGAAGAAGCACCCGGGGAACTGTCTGACTGATGCCCCGACACTGGGTTGTTTTAATTATGGGAAACAGGGACATCTTGCTCGAGATTTTCGGGCAGAACAAGCGTGTTTCCAATGTGGGGCTATAGATCATATTCGTCCGAACTGTCCCCAGTTCAAGTCTGGAGCGCCTCGAAATAAACCACCGGAGGAGTGGGGAGGCAAGAAAGAGGAGACAAAGGGTCGGCAAGGGCCAATGGCGTCTCGAGCTTTCCAAATGACGGTTGAGGAAGCCCGTGAAAAGACGGATGTAGTTTCAGGTATTTCTACTTTAAATTTGATTCTCGTGTATGTGTTGTTCGACCCTAGAGCTACGCATTCTTTTGTGTCAACTTCAATTATGCCTCGTATAACTATTCCCCTAACCCCAATGGATGAGAGTTTGGAAGTAGCAGATGGTAGATACGTGTGCGTTTCCGAGCATATTCGAGACTGTCAGCTTAAGATTAACGAGAGCATTTTCCCTATTGATCTGAAGCCGCTCACCACCAAATAGTTTGGAGTGATAGTGGGTATGCGTTGGTTAGCAACAAATCATGCCAACATGGATTGTGAACACAAGAGCATTGTGTTTATAGCACCAGATGGAACGCGGATAAAAATCCAAGGTGAGCAACAACATTTGAGAATGCCGGTTATTTCCTTTCCTAAGGCTCGGAGTAATGTTAGTAAAATAGGAGTATCTTATTCGGCATATGTGGCTTTAGCCAAACCGAGTAAAGTAGTAGGGAGATGTAGTGATAGTAAATAAGTTTCCGGATTTTTCCCGAAGAACTTCCCAGATTACCGTCGGATCGTCAAATAGAGTTAATGATTGAATTGGTTCCAGTAGCAGCTCCTGTTGCTCGTGCTCTTTACTGATTAGCGCCTTCAGAGATGGAGGAGTTGAGAAAACTGTTGGAGGAACTATTGGATAGGGGGTTTATTAAACCAAGTTCGTCACCTTGGGGACCACCCATCTTGTTTGTTAAGAAGAAAGACGGGTCAATGCGTATTTGTATAGACTATCGATAGTTGATTAAAATCACGGTGAATAAGAAGTATCCATTACCTCGAATTGACGATTTGTTTGATCAACTTCAGGGGGCATCTTATTTTTCTAAGATTGTTTTGAGATCGGGATATCACCAGCTAAAGATTCGAGAGTCTGATTTTCTGAAGACTGCTTTTCGTACTTGCTATGGGCATTATGAGTTTTTGGTGATACCTTTTGGGCAAACCAATGCTCTGGAAGCTTTCATGGATCTAATGAACAGAGTGTGTCGCCCGTTCCTTGATAAATTTGTGATCGTGTTCATAGACGATATCTTGGTGTATTCTCGAAGCCAAGCAGAGCATGGTGTGCATTTGCGCTAAATTTTGGAGTCACTTCATCAGGAAAAGTTGTACGTGAAGTTTTCCAAGTGCAAGTTCTGGCTGAGAGAAGTGCAATTTCTCGGACACATTATAAATAACGAAGGTGTCAATGTTGATCCAGTAACCCTCCAAGGGTTCTCTGGATCTATTTCTTCATATGAAGAAGTTTTTGTCTGCTTGTTCTTCTGGTGATCTTGTGTGTGAATCAATAGAGGAATTATGGTTAGGATCCTTAACATCCAACAACAATGTATGATCGGTTTTCATATATTGTTGGTGCAACTGTTATGAACTTATGATCTTGTTATGATCTTGTTATGAACATGTTATGATATTGCTTAGTTATTTGGGATTTAGGGTCTGTTTGTTTACCACTTAATTAAGTTATTAAGAGGCATCTCTGAATCAAACAGTTTAAGCCCGTTTGTTTACATCTTAAATGTTGCCTCTTAACTAGAAAAGAGGCCCTTGTTGAATCAGATATGAAGACAAGTCTGAACAAAAATAAGAGTTCACGTATTCCCTTTTTGCCCTAACATCTATCCCGCCTCCCTTCCCCTTTCACTTTCTTTCTCACGATGGCCACCTCCACCGTTCCTCACGCCTCCCTCCTCTTTCATCATAAATCAAATCGCCGGTGACCTCCACCCCCTTCTCTCCTCTGCTGTGTCTCCGGCTTCCTGCATCTGCTGACAGCCGTCCGCTTCCGCTGCATCTCCGGCTTCGATCGCCGCCCTGGTGCAGTCTCTATCGCATCTCCTTCTCCAAGAAACGCGACACAGGCCCTCTATCGCATCTCCGGTAAGATATCTTGAAATCGGTATCTCCCTTGATTCGTTATCAATTTTGCTGCCTCCCTCAATCTGGAACCTGCGTGGATGCATGCAGCCCTAGGTGGTGCTCCGGTGGTGGTGCACTCCAAATGGCGTGGTGTTTTGTAGTGGTGGTTACTGATGAATTTTGTTGATCGAAAACCACGCCCTACTATGGAATACGAAAACCATTACAACTATATTATATGTAAAGTCTTTTATTTGTTGATTTGTAGTAGTGATTTGTTGCTGAATTTTGTTGATTTGTTGCTGAATTGTGTAATTGTTCCCGAGACTTCTATGATTGTTGTTGAATGTTGATGTTATTGAAGAAAATAGTTCACAGGGGTAAAATGGTCATATTTACCATTCAGCACAACAATTAAGAGGTTCCAACCAAACATATATTATAAATTCAGATCTTAAAAATTCAGACCCTCTTAGAAGTCCAGACCTCTTAAATATTAAGATCTTAAAAATTAAGATCCTGCCAAACAGGGCCTTAATCTGCTTTGTCTTCCGCTGCCTGTATAATTAGTGTTAATATGTGAAAATCCCAACACTTTTGGTGAGTCTCTGAGTGCTGGAGTGACCTTAGATGAGTGGACCTCTATCTCCTCTCATTCTTTTGTCCTTACAAGGTTTTCTTGAAGAAAGGAAGAAGGAAGGTGTGGTAGCATCTAGTTCAAAGGGTTCATGACCTTCTCCTTGAAGCTTAGGACCTCTTTAAGTCATCTAAACATCTTAGTTGAATCCATGAGCGTTTTGTTAGGATTATATGTTAGATTTTTCCCTTATTTCATGTTATCGTTTCTTGGTTGGAGTTTGAAGCACTCCAAACATTATAGCTACCCATAAACACCCTTCTGGATTCAAATTCATGATCTAGACTCCACCTTCTGTCCACTTTTAGCCATGCTTTGTATTGGTGGATTTGTTAACATTTTAAGGTTAGGGTTAGGGTTTTGGACATGCATGGAGCATGCATGTCTGAATGATGGACTGGAAAGACAAACCTTTGGTCCCCTTGGTCGAGTCCTGGAAGCCATGGCCACTAGCTGGACCGATTAAGGACTTAATGGAGGTTTTGGACAATCTAGGGTTAGCGCCGCTAACAGCTTTGGTTACAGACGCTAACTACGATGAACCCCCATAATGGGGATGCGTCCTTAGCGATGCTATAGGGTAGGTGATAGCGCCACTATCATCTTTGTTAAGGATTTTTGACTTGTGTTAAATTTCTGACTATAGACTTTGGTGGGGTAGTCATACCTTTTAGTCAACCAATGAGGAGTGTAGGATTGCGAGTTGATATGGTTGTGTGTTTGAGATTTAGGTGATCCGACGAGCTTAGATCGAGATATTAGCAGTTATTCACACATGTTCCAGACAGGTGAGTATCCTCACCTTACTATATATTGTTGTATGCTTAGGCAGCGTGTTTATTTGCTTTCAGTTACTTGAGCTATTCTTTTAACTGTGATAGCGTGTTTGTTTGTGGGTAGGACAATATTGATGTCGTGTCCTGATTATAATGAGTAGGATGGCCTAAGTCTTGTAGGTGTCGTATCCTGGGAGCATATAGGTGTTGTATCGTGGGTTAGGGATGATGTCGTGTCTCATGTGTGCCATATTCCGGGTAGGATGATGTCGTGTCCCGATCATGATTCGGGTAGGATATTGTCGGGTCCCGATGACTTGATGTTTGGGTGTGTGGCATGTATGATAATTGAGGAACTCACTAAGCTTTATGCTTACCCGTTGATTTTAAAATGTTTTCGGGTACTTCTATATACAAAGGGTAGAGCAAGGTTTGACTTCAGCGCATCACCTGTTTGGGACACTTTAATATAATATTTTTATGATAATTTTATAATATGGTTTTAGATACATGTCACTATGGTTGTGGATATCTCATTTAATCATGGTTTTTCAATTAAAATATATTATGTTTTACATTAAAAATAAAGAAAAATTATTGTTAAAATTTTGGGTCGTTATAGACGGATGCATGTGAGGGTTGGAGGCTGGTGAAGGGCTGATGTTGGTAGTGAAAATCGATAGAGGTTTCCACTGTCCGTAAATAGAATAACGAGAAGAAAGGGGATGCGTGAAAAGAATGATCACTAGGTTAGAAGAGGTCTTCCAAGTTTTGAAACTATATTTTTGTTTTCTGGAAAAAAAATTCTAACAGACCTTTTCATAACTACCAAAAACAACATTTTCCTGTAATGTGTGCCCAATTGTAGACATAAGAGGGGAAAAAGGCAAAAAAAAATCACCAAGGGTTAGAAGAACGACAACCTATGATTAGAAAAACGATAGCCTAGGGTTAGAAGAACGACGGATGCATGTGAGGGTCAGAGGCTAGTGAAGGGCGGATGATGGTGGTGAACGTCGATGGAGGTTTTCACTGCCTGTAGAGAGAATGACAAGAAGAAGGGGGATGTGTGAAAAAGAAAGATCACTATGTTAGAAGAGGTCTTCCAAGTTTTAAAACTATATTTTTTGTTTTCTAGAAAAAAAGTCTAACAAACATTTTTATGTCTGCAAAAAAAAAAATCAATAATTCATGTAATGTGTGCCTACCCGTAGACATAAAAGAGAAAAAAATACATTTTTCTAAACAACAAACAACGCTTTAGTATTTTCTTTTTGTATCGTAAAAATGACAACAAACTTTTGTTGTTGTATGGTATGAGGAAAAACTGAATATGTTCGTGTAATTATATAAAACATACAATTAGCAAAGTATGTTTTTCATTGGTCAATTAATTGTAATATTTATATTTTCACCTCAATTTAGTATTATCTCATTTTTTTTTCATCCTGTAGCTTTTCTTTTTTATAATGTTTGCCTAAATTTTGATTTTTTTTTACAAATCTAATTTTTTTTCTTACAATTTTGTGAATTGAAATTTCATATTACATCCTTAACTTTAGTCTATCTTATTTAGTTAATTCTCTAATTTTTTTCTTTTTACAATTTTAGCCTAATTATTATCTTTTTACAAACCTAATTCTATTTCTTACAATTTTTCCAAAGTTTTGAATTTTTATATGGTTTTAAGAACTTGGTGTTTTAATATTATTTTATATCAACTTTTTTATATCTTATTTTACAAATTAGTTTTTCCAAGAATTCATTTCCACAAAATTACTTTTTTTTTTGATATATTTATATGTATATATGTTTTTGAAGAGTTTTTTGTTTTTATAAAATTATTTTTTGTAATTCTCATACTTTCTTATATAGTTGATAGATTGTTTTTTAAACGAACACAAAATTTTTGCTGCAATACGCGTGAGACAAACCTTAATTATATAAGCCATACATTTAACAAAGAATGGTCTTGATTTGTCAAAAAAAAAATTATTTTTCATTTTAACCCTTAAGTTCAACAATTAGGAAAATATGGTCTTGGTTCGTGAAAAAAAAAAATTCCATTTTAACCCCTCAAGTTCAATAATATTTATAAATTCATCTTATAAATTATAAATACTTTTTTTTTGCCTATCTTTTTTTTATAAATCTAATTTTTTTATATAATTTTAACAATTAAAATGTTTATATTACCTCACAAACTTTAGTAATATCTCATTTATTCATTTCGTAACTTTTTTTTTTACGATTTTAGCATTTGACCGATTGAAATTTTCATATTACTTTCACAACTTTAGTCATATCTCATTTGATCATCTCATAACCTTTCTCTTTTACGATTTTAGCCTAATTTTTTTACAAACCTAATTTTTGTTCTTAC
Organism: Cichorium intybus; assembly: GCA_023525715.1. Lineage (NCBI taxonomy): Eukaryota > Viridiplantae > Streptophyta > Magnoliopsida > Asterales > Asteraceae > Cichorium > Cichorium intybus. The sequence goes on from CM042011.1 coordinate 68,729,089, forward strand.
AGTTTTGCCAAAATTTTAATCTTTTTTCTCATATAATATTAAGAACTTAGCTTTTTCAATATTATCTTAGTTTCATCAATTTTACCTCTTATTTTACAACTTAGTTTTTTTAAGAATCAATTTCTACATAATTGCTTATTTTACATAGGGTTTTTGTCATAAAAGCCCTTAAGTTTGTAAGAAATGTTCGGGTTTACCCTTTTATGTATTTTTTGTTCATAAAAGCCGTTAAATTTATTTTGGTTCATTAAAACTCTTAAGTTTGACAGGAATGTTCGGTTTTACCCGGAAGTTTTACAGGTTTTATAACAAGACACAAGGGTAAAACTGAACATTCCTGTCAAACTTAAGGGTTTTAATGAAACATACATAAATTTAATGGCTTTTATGAACAGAAAATACATAAAAGGGTAAACCGAATATTTCTTACAAACTTAAGACTTTTATGACAATAACCATTTTATATATTTGCATGCATACATGTTTTTGAATAGTGTTTCTTTTTACAAATTAACTTTTAATTTTTTAAAATTTTTCTATGTATTTTGTAGATTGTATTTGTCAAATAAATATGTGGTCTCCGCTGCAACGCGCCGGATGCAAACCCTAGTTGTATACAATATGTCAAATTGCTTCAATCATACAAATATTACTTATCACACCTATGGGTTCAATATGATGCAATAATTATTTTTGTAGGCGTCGTCAGCTTATGCTATTTTACTTCCCATAGAATTTATAATTGTACAAAATGTTTCTAATTTTTGGATCCGTCACCAAACAACCCACATGGAACATACTAAAACCCAAGTGTATGTTAATGAATTCTTGAGACATAAGCATAGTATGGTCTACATATTGAATGTTGATTTAAACAACAATTTAATTATCTAAAGAATCGTTCTTACTTCATATTTATGTGAGTTGCTTTGTACTAACTCTGATAAAATTACAAATTAAAGAAGAATAAAAACATATATTATGTATACGCGCAAAGATTTAGTTAGAATTTAATGAAACTCGAGATTAACATATATCAATCCACCAACCTCACGATAAACAATTAAAAAGATATATCATATCAATAATTCGATTAGTGCTTCAGCATTTTAAAATCTTAGATACATATCCTATAATTTCCTAAATAATTTCAAGATTTCGATATTTTCATATCAAAATTAATTGCTCATGTAATAAAAAAAACATAAACTAATGGAAGAAATTAAGTACAGGCCACAAGATATGGCCAAAAAGCGTTTAATTACTCTAAACAATATCTTCTTTTATTTTTTTTAATTGCATTATTACGACAAGCATCGTACCATGTTACCAAAATTTCTTTTATAAAATAAATAAATGAAAAGCACTCACACACATGCATACAATGTACTTGGTGGCATGAGCCGAGATTTTCTTGAAATAAAACTTCTTAAATAAAACTAAATAATTCCCATATTTCCATCCATTACTTACATACAAATAGTTTGATATGAAATCACAAAAACAGTTCAAATATAAAAAAAGACAGCAACTATAAGTAAAACTTATCATCAAATTTTAGAGAAATCATATACGATCCCATGATAAGGTTAGGTTTATCTAACTTCTTTTTTCTTTGTAGAACATCCAAATCAACATTAGATTAAATGCTTATTAGTCTAATTACATAAGAAAATAACAGTTACGTGTACGTATACTGTTAAATGTTGCATCTAACGATGTTAATTACAAAACTGGATTAGCTAACATTAAATTAGGGGGAATTAAGGAATGGAGCATGTGCAGCCGTCATGTGTAATCTATCTGTGAAGTTGGGTGTTTGAGCTGTGGCTATGGTGGCTTATAATTAGACCTTTCCTTCTTCCTTCCTCCTCCTTCCTTCGTGTCATGTGCTTTTACCAACTTTACAAGTGTCCCATTCTACTAACTCACGTTTCTCTTATTGTATCGTACAACTCATTGATGCATACGTTAGATTCTCGAAACATGTTTCGAGAACACCTATATCTTCTTCTTTTATTTTTTCCTTTTTGAGACTAGAAAACTGTATATGGGAACTTTATACATAATTCACAACGATGCGTTTTCAAGTTATCTGAAATAAGTTTCAACTATCGGATAAACCTAATTTTGGTGAAAATTTGAAACCGCCCACAAAAATCATGATACTTTAATTGATGGTATCGCTTTCAAACGTTGATGTATTATTATTTGAATCATTGAACATGTCGGTTAGAGTTAAGTAAACTAAAAGAGTGGAACCATTTTGATGTTATTCCATTAACGAATCTTTTATTGGTATCCAAGTTCGTATTCGAGATTTAATTTAGATTTTATAATCGAACTCCATTCATGCACATGAGCACATATATGATATTTTCTTTTAAATGACTTTGAAAAAAAAAACATATATAAATGGTATACACAAATGAAATATGAAATGGAATGATTCGAGAAAATAAAGCATATATATGATGGATTTAACATATGATGGATCTTTCATTAGATGTACAGAAACCATACACACAAAAAATAACAGTATGATTCCCTAGTATTAATCGATTCTTTCTAGAACAACTTCATTTCAAAAGCTTTAGCTAGCTACCTGCCGGTGGTTATAACCACCCACCACCCTCCACCACCAAAGAAAACAAGATCGGAGAAACAGGCATGGATGAAAGCTGTGTGTTTCATGTTACTTTCTTTTACCCAAAAACCAAGCCCTATTGCCACTTTGAACAGTAGTAATCACACCTCTCTTGTCATTCACCAAACTCTCGTCTTTCTTCCTTGTTTCTTCATACCCACCTTTCTTCTTCCCTGCTGCTTTCTTGTTCTTCTTGCTTGAACACTTGTACTTCTCTTGCTTACCATCATCTTCCTGTACCTCCCATGGTTGTTGCAGGTGCAGATGACTTGGACCAGAAGAAGCATCGGAAGCCATTGAATCATCTGTATCTTCATCTTCTATCTTCAAAGTAGTACCCTTCATCCTCCCACCACCACCATCATACACAGCTCCACCGTCACCACCATCATCGTCATCCAGGGAGGAACCAATGTACATTGTCCACCCAGATTCACTGCTCTGACATTCTTCTGTTCCATCTCCGTATATTTTGGAAGATGACTCCATTTTTCTCCCTGTTTCAACAATATAGTCAACTCAATAGATTAACCAACAAAGACAGAAAAGAAAGAAAGAAGGAAAGAAAGAAAGAACGAAAGAAAGAACACAAGATAACAAGAGTTTATTCTCTTCTATACATCATTATATATAAGTACAAACCAATTAGCTGGATCTTAGCCACCCCCAACCCCACCCACCTCGCACACACACACACACAAAGAACAAAGAACAGACATACCTTTAGAAAGTTGGATAAAAAACCCTAGTAAATAATACAAGGATTTATAGTTTGAATTCAATTATTTTATTCTTCACATAGTATTTAATTCCAACTCCTCAACCTATCTAGCAATCTAAATAAGGTCATAATTCCTCTGAAATTTTACCTGTTTACCATCACCAGAGACAGCTAGAAGCTGTCAAAAGATCTTCATTCATAAAGTGTGTGTATATATATATATATATATATATATATATATATATATATATATATATATATATATATATATATATATATATATAAAGAAAAGCAAAAGGCATAATTAACACAAGTTTCTTGAATTTTGAAAGAAGAGGGAGGTGGGTTGTTCAGTGAATATCCAATCATCTTTACTATTACCCTGCATTTTCATTTAATACAAAGGTGAAAGCTTGCTTTTTTATGACTAAATAAATGCATATACAGAGGAACATCATGTATACATACAGACGATATATATGTGTATGTGTCTTGATGTGACAAAGAGTATGTGCATGTGACCCTTTTAAAAAACTCTCTTCTTAAATGTCCTGGAGAATGACATATTCCATTAATTATCCCTCATGGTGCCAAAACGGATACGAGACTCATTATTATTTGGATTTAAAGTCTTTAAGTCACACAATTCAAATGTGAAATCACCAAATACATATTAATTTACATGTATTATATATTTCTTTAGGTATATGCTATCTAACTCGATGAGTAACAATATGTTTTTAGGCATCTTTGATGCAATCTAAGCATCGTCAACAAAATGCTATATATCATATGCAAGGATGTAATCGCAATATATACATCAAATAAAACTAAAATTGCTTTATCTTCAAAAAAAAAAATGTCATAGTTCTTTTACTTTTATCTCTCTATGGGTTAACCTAGTCATATATGCGTTTGATTATGGCAAAAGGGTCAAATCATTGTGATATTAAGGGACGAAAAGAAGTTTTGTAGGTACATGGGAGAAGAGACGAAAGAAACCATCATCTTATGCACGTATCTTCTTCACGCATTCATAGTTCGATAAATCTTTTGAATCTATGCAACCATTAATTTTAAAACGAAGTAATCAGGCTTATTCCATAATTTCTTTTCTTCTAAAGTGAGTGTGAACGCATACAAAAAGAGTAGGCATTAAACATGCTAAGACACATGTAGACAATACCAAGTGACTAGTACGTTGTTGTTTGTTTGTCATCTTTGTCTTGCTTGAAATTAGTTTATCTTTACTTATTTAATCCCTTGATTCCACATTGCATAGATCCCTTCAATCAGTTCCTATGATATAAACAAATAACTCCGTTTTATATCAGAAATATTATTTTGGCACGGTAGAAATTGAATGAGAGCTAGAGGAGGTGGTTTCAAGTGGAAGATGTATATTACAGCATAGCCAACAGGAGAAGCCTCACCCTGTCCTTTCTCTCTGCATCCTTCATCATGTCTCTTTCCAAAGACTTTAATGAACACAGGTCCCTTTTACCTTTGTTTCGAGTTCAAAAGTAATATCTTAAAAAAACCTTATCCAAATATTCTTAATTTTGTATTTATATATCATTTCTTGATCTTATAATATTGTGGTAGTGTAAAGAAAACTACCCATTTTAATTAAACTAGTGGTGATTGCCCGTACGTTGCGGTAAATTAATTAATATTATATTTAACTGAATAAAATAATATAAAATATTGTTATATAAGATCACTTATATAATTTAAGAGAGATGACATATTTATTAAAAAAAGACAAAACTTCATACATGGTCCCTGTGGTTTCAGAAGATATCGAGTATGGTCCTTAACTTTCAAAAACCTCACGCATAGTACTTGTGGTTTGAAAACTTTTTATGATTCGTCCCTCCGTTAACTTTTAACCGTTAAGTACATAACAGGTTGGGGTAAAATAGTCTTTTTATAAAGATTATTATTTTAGTTTCTTTTTCTTTTTCTTTTTAATGTATTTCCTTAAAGATTTTGTATTAAGAGAAATGATTCCTTCCGAAATCCTAAAACCCGTCGCCCGCATGGATGCTTTTGCGTCCAATCGTCCTCCATCCGATTGCCACTCCACCGACCTCTCCGGAAACTTCTCCAACCAGCCATGAATCCGACAAGGAAACTGATTTCAACCACCGCCTCTACCACCAGTTCCTTTAAAATTCCACGGTTGTTGGACTGCCTTCGACTTCTCGCCCCTGATGATGTATATATTTTCTCTTATCAAAGAATGCACCCACTTTCGAATTCTGATGAGGCTGCTATACGCTCATCTTACCAGAGTTAAACTCCATTTTGGAAAATGGTCGCTGCTGTAGTGGCGGAGATGGACGAACGAAAAATAACCACCGCCCCAGTTTCAAATGCCAAAGTTTCTCTAGAAACCATTGATGACAGACACGGTTCTGCAGAATCTTTCTCTTGGGTTTCAGGAATTCTTGAAGAATTAGGGTTTTTGAAACAACAAGAGAGGGGTGTATGTGAGAGTGAGAGAGAGAGAGAGAGAGAGAAAAACAAAAATAGAAAGATACCCAGCATGCCAGGAACCTTGCATCGGAAACAGAACCGTTTCTTGCAATTAGGACATAAACATCACTTTTAAATTAACTCCACCGCCACACTCGTTGATAACCAAATCCGAACAATCTTTGTTAGGGCAGTAAACCCCGTCAAGCCCTAACACCGCCGACTCGCTGAGTATGTCACACCATTTGTCGAACAGTTAATGTGTCGTCTTTGGGCGGTAGGAGAGGGGTTCAATCGAGTGATTGCAGATGAGAGCCGGACAAATGGGGTGGATGCATCTGTTGCTGTTCTTTAATTTCTTGTTGGGGAGCGCTACAGGTTCTATGTAAATCTCGAAGGTGAATGGATTTGTGGGATTTATGATGATGAAGGTTGGTGGGACCTGCAATGGTGATTTTATGATGATGAAGAGGGTTTGTATTAGTAATTTTATGATGATGAAGATCTGGTGGGAGCTGTAATGGTGATTGCAGAAGACGAAGACGAGAGAGAGAGAGAGAGAGAGAGAGAGAGAGAGAGAGAATCGGGTGGGTGGGAGGGGTTGGTTGTGTTTTTCTTATTTTAATACCAAATGTTTAAAAAATGTATTAAAAAGAAAAAAAAAATCTCAAAAAGTAATCCTCATAAATGGTCCCTGTTATGGGAAAAGACCATTTTGCCCTTGTCCTTTATGTATTTAACGGTCAAAAGTTAACGGAGGGACCATTTATGAAAAGTTTTCAAACCACCGGGACCATCCATGAGGTTTTTTGAAGTTAGGGACTAAATTTGATTTTTTTGAAAACCACAGGGACCATTTATGAAGTTTTGTCTTAAAAAAATAATAAATAATTATGAAAACTAATGGGAACTAAACTATTAAAAGAGTAGATTACACAAATGGTCCCTGTGGTTTGGAGTAATTTGCGTGTTTGGTTCCTAACTTTTTTTTAACTTGGACCATCCCTACTGTTTGATTTTATTGCACGCTTGGTCCCCGAATGACTTAAAATGACTATTTTACCCTTAATTAATTCTTTTTTAATTTCTGTTATTTATTTATTATTTTTAAATTAAAAAACAAAAAAAAATCTTATACCCCACCCCATAGTTGTTCCTAGTAGTCCTTCTCATTCTCAACAACAACAACATAATGACACCAACGAAGCTATACAAAATCAAGATCCAAGTTCCACTCAATCGCAAGAGCCGAACAATCACCACTATGACAACCGAAACCTTCTGAAATCCTAGATCTCCCAAACCCTCAAGATGCCCGTCCATGATCAAGGAGTTCAAAATCCCCAAAAGTGACATACTTATTAGTGTTAAAAAACTAAGTTAGTAAGGATGAGTTATCCGACTACATGGAAACATTGGTGAGCCCGTTTGTTGCCCAATAAAAGAGAACTTAGAAAGCGAGATTCAGTCTATGTTTTGATGGATCTTACACTGGCCTAAAAACCAGTGAGAGTAATTGGAACATCAAAGAAAGGATCAACATGGATAGGAATGTACACACATTCAAAACAAGACTGGTTGAGTAGGGCCATACTCATACTCAAGAAATTGATTCTTAGAAATGCACTCTCATCGGCAGCTGAGAAAGAATCTGTTAGGATATTGTTTGCCACATCTGCATTTTATGAGACATGGCAAAATGGATGTTTCGAGACCGCTTTCCTTAAATGGAATACAAAAGGGGTCGTGTGTATGGCACAATCAGAAGGGTTTTGAACATCCCAAGTATCTGAATTGAGTGTACAAAGCTTGAAAGATTCATCTGTGGAATTAAACAAGCACCTCGCAGTTGGAATCTTTGCAATCATAAAATGCCAAAGAGTTTGGATTTTCATGAAGCACAGATGAGTCCAGTAAATATGTCAAATCTAGTGGGAGTAATACTGTAGTCTGCTTGATAATGTGTGTTAATGGCATACACCTTATAGGAAACAATTTCTTATTGTTACAAAGTGTAATAACTTAGCTTTAAGAAATGTTTTGCTATAAAGAAACTAAGGAGACACAACATTCATACGTGGTATGAGAATCTATACAGATAGATGAAAATGTCTGAAGGGACTCAGCCAAAGTAAATTTTAGTTAATAGTTTAATAGAACCTGAAACATATATCAGTATTAAATTGTATCTGATTTGGTGATTATCATGTGGAGACTTGATAATGAGCTGGATTGCTACAACTTACATTAATTTAACACCGTGTTTCACTTTAGCATTTTTAGAACCCGCTTCCCGAGTATTAATTTACTCAAACTTCCACAGTCGGTCGTACTCTTGGAAGCAAGTAGTGATTTAAGACTGTCATGGAGTATTAGTAGATTGTCTATATTGATTAGACATAGCATGGAGATTGCGACTATTACTCACGAGTACTTGATAGAGACTCAAGTATTGGAACAACCCGCACTTAGAGATTACTTCATGGATTAAGTCATAAGTAATTCTAAGATGATAATGTCTTTTATTCTTCAAACCAAGATACATGAGGATTTGCTCTATGATTCTGTTATGCATTGGTCTGCTCAAACGTTATCTGTAACTGGTAGTTATAAAGAGTATGTCCAGGTATGACATGATGAAATAGACAGAGACTATGTAGTCAAAGTTTATCTATTCCTTCTGCCCTAACAAGAAGAAGCAATATATATGGGCCCCTTGATTATTTGATGTTGGCATTAAAGTACTCGGCCGAGTCCGGACTAAATTGATGTGTTCAATTCCGTAGTCTGATGTGGTCATCATAAATCTCTATCGAGAAACAGAATTTGAACTTTTAAGAATTGACCTTATCCATGTCCCAGGTTCACTAAAGATATCTTGTAAAACGGAGGAATAATTGATCTCTTATCTAAGGATCGTCTCATAATCGTGATTTTGATCAGAGCTCGACAGTTGCATTGGATGTTACACTCTCTGCTGATTATCTGAAAGTATCAGACCACACAAAGTTGATGACATGTCCAAGTGGGAGACTGTTGGAAATAGTGTCTAATGTCATTAACGTGTGGTGATATTTCTAATACTAGCAGGGTCGTTTTGGGTTGTGACTTCGTCGCAGTCGTCGATGCGGTCAAAAATACTAGATTAATACCTTACAGCTCACTAGCTAGTGGCCATTAAGGTTCGGACCGTGGAGTCTGTGGTTGAAATATGTGTCAAGAAATCGACCGATCTATAATGTCACTCTATAGATGGTGTTTATCCATACACGTGACAAAATCACAATAAACCGAGAATATCGAAGACATGAAATTGTAACTATCGAACAAACGTGCATCCAACTTCCAATCAATCAAACCAACCTGAACTGATCCGAGGTATAACTCAGAAATCAGAAACGATCCAACACAAGCAATCAAGCAAACGATAACGATTATTGAATTGAAACTGAAACCAAACATAACTTATAAATAGAAATTGAAACTTGCATTAAACGAAACCCACGCCGAAAGCCGAATGTTTTTGACATCGGGTAACCAATCCAGATTCTCGCGGTCAACTGGATCTACAATTCAGAACCGTTGAACACATGAAGAAAAAATACCGAAAACAAAGAATTAAAAGCTAAAAATATCAAACTACCAACTACCGATCTTTAAAATACGAAAATATGAGTCGAAGAAGCCTGAGTTCCACTCAAAGGTCGGGTCTTCGCTCCCGAATCACGAAATGGAGGCCTCTATTTATAGTTGAGAAAAATGCCTAGACGCGTCGCACACACGGCTTATCTACGGCGCGTCTTATCTCCAAGTCCCGTTTCTTCGCACTTTAAATTTCAAATCTCACCCGTGTTACAGCTCACCGTGTCGCGCGTGTCTTCTAGGTCCGCGACGCATGTGTTCCTTCGACTGAAAGTAGACTTCATCCAAACTTTTGCCATTTTGTATGCTTTTTACCCTGTATTTCATATAATTCGTACAACTAGCACTAGACACAAAATGTGAGTAATATAGCAGTTTAATATATATATATTTTACTCAAAACAGGGCTTAACGACGACTAGAATATTTGATATTACTAGACATTGTCAGGTTGCTCTCACGGCCTAGTAAAAACAAACATTAGCAGAAAAGATTGAGGAATGATTAGTTTATTAATTTATTGAGAAATAAATTAATCAGAAACTGAATCAGAAATTAATTGATAAATTAATTTATAGAAATTAATTAAAAGGATTGGATTGTAATTAATTAAAGGATTAATTAATAGAACAAGTCCAGGGGTGTGGCCGCCAGAAAGCTTCTTAAGTTTGGAACCCTAGGAGCCTTCTAATATAAATAGAGGCCTTGGGGTCAAACCCTAAGGCATCCCAAACCCTCCAAAGTGAGCCGCCACCTCCATCCTTCCTTCACTCCCCCCTCACCTTGTCTAATTCAATACCCTTCTCTAAGGGTTTCTGGATCGACATATTCAAGCAAGAAGGAGTTCTGTCTGCTTGTTCTTCTAGTGTTCTTGGGTGTGTAACATTAGAGGGATTCTGGTTTGGATCCTTACATCCAAACAGAGGTATGAATTATAATTCATCTTGTTGTTGATGCAATTGCTTAGAACATATGATCCTGATTATGAACATGATAATTCTTGTTTGGATAATCTACTTAGTTTATGAGATTTGATATGTTTTTGTCGTCTGCCGCATGATTAATCTGTTAATCTGTATAAATCCCAACGGTAGTTAGCCCCGCTAACTACTATAGTTAGCAATGCTAACCACCGCCAGGGGGCAAAACCCTAGATTTTGGGCCTTAGGCCCTATATTAATGGCACTAAACCCTAGGTGATTGTTTTATCAGCCTCTATAGCCTCTAGAATCCCCCATCTCGAAACCCTAGCCTCTTTTTGGTGTTTTTGGCTACTAAGATCATTCTTGAAGGTTGCTTGAGGAAGAAGAATGTGTTTGGTGGTGCAAGGAACACTTTTTCTAGTTGGATTCAGCTAGATCTCCACTCTCTAGGCCTTGATAAGCTAAAAAGTCTCTGTCTTTTTAAGTTTTGAGCTTGATCTTATTGCATGAATAGCATATATGTATTATTGGTCCCTTAGTTAAGATATCTATGGATTTTTTTAAATAATGATCAGACATTTATGCTTCTTGATGTCATCTTTGGAGTCATTAAGCATATGAGGAGGGTAAGCCAAGCCCTCTTGTGTGCATTACATGATTGATTTGGGATGTTTCAAGCCTCTTAGAACTAGGTTTTAGGATTTGAACATGCATTGGAAATTCATGACCATAAAGGTTGCCTTTTTATGACTCTATCGTCGTTTTGGATGAGTTATGAAAGGTCCTAGCATTTGACTTAGTAGTTTCTGTGTTTAACAAGGAAGTTAAGGAGTTCGGGGTTAGCGTTGCTAACATAGGGAGTTAGCAACGCTAACTGATGCGAAAACCCGTTTCTGATCTGGGCTTGGCGACGCTATCAGAAAGTGAAAGCGCTAAGTGTTGACCTTGACCTTTGACCGTTGACTTTTGACCCATTTGACTTTTGGTCAAACTTGGAAGGAATTGGGATGCCGACCTAAGGGTTGACCATGTTTTGGTTTTGGGTTGCTAAGTTATGCATAATGTTAATTAGGAGGTTCGTGCTCTCGTATACCCGAGGACGCATATGGGTGTTGTAACACCCCGTTTTCCGATACGTTTTTGTTTTCCGCGAATTAATTATTTTAGTGCATAAATTATATAAATAAATATAATTAAAATAAAAGTAATATTCATATTAATAACCTAGAAATTAAGATATGTTGAGGAGGGGGTATATTGTCGTTTTAGTAGACTCCTTTTGATGGAAATAATTATTTGAGGCTTTTAAAAATTAGTGTGCCAAAGTAGAAGGACCAAACTTGACTTTTTCCTAAAAAGTTTGAATGAACAGTGTTTGTGCAATTATATGTGTGCGTCGGATGAGTCTTGGAGCTCACACTAGTGAATCACTCAAACCCTCACCCTCTCCATCGCTCTTTATTCCCGTTTTTGAAGACACAACCTTAGTGTTTGATGATTTCCAGGAGATTCAGATATTGGATCGCCACGAAATTTTAAATGAAGGTTCCTAAGATATAAATGAAGGGCCTGATCGAAGGGTTTTCGATTTCAATGTCTAGAAGTGGAGTTATGAATTTCGCAACATGACCTAGGGTTTCTGGCAGATTCCTCTGGTGAGTCTCTCTTCTTGCGAAACTCATATATGGAGTTCCAGAGCTCAAATAAGGTTAGTATCGGTGCACACGGTTCACAAATTGAGTTGAGCAACTTTCTACAGTAGATCATTATCTGTTTTAAAGAACGGATGTATGGGGTAATTGCTCATCTTTACATACTGCTCTAATTCCGTTCAGACTAGCTATGCTGTTTTGTTTATTTTATAAAAGGAGTTTGGAGAAAGCTTTTTACATAATTCCGCCTCCTATAATCATTGTATTTAAGTAAATTTGATATCTGGAAAAGATGGATGTCTGATTCCATTCCCAAGTTTATGGTAATTGGGAAATATCACAGACCAGTGTTTTTCTCATCAGCACTATCGTTTCTGATTTGTTCTGTATTGTGAATTTTATATATTGAGTTCGAAAACTTATTTTGAGTTGGTTCCAACTCTCAGACCTCTATTATTGAGTCTATTTGACTCATGATTTTTCCTAGGGTCTGGTTCCGTACGAAAGTTGGGTGGAAGTTGCAATTTGCACCAGCAGGTCCAGGACTGTCCTGTACAGTGAATTATGTTTTTAGAAATTCATAAATAATTGTACAAAACTGTTTTGGGGGCAAGACCAGTGGTGAAAGTTCGTTCTATGTGTCTAGTTTCTTCCTACAAAATACCAGAACCTAGCTCTATGTCTAGTTTGTGTTATGGTTCTATCTTTAAAGAGTGGTTCAGTAGGTGGACTGATTGTATCAGTCACCTTTTGGGGATTTTTCGTTTATTCTTGAGAAATGAAAATGACATGAGGTCAGGGCCTGTAGTTTTGAATTAGGGTCATGTTTGTCCAATATTTTTCCCAGAATTTATTGATGATCATTTCCAGGTTTAAAGTGGCAATCTTTGCAATCTGGTCTGGATTTAACATATTTTGATACCCAATCTTGGTTAATTCATATAAAATAGAGGAAAAATAGTTAATACATGTTCCTTACATCCCTGGAAAGGTAAAGAGATGGTCTAGGTAAATATCTAAAAATATCCTTGATTTGTTGAGGTTACGATGAGCTTAAGTGGTCATAAACAGACTTTCTGCTTTGAGGTTAAAAGCTGAAAGATAAATATAATAAGTGTTTTAATTCTAAAAGTATTTAATTAAGGTACGACTTAATTATTATGACATATAATAACTTAATCTACCTTATAGGAGTATAAGGTGTGCGGTTTTGAGCTTAGTTGGATTTGCGGAGTTGCCGCACGGATTTCTACATTGCCGACTTGAGGTGAGTACATGCAGTATTTTTACCCATTCTGGGGTACATGGCAAGTAAGTATTTTCAATATTTTTCTATAAAATTTCTATATGTGGAATTATACGCAAGGGTATTGTTTCTAAATTGTTGTGAAAGTATAATGCTTTATTTGAAGCTAAGTTTTAAACTACAAATTATATTAAGTGAAAGTATGTTGGTCTATGTACCAATTATATGAAAGTGTATTTTGAAATATAAGTTATACATGTTTGAAAGTATGGATAGGCATATAGCCATATTGTGTTTAAGAAGTATATTTTGATTACAAATTGTATATGTTTTCAAGTATGAATGGGCATATAGCCATAAGATGTTTGGAAAGTATGATTTGGCATTAAGCCTAAAATGTTATAAAGACATGTTTTAAACATATGGTTTATGTTAAACGAAAGTTATAAATTTGGCATTTAGCCATAAAGACAAGAAATGGTGAAGTTTGGCAATTAGCCACTATGCAAGTAAGTAATGTTAAAGTAAGCAGAAAGTGTTTTGTATGACTGGTAATTGTAGCAAGCAGCGTTAGTAAGGGAACTATGTTCCAACCTACCCGGGTTAGGTAAGGGGTCTACTGGGGAAAAACCCCATCGCGAAGTAGACTGCCTCAGCACTTCTATGGTGAGGATTGATCCGTTCTTTCTAGCCATAGAGACTTGGGGTATCACTTATAGTGATTAAAGCCCTAAGTATAAAAATCTAGCAAGCTTATAAAACCAGTCAAAGAAAGTAAGAAAGAAGCTATTTTTGTAAAGTATGTTATGAAGTGATATTGAAAAGTAAAGAGTTATAGTATTTTACTACTATAAAGTTTTGAAAGATATTATTTTTGTAAAGCATATTATGAAATGATTTCGAGAAGTAAAGAGTTATAGTATATTATTACTATAAAAGTTTTGACAGAAGTTTTATGTTGTAAATTAACAAAAAGTTGGAAAAAAAAAAGTTAGAGGTTTGAGTCTAAAACTCATGTAACTCACGAGACATTATTGTCTTACGTATTTTATGTTTTGCCATGTATTCCAGGTTAAATGCTATACTATAATTGGATGAAGTTTAGCTGGAGTGGAGCCACATAGCTCCTATCTTGAACTCAAGGTTTAATCCTTTCTTGCTTACTATGGTTAGTTTTGGTATGGATTTGTAACACCCACTGTTTTTTTTAAGCATGAAAATTAACGGTTTTTGATAAACCGTATTTTTGTATTCATGTATTTATACGAAAAACCATAGTATTTGCAAACAGTAGAAATGGGGTGTCACAAGTTGGTATCAGAGCCATAGTTTAAGCGAATTAGGATTGACTTGTTCCACTCCTAGGCTTAAACTCATGCTATAGAAATGATAGTTTATAAAAGTATGCTATATGGTGTCTTAAATGATTAAGATATTATGCATTATTTAAAGTATGGTGATATATAAAACAAAGAAGTGTTAAGTTAACGTTTAAAGTGAGCAAAAATCTGACTGTTAGGAAAATTATATGATATTTTCCATAACCGTCTAAATTTATTAAAGACTATGTTTATGAAGTAATAAGATTTCTAGTAGTGATCACCATGTATTTATAATGGTGTTATATGTTAAGGGAACCAGTGTCCCATGAGACCTTGTGGTAACAGCAGAATCAATATGTATAGGTGATTATGGTAATATGGGCCCGTATTATCATAATCACAGGATATGTATTGAGACTGGTGGAATCGTAAAGGAATTATGGTAGTCTGGTGAGTAAGGATTGTGAAGAGAGTAATAAGAATAACATAGGGATTATATGCCTATGTAATAAAAATAAGTAAGATTATAAGTATTAAAAGTTAATGCAGTGGGTATATATCACATAGTATGGTAAAGTAAAAGAAATAATGTGATAATTAATACTTTTTAGACAGATAGAAAGACATTAAAGTATATGCCTATCGAGGCGAGAGGAAGTATGAATAAGAATAATTTAAAGAAGAATTATGGGTATTGATTACCTATATAAGAGTTGTAAGACTCTTACATGAAGAATGAAAAATTATAAGCGTAGTGTATTAATAGTACATAAATTTTGTAAAAGTAAAAGAGCAGTAATGAAGAGGTTAATACTAATAAGTGGTGTGCGTTGGGCATAATCATTCAAGTCAGAATCTTATTTGAAAGTCGTGCGAATAATAAATGCATAAGGGAAGCAGAAAAAAAAATCGTTGTGGAACGATAGTATCAAAATGATGAGAAGAGCTAAAGATAGAAGATGTCAATGCTAAAGGGGAGAGGAAGACTAACTTACAGATTAAACGAAGAAGATGTATGAAAATGTTCAAAGATTTAATAATTGATTAAGTTATAAGTACAGTGCTATAATGAGGAATAAAACAAAGTAAGATTACCCAAATGGGGAAAAGAATGATGAATGGTAAATTGTTAAAGATTATGATATTTTAAGTAAATTGCATTAAAGTAAGGTGATTAAATAAATATGAATCGAGAAATAAAGGTTGAATGCCTAAATAAATGTTAGGCAAGAAATTAAAGGTGAAACAAATGATGATGAAATAGTGGTTGCCAGGAAGTAAATTCTGCAACCAAATGAACGAAATAAAAGAAAAAGAAAAAGAAATACCAGTAATGAAAGAGTATAATGATGAATGTTAATTGAAGAAAACCAAAAGCGTGTAAGCAAAATGACTAAAGGTCATAAACAATATGAAGTAAAGAGTAATGAATGGTAAAAGTTAACCAAAGAAAGTGGACACCACATCTATGTCAGCGGATCAGGTCGGGGTTTTGACCTGGGAGGATTTGTGACGCGGTTCCAGAGGTAGTATGTGCCTCAAGTTTTGGAGCAGACGATAGAGAGCTTGTCTGGGATGACACGGAAATTCACAGAGATGATGTAAGTGATGGAGCGGTCATGTGCTGCAAGAGCGGTTAGGGCAGGGACAGAAAGGGCATGTGGTTGAGCTTTACAGCTCACGATCAAGGAGATGTCGGGGACGGTTAGAGTGGCTAGCGGAAGATGAGCAATATACGATGGTTGATGTAAATGTCTTTACATGGTCAAAACACGCGTGATGAGATGGTGTTTGGCTTCGATGTGAGTTGCTGGGTTGGTAAGTTAGGCTTACTTTTCATTCTTCAAAGAAGTTGAAGAAGTGAGAGGTGGTAGTAAAGTATGCTTACTTAAGAGGTGTCGATGCTTCGAGGCAAGTGTTATGTTCAATCAAAGTGGGGGAGCCTGTCAAGTCGACGAGTGCGACTACAAGAAATGAAATTAAGCTTTTGGCGCAACTGAAATTGCTATAATGAAGACACGCAATGTGATTGAAAGTAAAAGAGCATGGAGCATTGTTGCAGGAGTAGGTGGCATGTCGCCGAAAGGATCAGGTAGGATCGGGTTTGAACCCAAGTGAGGGAGAATTGTTCATTTGAAGGGGAAGAGGTTGCTTAAACGACAATAGTGTGTTCAGACGTGTAATGACATGTTGTGAGCATGAATTGAGATTCTAGGGGTGTTAGGGGTGGTATCTTCCTCGTTAGGCTATTCATTTGGGTCACAAAAGGACTCGAACCTCAATATACCCCCTTCATATTTGGAGGGAAGAAGTGCATAACTCTATCTATAGAGGTTGTATGGGTGGTGTATGCTAGTATTATGTGCAAAGTTATGCAATCAAGTTGATTATAGTAGTGTCTGGGGCTGTTGGACTATTGCAAGTCTATAGCATTTGTATAGATGGTATGCCTTGTTATGTGCTACATCAGGGGTTGAATGTCGTGATTAACTAGTACAGTGAGGTAGTAGCTTATGCGTTAGTGTTTAGCTATTGTGGTTCCTAGTCGGAACGAAAGAAGAAAGTTAGAATAACCTATGTGATTCTAGGATGTGGACTATTTGTTGTTGTGACATGCAAAGATCTAATTGAAGATCAGTGGTGGTCAGAGATAAAATGGGATATATTACGTTACGTTGAGATGTATCTTGGACTTTGGGGGAGGGGCAGCTGGGATGTATGTTTGCCTCCCACTGTTTGTAATTCGCCTTCGCTGGCAACTGCCAGATATAGCATCGGTATGTCCCGCCACAAGGTGTCGTACATGCGAGGGTGTTGGAACCCTATTCGTTGGGATGAGAAGGAACTTATATAACATCTTGCAGCTGGAACCGAAAGGACACACGAAACTGAAAGGACACCTCACATTTTAGCGCCAAAAATTCAAACCAACTACAGTAGATGTGACTCTTCTCTATCCCGAGTGTCGTGTTATTTTCAAAATTCTGTACTTGACTCCGGTAATAACGGGATATTGAAGAGACTTTTAGGAATAAAGGTATATATAGTGGTGTCGTTTATTGATTATCGTGATGTATGAAAAAGCGTGTGGACCTGTCGTTAGGGGTAAAGGGGAAAACCGTTTCAAATCTTCGAGTTGTATGGGGTTTTGTGGCATTTTGATCGAGAGGTGTTAGAGTTGAATTTCGAGGACGAAATTCTTGTAAGTGGGGGAGAGTTGTAACACCCCGTTTTCCGATACGTTTTTGTTTTCCGCGAATTAATTATTTTAGTGCATAAATTATATAAATAAATATAATTAAAATAAAAGTAATATTCATATTAATAACCTAGAAATTAAGATATGTTGAGGAGGGGGTATATTGTCGTTTTAGTAGACTCCTTTTGATGGAAATAATTATTTGAGGCTTTTAAAAATTAGTGTGCCAAAGTAGAAGGACCAAACTTGACTTTTTCCTAAAAAATTTGAATGAACAGTGTTTGTGCAATTATATGTGTGCGTCGGATGAGTCTTGGAGCTCACACTAGTGAATCACTCAAACCCTCACCCTCTCCATCGCTCTTTATTCCCGTTTTTGAAGACACAACCTTAGTGTTTGATGATTTCCCGGAGATTCAGATATTGGATCGCCACGAAATTGTAAATGAAGGTTCCCAAGATATAAATGAAGGTCCTGATCGAAGGGTTTTCGATTTCAATGTCTAGAAGTGGAGTTATGAATTTCGCAACATGACCTAGGGTTTCTGGCAGATTCCTCTGGTGAGTCTCTCTTCTTGCGAAAATCATATATGGAGTTCCAGATGTCAAATAAGGTTAGTATCGGTGCACACGGTTCACAAATTGAGTTGAGAAACTTTCTACAGTAGTTCATTATCTGTTTTAAAGAACGGATGTATGGGGTAATTGCTCATCTTTACATACTGCTCTAATTCCGTTCAGACTAGCTATGTTGTTTTGTTTATTTTATAAAAGGAGTTTGGAGAAAGCTTTTTACATAATTCCGCCTCCTATAATCATTGTATTTAAGTAAATTTGATATCTGGAAAAGATGGATGTCTGATTCCATTCCCAAGTTTATGGTAATTGGGAAATATCACAGACCAGTGTTTTTCTCATCAGCACTATCGTTTCTGATTTGTTCTGTATTGTGAATTTTATATATTGAGTTCGAAAACTTATTTTGAGTTGGTTCCAACTCTCAGACCTCTATTATTGAGTCTATTTGACTCATGATTTTTCCTAGGGTCTGGTTCCGTACGAAAGTTGGGTGGAAGTTGCAATTTGCACCAGCAGGTCCAGGACTGTCCTGTACAGTGAATTATGTTTTTAGAAATTCATAAATAATTGTACAAAACTGTTTTGGGGGCAAGACCAGTGGTGAAAGTTCGTGCTATGTGTCTAGTTTCTTCCTACAAAATACCAGAACCTAGCTCTATGTCTAGTTTGTGTTATGGTTCTATCTTTAAAGAGTGGTTCAGTAGGTGGACTGATTGTATCAGTCACCTTTTGGGGATTTTTCGTTTATTCTTGAGAAATGAAAATGACATGAGGTCAGGGCCTGTAGTTTTGAATTAGGGTCATGTTTGTCCAATATTTTTCCCAGAATTTATTGATGATCATTTCCAGGTTTAAAGTGGCAATCTTTGCAATCTGGTCTGGATTTAACATATTTTGATACCCAATCTTGGTTAATTCATATAAAATATAGGAAAAATAGTTAATACATGTTCCTTACATCCCTGGAAAGGTAAAGAGATGGTCTAGGTAAATATCTAAAAATATCCTTGATTTGTTGAGGTTACGATGAGCTTAAGTGGTCACAAACAGACTTTCTGCTTTGAGGTTAAAAGCTGAAAGATAAATATAATAAGTGTTTTAATTCTAAAAGTATATAATTAAGGTACGACTTAATTATTATGACATATAATAACTTAATCTACCTTATAGGAGTATAAGGTGTGCGGTTTTGAGCTTAGTTGGATTTGCGGAGTTGCCGCACGGATTTCTACATTGCCGACTTGAGGTGAGTACATGCAGTATTTTTACCCATTCTGGGGTACATGGCAAGTAAGTATTTTCAATATTTTTCTATAAAATTTCTATATGTGGAATTATACGCAAGGGTATTGTTTCTAAATTGTTGTGAAAGTATAATGCTTTATTTGAAGCTAAGTTTAAACTACAAATTATATTAAGTGAAAGTATGTTGGTCTATGTACCAATTATGTGAAAGTGTATTTTGAAATATAAGTTATACATGTTTGAAAGTATGGATAGGCATATAGCCATATTGTGTTTAAGAAGTATATTTTGATTACAAATTGTATATGTTTTCAAGTATGAATGGGCATATAGCCATAAGATGTTTGGAAAGTATGATTTGGCATTAAGCCTAAAATGTTATAAAGACATGTTTTAAACATATGGTTTATGTTAAACGAAAGTTATAAATTTGGCATTTAGCCATAAAGACAAGAAATGGTGAAGTTTGGCAATTAGCCACTATGCAAGTAAGTAATGTTAAAGTAAGCAGAAAGTGTTTTGTATGACTGGTAATTGTAGCAAGCAGCGTTAGTAAGGGAACTATGTTCCAACCTACCCGGGTTAGGTAAGGGGTCTACTGGGGAAAAACCCCATCGCGAAGTAGACTGCCTCAGCACTTCTATGGTGAGGATTGATCCGTTCTTTCTAGCCATAGAGACTTGGGGTATCACTTATAGTGATTAAAGCCCTAAGTATAAAAATCTAGCAAGCTTATAAAACCAGTCAAAGAAAGTAAGAAAGAAGCTATTTTTGTAAAGTATGTTATGAAGTGATATTGAAAAGTAAAGAGTTATAGTATTTTACTACTATAAAGTTTTGAAAGATATTATTTTTTGTAAAGCATATTATGAAATGTAGAGGTGGCAAACGTGTCGGGTCGTGTCGGGTTCGGGTCGTGTCAAAATTTAAACGGGTTGAAAACAAACGACACGAACTCGACACGTTTAATAAACAGGTCAGAATGCGTTGACACGAACTCGACACGTCTAAATAAGCCTAACCCGACTCGACCTGTTTAACCCGCTTAACCCGTTTAACCCATTTAACCCGCTTAACCCGCTTAACCCGTTTAACCCATTAACCCGTTTGATCTGCTTGACCCGTTTAACCCATTAACCCGTTTAACCCGCTTAACCCGTTTAACCCGTTTGATCTGCTTGACTCGTTTAACCTGTTAATATAAGAACACTAAACCAATTTAACATCTTTACCAAAGCATCAAACATACAAACATCGTTTGAAAGTTTACAAACCCCCAAAATAAAAGTACATGTTATAAAACATTAAATCGTACAAAATACAAAATATTAAAACCAAACTAATAGTTTTCAAGAATTTCAACTAAAGTTTTCAACTTCAGAATTTAAGTTCAAGTTTTCAACTTCAGATTTTAAACTTCAAGTTTTCAACTTCAGATTTTAAACTTCAAGTCTTTAGCCTGCTGAAACTGCCAACCTCCTGTTCATCACCCGACAAATTGATAGGATCATCCATGATTAACAGCCCTATAACAGATAACAAATTATCAGTTCAAATGATAACTTAAAACAAGCATAAAACAAATGTTATCAGTTTAACAACATAAAACAGATTATGAAGAACGGATTTTACATTATCATATTATCACACTAAATATATTTTACAGATTCAGATTTTACAAATTACAGATTATTAGTTCAAACGATAAGAACATATGTTACATATTATAAACCAAACATAATTTACAAATGCGAAGAATTAAGATCGAGGTGAGAGGTTGCGACTTACACTACGGTGGAGAGTTGAGGCAAGAGGAAGAGTCGTCAACGAGAAGCAACCAACCGGAGATGAATGGAGACATAACGACTGTCGACAGCAAGAAGGAGGAACACGACAACTTCAACCTAGGGTTGCTTCTGAGTTCGCCAATTACAACATCAGAGAGACCTGCGGCTATGAGGAAAAACACGACAACTTCAATAAGTCGAAAATATTAGGGTTGCTTTTTTATGGAATACCGCTTACTACTTACTAGTACTCTCAAGCCCAGCCCATTTTATTATGCATTTTAAGAATTTTTGGGCTAACTTATATATATATATATATATATATATATATATATATATATATATATATATATATATATATATATATATATATATAAACGGGTTATTTTCGAGTTATCTTCGAGTTGAAAACGTTAACCCTAACCCAACCCGTTTAATTGTCGTGTCGTGTCGTGTCGACCCGTTTAATTAAACGTGTCAAAAACCTTTACCCAAACCCGTTTATTTCGTGTCGATTTCGTGTCGGGTTGACGGGTCGTGTCAGCTTTTGCCAGGTCTAATGAAATGATTTCGAGAAGTAAAGAGTTATAGTATATTATTACTATAAAAGTTTTGACAGAAGTTTTATGTTGTAAATTAACAAAAAGTTGGAAAAAAAAAGTTAGAGGTTTGAGTCTAAAACTCATGTAACTCACGAGACATTATTGTCTTACGTATTTTATGTTTTGCCATGTATTCCAGGTTAAATGCTATACTATAATTGGATGAAGTTTAGCTGGAGTGGAGCCACATAGCTCCTATCTTGAACTCAAGGTTTAATCCTTTCTTGCTTACTATGGTTAGTTTTGGTATGGATTTGTAACACCCACTGTTTTTTTTACGCATGAAAATTAACGGTTTTTGATAAACTGTTTTTTTGTATTCATGTATTTATACGAAAAACCATAGTATTTGCAAACAGTAGAAATGGGGTGTCACAGGTGTGCTTATCAACTTTGTGGTTCAGGTGAGTCTTCTCACTATACCATGGGTGATGTTACATGTGTATCCCTGTCTCTTTCTCTCTCTATTGAACAAATCTATTCTTCAGCAATTGTCTTCGATAAATCGGTAATTCAGCAATTACTTATGTCACTAATTGCTTGCAACTATCGAAATCGGTATCCAGACTAAACATAAATGCTCCATTTGCAATAGGCTAGAATGACTGTGTCATGGAGATTTTATTAGCAAGTAAAAAATTATACATGGAAATGCACAATAAATAGATAACACAACAGAGGTGTCACCGGTGGATGCACAACTGAATCTGACGACATGACGATTCATTTCATACAACCGATTTACTTGACTAACAAAAAAGTCATACCCAAATCTTTGAAACTACCAGTGTGACTAATCCCATATGTTTTACCCACAAATGGTTCTTTCCCAAATGCTATTTTCCGAGATGATGAGCCCCAACATATTAGAGTTACCTTCAATATCATCGAAATGAATCTCTATAATGCTCATTCTTTCTTCAACCACAAACCAGACTTGTAGGGCCAAGATTATTTCCCGATACATGAATCAATAAGAGATTTCCAGTAATTTCCATTCATTCCTTTAGGGCTTTCATATCATGTTAGATATCAAGTAGGCCACCTAAGTCAAATCGGTAAACGGGAGGTATTTAGCTGAAAAGGGAGATCGGTGTTGAATATGATGTACTTAGCAGATAATGGGAAGGTCAAAGGAGCATCGGGTGTGGGCTTCTTGGCGTTTCTTCCGTCTACAGGGCGACAGTGTTTGAATGCTTGCACTGTATGTACTAGTTTTTTTAAAACAATATTGTTTATTGCATGTGACGAATTTAGGGTTATGTCTAATGATTCTAGGTTTTGGTTGTTCAGGTGTAGGAAAGGAGAGAAGGATCGAAGAATTGATTTGCTCATGACTGAGTGAGAGTGAGAGAGAAAGAGAGAGAGAGGGAGAGAGAAAGAGAGAGAGATAGAGATAGAGAGATAGAGAGAGAAACAGAGAGAAAGAAAGAGAAAGGGTCTATTGAGGGGGGTTTATTTTCTTTTCCCTTTTTTTAATATAAAAAACAATAAATAATTAATAGATAATTAAAAAATAAATTATTAAGGGTAAAGTTGTCTTTTCATGTCTGAAAGGCACAATTGACGCAACAAAACAAAACTATGAGGACAGTCCGAGTTAGAAAAAAGAGTTAGGGACCAAACACGCAAATTACCCAAAACCATAAGGACTATTCGTGTAATTTTTTCTTATTTTTATGCATTTTTATATTTTTTTTGGATAAAAAACATGATGAAAAAAAACTATTTATTTTTTTAGAATTTTTGTTGGTGATTTTAGTGTCACCAAGTCATTTTTGTAATTGGAACTAACATGTGAGCTTATACTCAAGTGTGTAATGACAAGTGTCGACACTTAGGTGTCGGACACGGTATGGTTAGAGATCTAATCATGAATGGTGTAATTTCGATTGAGTATGTGAAATCGCAACACAATTTGGCAGACCATTTAGCTAAGGGTTTGCCAAGAGACTTAGTGCACAAGTCTGCGATTGGGATGGGATTAAAAACCATCTAATTATGTAATGGTGAGGCACCCAATTCCTTTCTAATATGACATTAGGAGCTGAATTCAATGTGGAAAGCTCACACTTATAGATTGGAAACATGAAGTATTAATGTGTTCGGTTCTGCAATTGACCATGTTGAAGTTTAACTTCTTAATAATTCCTTTGATTAAATGTATGTGTAGATACATGGAAAGGAGTTACCTACGTGATTGTGAAGTGTAGCCGCACTTCAAGAGGTTGTGGACTTAGCCTTGATACGATCATGAGAGGATTAGGACACACGGCTTTATAATAGTGTCAAATTGTATTTTGCTAGAAAGATCAATAAACTAGTATGTATTTTACCTTCTGGTATTCAAATGGGTTGATGGGTTCAATTCTTAGAACACCCTGATTCTCGAGTATTTGTAAGTGTATTATACTAAATGGAAATTCAATTGTTTCGACATTTTCATTTATGTACTGGTTTGGTTTGTTTTGATAAAGTTATGTTTGTTCAAGGGTTACACTAAAATGGGGAGGATTGTTGGTGATTTTAGTGTCACCAAGTCATTTTATGTAATTGGAACTAGCATTTGAGCTAAGGGGCTATTTAGTTTGTACTCTAATATATGTTTGGGTATGTGCGGAGTGCACGCATGTATAAGATCGAATAAATAGTCGGTTCGACAACAAGTCGGGGGTCCGGGGGAAGCGTCCTCGGGTTCGGGGTTTCCAAAGGGGCAGCGTTTGGCTACGTTTTAGCTCTCGTTTTTCATACGAACTCAGATTACATAGCAATTCGGCTTATGTTTTCTGTGTCTAGATTCATAAGTGTTCCCTTGGGATTATCCTAGGCTGAATTTCTTGTAACCCGGGCATAGGGTAGAAATATCAGTTCAAAAAGTGTTCACACGATCCAAGGGGTATTCAGATCTCCACTCAAACCCTACCCAATTTCTAACAATTTTCAATTTTCAATTTACTTGTTAATGCTTGAAATGATTGGCCAGAAACACATGCCCATGTATCACAAAATCCATTTGTCTCGCGTGAACCCAACCATATATATATATATATATATATATATATATATATATATATATATATATATATATATATATATATATATATATATATATATATATATATATATATATATATATATATATACACACACTATAAAGCGAGAACAAAAACTAAAATCCAGAAGGTGAGAACGAATTTGAGCCACTAATCCTCAAAATAGAGAAAATACATAAATGTGCCTTTTTGTAAATTTATCAATTGAAATCATCTTCGCTATACTTAATCTAATTTTGTGATCAACACAACAGTGGTAGAAAAGAATTATAAGCCTCAGGTTCCGGATCAGTTTATGCCAAATAAGAATATGAGATTTAAATATTTGGATTCAGCAATTCAAATGTATAGAATTATGTAGAGATGGGGGGTTTGTCGTATGACTAAGTACACAAAGAAAACCTGGTGACAATAGTATAAAACACAACATGCTGTAAATTTATATATAAGTACTATCTATTTAAGTCCAAAAAAGAGTTATACAAAGCATCTTGGTTTTGTGAAGACGTTTATTTTAATGTTGAAAGTTCATGGGAAGTTTATATTTATTCATAAAAACCAGGGAGGTGAATTTAAATCTCAATGAAAGGTAATTTCATAATCTTTCTTTCTTTATATGGACATGTTCAAGTGTCTTTTGGTTCATCCGTCAATTTCTAACCACTTATTCTCATAAGGGACCCAAAAAAAAAAAGTTGGATTTATTTGAAGTGGGTTCCTTTTGCTCCATATTTGTGACACTGAAATGACTGCCGAATATGATCACAAACATGTTCCTGTTGTTATTTGATATATGTTTATTTTATGTTTCTCTAAGGATGGAAACTAAAAGTACTATTTGGTATTACCTAAAAAGGCCTACCTTGATATCAATGATATAATCACATGACATTTATGTTCAAATTCGTATTTTAAATGGTAATGAAAGTTTGATATGATTATTAATGTGTATATCGGCCCATTGTGTAGGTTTGGTTAAGCCTTTGTATTTACCCTATTATATATTTGTGAAATGAGAAAGGATCATATATGGAAAATATTTCATAGTGTTTCACTTGATCATATTATTCACCATCTCTACAGTCATTTACGTATTCATTGGAAGATGGAAGTTTTGGCGCTGATAAGAAGCTTTAATTTACATTTTAGAAAATAACACCCGTTGACAATAAATAAACTTAAAGCTGAAATAGGACTAGAATAATAGCTGTCCCAACCCTTTTAACTTCTAAATTCACGTCAACCAAATCCATCCCAAGTTATTTCTACTTTTAATAAATCGTTATAATACGATAAACAGTTAATTGCGGTTTAAATGAATTTTGACGCATTTGACATAATTCTTTAGTTTTAGTAATTTGACATGATGAAAAGTATGATACAAATAAATCATTTAAAATTGATCAAAATTTAAATTCATTCTATCAATAAAGAAGAAAACATTGAGTGACACTAAGGCCCTACTTTTGTCATCTTTTTCCCTATTAAATACTCTTTATATAGAGTTTTGTATGCTTAAAAATATCTGAAAAAAAAAACAAAAATACAACCAAGAGAATAGAAGGAAAAATCTCCATTTGTCGCATACCATATTAAGTCTTCCATCAATCCACAACTTAAAGTAGTCATGCTAATTTAGACCATGGACATGAACTTCAAAACTAGGAACCAAATTATCATACAATTCTTATGTGTCAAGGACCACAACAACATGAATTAAGCAACCACTATTGTTGCCACTTTAAATATTTCTGTTAGCTTATAAAAAAAACCTTATTGAGCTTGTGCACCAGCAGGCTGCTGTTGTGTTATACAATGAATGTTACCTCCTCCAAGAACAATCTCCCTCGCACCTTCAATTTTCACCACCTAACCCAAACAACATTCACAAATTCAATTTACAGGTACAGGTACAGGTACAGGTACAAGCTATCTAGGGCTATTTTCGACGATGAGGATGAGAAGCGCATTCACGTCGTTTGCACAGACGAGAGATCGAGAGCGAGTATCTGTCCTACCTTGTTCCATCTTTTTGGGTGAGACAAAAGTTTACAGTATTTGTCTCATTGGCATCAGTCTCAGCCCCAGTCCAATGCATGTCAAACGCAGTATAACTTTTTTTGTCTTTTGATAAAAAAAATCATGACAAATTACTTACTTTACGATCAGGAAAGGCCTTAGACAGGACACGAACAGCTTCATCATCCCATTTCGGGTCTCCAAATTGAGGTGCAATAATACCTCCATTTACTATATAAAAGTTAACATATGAAGCAGCAAGCCTTGTACCAGGAAGTCTCGGTTTAGCCTCACCCACCTATGCAGGTAATGTACTATTAGCAACAATAAAAAAAATAAAAAATAAAAAATTTGGGTTTTCTTTTAAAATAGTAAAGTAGTATGAATCTATGCTTACTTGAACAAATCCAGTAGCTTCTTCATCTGTCATATAAAGAGGACCGGGTACATGGAGTTTAATAATCTCAAATTTTCTATCACAAGCATCTGTAGAATTTGAGAGAACCGTAAAAGCTTCTAAAGCTCGCTCGTAATGAGGGTCAGTTTCGTCATTTGTCCAGGATAATAAGACCACACCAGGCTTCACAAAACAGCACATATTGTCAATATGCCCATTTGTATCATCATCACCTGACAAGAGTTTGTATAAAGATTTTTAAATAATTAGGAAAAAAGATAAATATTTATCGTAATTTTAATGGATTTGTATTGCATTTAACCCTTGTTGAAAAGTTACCAAATAGTCCACGTGGCAACCAGATAATTTTCTTGACTCCAAGATAGGCTTTGAGCTCATCTTCTATTTGTTTTTTTGTGAGATGTGGATTCCTGTTTTTGTTCAATAAGCATTCTTCAGTAGTAAGACAGGTTCCTGAAAGAAGAAATACAGTTTACAATAATATCAAATTAGTAAAATTTAATATGGAAAAATAATATAGTACTGGCAACATAGCTCCATTCATAAAAGTTGCCAGGCAGTAATAATATGAAAAGTTAAATGCAAGAAATAATATGTATTTTCATTTATTTTTTTTATTATAAGCATCCTACTTTAATTTATTTTCTATTACATCATTCGTTTTTTTTTTAAATTTGATTCTTATTAAGACATTGTTCGTTGAAAAATCTAGCTGGTTATAGCATTGTACTTTCAATTTTATTTTATAAAAACATTGTATTTTGAAAAATTTACCTATTTATAGCATTGTACTTTTAAATTTCTTTTTATTAGGGCATTGTATTTTCAATTTTCTCTTATTAGGTTATTGTACTTTAAATGGCATTGCTAATTTGCTATAATTTGTTAGATTGTTGAAATGTTGTAATAGGACGAAATAAAAGTAGGATGTTATAATAAACAAATACATGAAAGTACGTTGCTATTTATTGCATTTAACACTAATATGAAAGTTGTTACCTTCACCATCTACATGAATGCTTCCACCTTCAAGAATCATGGAATGTGGAAAACGAGGAATCCTCTCCATTGAAAGAATCTAACAAGAAAAGATGAAACCAAAAATAAAAGATGGAAACTTGGGTGTTATTTTTAATACATAATGGAAATCTTTTAAAGTTGTACAAATAATTTTTAATTATATTTGTAAGTCAAACCTTTCGTGCAACAAGAAGATCATGACTCCAGTCTATGTAGCAACCATCATCAACACCTAAAATAACCAAGCAACCATGTCAAAAAAAAAACTACAAGAACAAAATAATCACATGAAAATAATTATTTTAAACAAAAGCTTTAATCAGATAAAAGCCCTAAAACTATTAAAATGAAAAACTTACCGCCCCAACTATTGAAGTTCCAATCAATACCAGCGACATTATGCTTTGAATGTGATTTCCCCTCATTTACAACAAACTATATAATAAAAGATACAAAAATTATAAAACAAGAAGTACAGAAATTCATAATCAAAAGAAAGATGAAATTTGAAGAACTTAACAGTTGGGCCACTGTCGCGAAACCAAGAATCATTCATACTCATTTCAACAACCCTCACATTATGAGGTAATTGATCGCGTGCATTAGCCCACTACAAAAATGAAACAAAGAAATATTAAGGATAGATGTAGTGTAGGATGTTTAACTCTAAATTGAAAAGAGTTGAAATGAAAAAATAGGGACCAATAATGTATTTAACAAGATCAATTTAAGCATAGATACCAATATAGGAATTGACAGAAAGAGATCATGTGATCTGCATTTCTTATTCAGAATTGTTCAAGAGCGTCACCATCTAACATTTATGAACTACACTTATTTGCACAGACAATTCAATTATAGTATTCATACTGTTTTTCTACTTATATTCTAGTCCTTCAAATCATGTTCTGCTGCCCCTTTCATTCAATGAACAACGAGTTTGGATTTTAGTATGATCCTAAGTTTTTGATTGTAAGGTCCATGTAAGAGAGATTTTGACTACGATTCGTCATTCAAACATGTGTATTACTACGGAAGCCAGACTATAAGCGATAAGAAAACGAACTTCGATCGGATAGAGCCAAAACGTATAGGTACCTGAGAGGCACTTGCGCAGACTGTGACGGGCTCGAACTCGGAGATAGCGGAAGCAACTTTTGCAAAAATACTCTGGCCATGGACTCCGTTGTCTCGCCAATTATCAGGACGCTCCTATTGAAAGAGAAACATTTTAGGTCATAATCAGCTAAAATCAAAGTATAATGGATAACGGTGTATAGAGAGAGGACTGACGGGCCAACCAAGCCAGGTTTGAGAGTGTGGTTCCCACTCTGCGGGCATTCGGAATCCATGGAGAGCCGGTGTTCCTTCTGTTATATCCATCTGATCGGAATCTTTAACGGAGGAGTAAGCCAAAGAGAATCCGGAACGCCGGGGTTAGGTCTCTTCCACGCGACAACTTTATTCTCAATGGCTGCTCACTGCTCAGTGGAATCAGAGTATCGAAAGGGCCAACGCCCAACGGCTTATCTATAGTTCTATACCAATAAAACAAAAGAAAACTCCCTTCACATTTAAACCTTTTATTACAATAAGTAAATGTACTTTTTTCGAAATAAATGAATTTTGTTGACAAATAAACTTATCAAAGTTATATTTAGGGATGATTTCATATACCTCCTTAACATAATGATTTGATAGGATATTTGAACCCATGTTTTGAAAACCGGACCGGACCGGCCGGTTTAACCGGTTAAACCGGGAACCGTTTACTAGAACGGTTTTTACAGCTAGAAAAACCGGATGTAATTGAACCGTTAAAAACCGGCCGGTTTTATAAAAACCGGTAGAAACCGGAACGGTTAAACCATGAAACCGGGTTTATCAAAAAATAAAATTTTAAACTACTAAGAAATCTCTTTCCCAAGCACTTTACGCGCATTAGATGAGCTGGTACTTCAAAGGCAAAAGGCTCCCACCTTTGTTTTTTATACTGCGTACTCTCCCTCCCACTTTGTGTTAGCATCGATGTGGGATGCCAAAGCTATAAAAACCTAAAAAAATACTTCTTCTTACACTAACGAGTAACTTATAATTTTGTCAAATAATATATGGTTCTATTGTTTCTCCAAGTTATTACTAAAGCAAATAAAATAGTATGTCAACACGTTTTAATTCTATTTCTCAAGAAAAAACGTAGGATGATTAAATAAAAATTGGATATATATATATATATATATATATATATATATATATATATATATATATATATATATATATATATATATATATATATATATATATATATATATAGCCGGTTTTTAGAGCCGGTCCAACCGGTTGGACCAGTTGAACCATCGAACCAGTTGAGCGTCCGGTTCGATCTCCGGTCCGGTTTTCATAACATTGATTTGAACTTTTAAAATTGTTCATATTTGACCATTGAACTTATTTTTGTATTTGATTTACCCAATAAATTTTTTAAATTTGTTCATATTTAGTTATTTATGTTTTTTTTTGTACATATATAATCATTAAACCTTTTTTTTTGTATTCATATGACCAATAACTTAATGATAATTTGTGGATAAAAATAAAACATAAGTGACTAGATGTAAACAATTTTAAAAAGTTTATGGTTAAATCAAACATAAAAATAAGTTTAGTGGCAAAATATAGACAAAAAAACATAAGTGACTAAATATTTACACGGGACAAAGCTCATTACCCTTACAGATCATTATCTCAAAAATCAAGATATCATATTTGTCCAACCTAATTTTTATATATTATATATACCATTTTTAAGTTTTTAAAATATCGTATATGTTCAACCTACTTTCTAAATATCATATATATCATTTATAAGTTTCTAAAATATCATATTTGCCCAAATTCTTTTGTTAAATATTTTTATAATCATTTTTTTGTAATTAAAATTATTATTAATATAAGAAAAAACTGAAATGACCAAAATAATCCTACTCATTTTGTTGGGATATTTTCAATCTTTCAATCAGACTTTTCACACAAACACGTCGCTGGAAAGTGGAAACACAAACGACGCAGCCTATGGAAAGGACAACTCAACCAATATCTTCATCCAGAGTCACTATTTGTCAGCCACCGTCCGTATTCGTGGTCCGTTGAACTTAGCCACCATTGATAATCATCTTCAGCACTAATTTCCATCTTCAGCGATAATCAGCAACACCAATTTCCATCCTCTTTAGTACTTATTTGTCGTCTCATACTTAATCGTCGTTGATAATCATTTGAAGATGGACATCAGTGCTAATGATTATGATATTTTAGAAGCTTATAAAGGGTATATGATATTTATAGACTAGGCTAAGCAAATATGATATTTTTATTTTCATTTAGGACATATAGGAAATTATTTCTTATGTTAAATAGCATAAACCTATTTATTTATGTTTAATTTCTTACAAAGGTAATATAACTCAACATATCATATTTAACCATATATATGTATGTGTGTCTGTGTGTGTGTGTGTGTGTGTGTGTGTGTGTGTGTGTATATATATATATATATATATATATATATATATAATCCAGATCCAGTAAGAAGGAAAATATTGGTAGGAAGGTAAGAAGTTTTTTATTTATATGTTTTTTTGACGAACCAACAAAATGAATCATTAGATGATTAAAAAGTAACATGATTCACAAAACAATTCCCGAAAAAACGACTCGATGATTCATTTTGCTTTTATAAACTAAAAATGTCGGCAAAATAAATAAAAACTTGATTCACTAAAAAAATGAATCACCAAAATATTTTCCTGGGATTTTTTGTGAATCATGTTTTTAATGAGTCATTTTGTTAGTTCATCAAAAAAACATGCAAATAATGCATTCCTTACCTTTTCTACCAAAATTTTCCTTTTTATCAGATCCAGATTTTATAATATATATATATATATATATATATATATATATATATATATATATATATATATATATATATATATATATATATATATATATTATCATTAAATTTGTTTAGACTATTTAAAAGACACTCATGTGACTATATTAACAAATCATGGTATAAATAAATTTAATAATCATATGTGTATAGAAAAACATAAGTAACTAAAAATGTATTCTGAATAAAGTATATTACTTAAGTCATTAGCACAATGCAAAAAATATATGATATTGTTACATAAATATATTATTAATTATTTCTTATTATATAAAATTTCTATGATATTAAATATGTTTGATAAATTTTAGGGAAAATGACACTGTAGCCCAACGACATTTTGCATTTTGTTTTAAAAGGTCCCTAACGTTTTTTTTGGCTTTGCAAGGGAATGAACTTGATTTTTACCTGCCTTTTTGGACACCTTAACCTTTGTAACCGGTTTGGTGTCATTTATGCCACATCACATCCTACATGTACAATGACTAGGATTATTATGTGTTCGATGATTCAGCAAATACTGTAAGCCCTAACTTCCCGCCTCTATCTCCCTTAATCCTCATATTCTCTCGATCTTAGGCAACCTGGGGATGCAAAACATATTCTTGAATTTCTCAAAAGACTATGTTGGGTCCTGTCACTATCATCAAGCAGCATCGCACCAACCTTCGGACCATTCATACCACTCACTGAAATTTTTATCCTTTATATCGACTGAACCTCATTCGTCTCTCTTCAAGTTCTTCTTCAAAACCATAACCCTTGCTTAGTCTTCGTGATTGTTCTCAATGTTCTCAAAAATTGCATCAGATCTGTCATTTCACCTGCATCAGACACCTCCTCCTACGATCGAAAATTTGCATTAAATGTCTCCGTCGACGATCGTAAAGGTGGGTACATATTGTTCGTGTTTCAGGCGGAAAGGAATCAGACGGCTCCGCCGACGATTATTTAGGCGGAAACATGGGTGCATACTCCGCCCTAGGCCGCTCCTAACTTCCCGGCGGCCGTTCCTAACTTCCCGTCGGAAAGGAATCCATATTGTTTGTGTTTCCACTGGCGATAACATGTGGTCACACTCAATTCCAATAGATATTTAATTCCATTCCATCATTCTCATTCAGGTACTAACCATCTTCAATAAACTTAACGATTCTATAATCGGATTTCAGGTTTACAATGGGGAAAAGGCTACTGTGGTGCACTTTGGCATGGTGATGAGATCGATTAGACCACATCAGAGCTCCTAGCCAGCCTCAAGAATCATCTTGTTGCACAGGTATGACCATACGAACGCTGTTATGCAATATTTTTGGGAAAATTTCGTGGAGATTATATGTTTTTTGGTTACATGTGTGTGCGAGCAAGAGGAAGACATTTCTGCCGATGGATAATGGGTGTTTATACGGATTTGGATGGATGGGATTTGGTATTTTAAGGTTTCCATATAGGGCTGATTAGTACAATTTGACGAATGATTGGAGGTCAACATCTTGAAGACCGGTGACTAGGCATGACCTGGAAGCTGACTAGGCGTGGTCTTGCAGTTGACTAAGAAGTGTAACCGGATGATCCCTTCATTGGGGGGTCAAGGGTGTTTTAAACCCTAAATTATCAAGTTCATTCCCTTGAAAAGCCAAAAAAAAAAAAAGTTAGGGACCTTTTAAAACAGAATGCAAATTGTCGTTGGGCTACATTGTCATTTTCCTTAAATTTTATTTAATGTATTGATTATTATTATTTAGTATTAGTGATATCGATCCAAATATATAAAATAGCGACCCTTGAATTCTTAATTTACAATTTATTGAAAAATATGCATAAGAACTTACTTACAATCTTCTTTCATTTTAAACTATTTCTCATAGAAAAACAAAACTAGATAGCTATTTGTATTATCACTATCTTAAAGTTACATCAGCATAGTAATCTCTAGTCAAATTAAAAGGTTATAAGAACCAGTGATGGTAAGTCCAAGATTATAAGATACCAAAGTTTTCATTTCATATCACTACCACACAATACACAATAGTTGGTTGATTGTCTAAACCAAAAAAATTAGTAAATGGTATATTGTAAAATGATGGACTATTTAAATCTTTTTTTAATTTCTAAAAGTACCGCCTAACTATTATATCTTTTTTTCAAATAACTATAATAATTACACAATAATTTAATTTTTTACCTATAACAATATAAAAATTACACAATAATTTAGTTTTTTACCTATAACAATTGAGGTGTGCCAAAAAAAACTTTATGATGTGACATATGTGTATGTGTAAGTCAACACACAACACACACACCTACACACATAAATGGGTTTATTTAAGAGTGGATCTATACATATCCATTTTGTCTGTTTGTACCTCTGATGTAAAATTTTGTTTTTTGTTTTTTTTTTTTTTGTCTTTTTGCTTATTTTGTCTATTTGTTGTCTTTTTCTTTTTTTTTTTCTTTTTTACTTTTACTAATAGTATTTGATTTGTTTTATTATTATTATTAGAAAAACAATAATAGTAAATGTAGCTTTTACAATTTTTATGTTTAGTAACAATAAAACAATAGTTTTTTTAAGTAATTAGGACACAACGAACGACGTTTATAATTTTATAAAATTATGTCAAATTATATCAAAACGGTTATGTCACATTCAAACGAATGTATAAAAAATAACAAAATAAATAATAATACTAAAAGAAAGTTTGTCTTTATTAATCAAAATAAATAATAATACTAAAATAAATGGTCTGACTCCGAGAGAAAGCAAAAGAGGCTATACTTTCCTAAAATGTTGGTTTTCATGATCTTGTTACGATTCGTTTAGATTTTGCTAGATAAATTTCACTTGATAAGTTTATTTTCCTAAACTAATAGTTATCTGTAAAAATATTCTACTATTTTTTTGAGTTTATTAGTCTTATAGCAAAAATATCTAGCAAAATAACACAAATGTACAAAGATATGAGAATCTACCAAAACTATCTAGCAAAAATACATACGTGGTAAGTTTGAAAACTTGTCATATAATTCAGTCATTGTATCAAATTGATATAGACAGAGATATGAAATCGTTGTAGAATGTGTGATATAGATAACGTAATAATATTCCAAAACAAAACATCAAATCAGTTTCTTTATAATAATAATAATAATAATAATAATATAACATCATAATAATAATAATATGTGTCATACTTATTCGGTTATTTTATAAATGTTATTTAGTATTTGAAAGTATTTAACAGTAAATTACGAATCAAATGAAAAACTAAATGATAAAATTATATTTAATCACTATTTTTAATTTGACGTTATTATTATTTATCATGCTTCAATAATTCATTGTGGTATAGTAACGATCTGTAAAAAAATTAGTAGATCGTGAATAGTTGCGTGAATATGACATCTATTTTACCCGGACACGCCGTTCTTTATCGTAGAAAGTCGACCTACTGAATTACATATTCTTTATTTATTTCTAAAATGTTTAAGATGTAACTTTTTAAAATAATAATAATAATAAATAAAAAGATAACAAAAGAAGAAAAATGGATAAAACAAACCAACTAATCAAATCAAGGGGTTTAAAGATTAAAAAACTAATTAAATTAAGGGTAATCTTAAATAAACCCCTTCATGTGTGTGGGTGTGTGTGTTGTGTGGGTTGACCTCCACACACACATGTCACATCATGGATGTTTTTTTACCAATACCATTAAATTAAAACCCATTTGGATTTGATGTTTGTCAATGGGGTATAAAATTAAAATTTAATGGGGATATTTATAGCACAATCCTTATTTAATATTACCCATAATAATTATATAGTTATTAAGTAATAGCAATTATATAGTTATTATGTAATTATCATTATATCTAGTTTTCAATATACAATTTATCTCTTATTATTATATACAATTATTATTGATTATATGTTTTTATATAATAAATTATTTATATGTAGGTTTAATGTACATATTTATAATAATAAAAGGCGATTACAAAAAACCAAATACATTCCAGGTTCTCTAGTCAAACCCAACCACGCATTGTGATGGTCGGTGGTTTTGGTGGGTTCGATGTCGGAAATCATAAGTCGAAGGCTTTGGTGGGTTCGATGTCGGCGAGAAGGTTGTATGCTAGAATTCAGTAGCCGAAGGTTTGATAGGTTAGATGCTGGTTTGAAAAGTCGATCTCACAATCTATGTACTACCCGTATATGAAACATAATGATTATAAAATAAATTCGACATCGCCTATATAACAACACAAATAAATTATATATGTATTAACAAGTATAACAATTAAATAAGGATCTAATTACCTAGAAGCTTCTCAGTAAATATAATTAAATTTAAACATCTAGTTGAATCCTTATACTTATATCTTAACATGTAACTTACAGTATTTAATCATGAAATAATTATAAGTTTTTAGTTTTTTAATATAGGAAGCTATGCAGTTATCGCGGTCAAAACCGTAATCGCGGTAACCTACCGATATTTAATTTTGCGGTTCTTGCGGTGGTATAGCGATGATATATCGGTTTTTTAGTAATATGTAGAATTTATATATTAGACTATTACTAATAGAATTAATATCATAAAAGGCATTCAAAAAACATCCCATAATGCTTAATTTAAGAAATAAGTCACATAATATAACATTCTAATATAGAAAATGTCAAAGTATCAAAAAAAAAAAAAAATTTCCTCCACCCGGATAATAGCGGTAAATCGCGGTCATTAACGCGGTAAATCGCGGTAAATCGCGGCGGTATACCGGCGCTATACCGGTACCGCTATTTTCCACCGCTAAATTGAACCGCGATTATGCTGACCACCGCGAACCGCTATACCGGCGCTATACTGGCGCGATTAACTACATAGATAGGAAGCTACTTTAACAAATTTCAAAATTTAACAATAAAATCAGAAGTAGTTTTTAGAACTTTAGAGGATAATATATGATTTTATAAAATTTAGTAAGTAAAAAAATCAACCAAAAAATATTATTCTTTGGTGGATAGTTATTAATTTTTATAGAAAAAGAAAAAAATGAGAGATAATAAAGAGAGACATTGAAAGTTTGAGAGATTTTGGTCATAAAGATGTTAATACTACCTATAAAATCATAATTAAAGGGGTAAACTTATTAAATAATTGATATAAATAGTAACACTCTATTGGAAAATAATACAAAATAAGTTATTATCGCATTTAACTTGGCTTTGCCAGATTTTTTAAAAATATTACAAGAATCCAAATTTTAAAATATAGTTATCAGTATAATCATTAGACTTTTTATTCTATTGTCGAACCCACCAAAACCTCCACCGACGACCTCATGCAGATGGAAAATACACAAACTTTTTCTTCTATTGTCGGCGGCAAACACACCGCGATGACGTCATTCTACAATCTTCGTTCTCTCTCTCTCTTTTCTTTGATGAGGCGGAGAAGATGTCATCGGCATCAACACACACCGGTCTAAGCCTGGCTTTCTTCTAAATACAGATAAAGAGAAGACAAATCGAAGATGGAAGGCAGCGAGAGCGAGGTAGTTATTGATTCCTCGAACCTCAACCCACAGCGTTTCATCAACGCCGCCCTTAACATTGTCGACGAATTGATCGACAGCGACTTTGATCATCTTCACCTGTTTGTATCTATCCTCAACTTCTGATAGTTGTTATTCACTTTGCAAAAAAGATTTAACCAATGTCTGGCTATCTGCCACTTGTTTCTTTTTTCACTTCTTGTATGTTAGGTCTTGTTTCAAATCGTCACAACTGTTGGTGCGAATGAATTTAATTTCTTATGTGTGTTTCTACCACGTTCATTTGTACTTTAGCTTTGTTTTGCCCTAGACTGTTGGATTATTCAGTTAACAGGACTTGTTTTTCCATTCGAATTGTCATTTAAGTCTTGGATTACATCAGTAACACAATTCAATTTTTATTGGACAAGCAGTTGACTATGTAAGAGAAGTACTCCTTTCTTCGCTTACTTGTGGTTCCTGAAGGTTTTTCACTGCCCAAAGATGTACATCCCCTTTACTTGTTTTTCTAACCTATCACTATGATGCATTAAATAACTTATGGTTGACAAATAAGTTTACTTTTTTGTACATAGGCTGAACATGAGTTTACTTAATTGAAGAGAGAGGTCCATGCATTAGAAAGACAATTTGCTATTAGTAACCATCAAGCAACAACAATTAGTGAAGTAACCAAGTTGTCTAAGCAAATTTTTTAGGATGATGGATTCAAAGGTGCTTATGTTCATCTTTCGAAAATTAGCATTCAATGAATAAGCCATAGATTCTTTTTTAATAAATTAAAATGTTAAACAAATATTTGTGAGATGTTGAACCATATGGCTTAGTGTTCCCATTTCTTCTTATAGATCTGCAAAAACTTGCAACAAAATTATGCATGAAAATGGATAAGTTAAATATAGAAAGAAAAGATGAAAGTCAATGTGATAAATTGTGTTTATGGAATGGAGATTTGTTAAGGATTACTGGTGGAAATGGTAATATACTTTGGCGCTTTGCAAGTACCGATCTATGTTTTTATGTAGGATTCATTGGGTTGTGTTTGTTACATTGGACATGATTGGATTGAGTTGGACAAGTTTACATGGGAATTTGGCATGAGGACGATGAGGGCATTTATGTATTTTGCACATATGAGTGATCTTGCCCAGAATTTCTAGTTAGGATGCAAATTTGCTAATTTTGTCTCGTTTACATGAGTCTTAGGTGTTGTTTCTTTTTTACTTAATGGACTTAATGAGGAGAGAACTTAATATGGATAGATATATAACGATGTTTCTTTGTTTACTTAATGTATAAAGATGGGTTTAGTGGGTTAACTGAGAAGATGGTGTATTTATCCATTAAGAGCTCGTTTTTATGTGTGCTACCTTTTGATAAATTCTCTCTTTTTTAAACCTGTTATAATACAATTATAGTTTGCAACATATATTAAAAAGTCTCAAAAGTTTTAGTTCATATTGTAATAGTTTATAAAATTTTGAATTATAATACATAAAATGATAAAATAGTACATAAAATTTTCACTTTTTCATAGATAAATTATTTTTATGATATATGACAAAGAAAATACATTTTTTTCAAAATCACATAGAAAAACATTATAGTTTATTACATCACATTTAAATAGAAGGACAAAACAGTCATTTATTCATATTTGGCCAATTTATTTGGTTAAAAAAGACAACATTTATGTGGACACTAACAGACATCGTTATTCATTCAACTACTTTATCCATAAACATGGTAAATACCATCCTGTTCTGTAACGTTGTGAATAGTCATGTCATGTCATGTCATGTCATGTCATGTCATATCATGGATCGCGCTATTGTTGCACATATTTTAGGCGATATCAAAGTACTTTTGAGTATAAATTAATGCATAATGGGCTAAAAGTACTCACTATACTTGGAAAGTGACTTTATACAGGATTAGTGGACAATCAAGCAGAAAATATGAAAATTGGAGCGAAATTGAGTCAAAAGGAAAATGTTGAAATACTGAAGATAGCAACGCTTGTGACGATAGCGACCATTTGATAGTGACGTTATGTGAAGCTAGCAACACTACCGTTATATAGCGACACTATATGAAGATAACCCTCACGATTTAGCAGGAAGTTTGTTACCATAGCGGCGCTATCTGAAGCCATTAGCACCGCTATTTGGGTCGATTTTTAAACTCTATAAATTGCTGATTTTTCAACCCTAGAGGGAGTTGTTGGCGGCCACACGTAGTATTTACATCCCAAAAAGCATCCAAGGCAGTTTTTGAAGAGTTAGAAGTCTGGATCACGTCTTTTACAATCTGGTTTACTTTCATTCCGTCGTAAGCAACTTTGTTAGTTTTATTTTTGAACTTATTTTTTTATCTAGCCATGACAGGCTAGAAACCCTAGATCTAGTTATGTGTTCACACATGTTTATCGTTTAGATTGAAGCATTGGGTGTGATGTTTTTTTTATAGTTAAATCCTAGTGATCATTTTCTTGTTTCAACTTTTAGTCTTGAATTTGATTTGCTTTTTATTGGTCACTTACATAAATTGAACTCTTGCAAGGTTAATCGACTAAGTAAAGCACCTAATAGTTTTATAAATTCGATGATTGGTAACAAATAATAAGCATTCTTGTATAGAACTTGATCACATGTTTACACACTTCCGAGCGTATGAGAATAAATGGACATTGTTGGAAAATTGTACAATATCTATCAACTCATTCCACAATGCATTAAAAAACAAATTACAAATAATAAATAATTTTTAGTTAAAAACTCCATTGATTGAAAGGCCGTTCAACTCTATCAACTCATTCCACAATAATAAGTTTAATTTATGCTAATTTCATTAAACTCCAATAGGAAAAATAACCAACTTAAAAGAAAATTTGAATCAATCTTAAAACATCTATCGATACAAAATTAGTGAAAAGTTAAAATAAGAACCCCAAAGGTTAAGACCCTCTAGAAACCTTTCTAAACCATTGAATAACCTCATTTTTATGTTTTTATTTTTTTTACACTTCTCTATTATCTTAAGATATATCAAATATAGAAAACTTATTTTATTTATAACACTGTTATAATATTCACACTTGAATTAAAAACGGTGTTCATTAAACTACGAATGTAGTAACATAAAATTTTTTGTCGTAAAAATATATCAATATCAATCGTTAACCATAAATAATATGAAAATTATGCATTTTTGTTTTTTTGGTATCTTTTATTATAATAAACTAGTGCTAAAATTCTAAATATAATATTATTAAACTGTGAATTAAAGAGTTCTCACGGTTCTTAACCTTTAGGAGTTCTCATTGAACCACTCTCTATAAAATAATGTATAAAATACTATATAATCGATCATAATTAATTGTTATACATAAAAAACAAATAACTAGAAAGTTAAAATATACAACAATGCTCTTTTACACATCTAATTAAAATTTTCCCATAACTAAAAAACAACTTATTTATGTGTTATAATATTTTACTATCACATAAATCACTCAAAATATCTTATTTTAAATTAAGTTTTTAAGACCAAATAAATTGATATTTACAAAATAACCATGACCATCATGAATGAAAGATTTAGTAAAAAAAAGGTAAAGTTTTTTCGTGTTTCGGAAAAATGACCATTTTATTTGGAATGTGTCATTCTTGACTAAGCAATATATACAATGTGTATATTTTTCACATTTGAAATAAACATTAAAAAAAACTTTCTCTATTCATTTCGGTAATAGTAATTTTAAAGTGTCTAATATCATCAGGGGCGTAGCCAGGAATAGAGTCAAGGGGTGCCAATTTTTTTTGCCGCGTACTAAAAATACAGTTTCATTAAACATTACAAAACTACAAACTAATATTTAAACTAGAATTTACATTTGTCCTCTTCGTGGATGCAATTTAAAAAAACGATCAACTATATCATCATCCGTAGCCGCCATAAGTGCTTCCTTTTCTACCGTACAAATCAAAGCTCCATTCAAATATTCGTCACCTATTTTATTACGCAAATCCGTCTTCACTAACTTCATCGCAGAAAAACATCTTTTAACGGTTGCGGTTGCGACGAGCAAAATCAAAGCTAACTTTAACAACCTATAAACCAAAGGAAAAGAACGATCTTTTCTCGTTTCCACCATTAAGCGAGAGAGGTCCGAGATTCCTTTCAAGTTGGCAAATTTATCATCATGTATCAAGGAGTGATAATATACTTCAAGTTGGCTACTAAGATGCACCCTATCCGAATCATCAAAATCATTTTCATATATCTCGCTTAACTTCAACAACTTTGACTTATCAAACCTAGCAAATGAATCACAAGGACTCAAAGCTCCCATGCATTCTACCAATTCGGTGGTGACTTCACTAAATCGGTCCCCATATTCTTGAATTTGCATATCCAAAATTGAGTTAAAAATCGTAACTTCATAATAATATTGATTTGTCATCTTTGTCGTACGGTTTCGTGGGGTAACATAATCTTCCGACAAGTTCACAATTCTAATATTATTTTTTTGGCAAAAAAAAGATACCTTCTCAAAAAGTTATGGAAACCCATCTTTTCGCAAAGCTAGCAATGCTTGCTTTGTCCCTTTAATCAATGAAGCCACTTCCAATATATCTTGATATTTTCTTTGAAGATGCTTTGACAAGGTATCCGTAAGGCCTTGAATTTCCAACATCAAGTGTAGAACAAACACAAAATCAAGTGTCTTGAAATATGCCAAAATACCGTTTGCTTGATAACGGTTAGAAACACTTGATCCCTCTTTTCCAACAAAGCCAAGTACCATAACAACTTCCGGAAATAATTTCATCAAACTTATGATTGTTCTCAAATGAGAACCCCATCTTGTATCGCCCGGTCGAACAAGGGAACACTCTTGATTCAACCCTCTTCCGGTTTCAATTACACCTTCACCAATTTCGGCGTCCACTCTTTTTTTGTGCATGTCTAGTATCATATTGTTTCTCTTACAAGACCCACAAACCACCGTAACGAGCAAAGCTAGTTGGTCAAAAAAATCCTTAGCATCTTCATGCTTTCTTGCTACCGCCACAATCACTAATTGAAGTTGATGTGCAAAGCAATGTATGTAATGTGCAAATTTGTTATCTTTTAACAACAATGACTTCAATCCGTTGAATGCACCACGCATATTACTTGCTCCATCATAACCTTGACCTCACCTATTCCAAATAAAGATTCAATGTATAAATAAATATTTAATAAAGAATGAAGAAACAAAACAAATAAAGATTTAATATATAATAAAGATCAAAGAAAGATGTATTCTCACTTGAGCAATAGTTAAGTTGAAGCACGCAATCGAATTTCATAATTAGTTTGCTCGAGTTCCGATTGCTTACGAAGAGCTTCACTAATGGATTGATGTTTTTTCAATAGAAGTTCACACTTTTCTTATGCTTTGTTGTGGAAGCTATCAACATTACCCACATGAGCCCACAAATAGTGTTTTTACCCCAACTTTGAAATCCGTCAGATACAAATGCATCTCGTCCACCTTTTTGTGCTACATTATCTCTAAACAAGTAGCAAGGCAAACAAAAGACTTTGTCCTTTTTAATGCTATACTCTAACCAATGAAATTCATCAAACCAATCAACAACAAAACGCCTTGACTTTTTACCAAATAACGTTGTTGGAAAATCATGCCCCTTTGGTTGACAAGGTCCTTTAATCAAATATGCCCTCCTTATTTCATCCATTTGATTTGGATGATAAGTTGTAATCTTTGGCCTATCTCCCGGGTCCGAAGGAAGATCATCCAAATTAAAACTTGGTGGAATACGTGGTGTATGGGTAGGTTGTGGGACTTGTGTTGTTTCATTAGAATTAGAATAATTTCTTTTTGAAGGTCCTCCATCATCTTCAACATTTAACTTTCTTTTAAAAAATTTGCCAATAGAACCCTACAATCAAAAATTTTCAACTTTGAAGTTTGAACAACTCAACAACATATAAAATTAGCCCTAACTACCTAATTAAACAATCATACTTGCTAATTTCAAGTTTTTCAACACAATAACAACTAATATAAACATAATATAAATGAAAACCTAATTATAAAATTATCCATTACTTGTTTCATCATGAG
The DNA here is from genome assembly GCA_023525715.1 of Cichorium intybus. NCBI lineage: Eukaryota > Viridiplantae > Streptophyta > Magnoliopsida > Asterales > Asteraceae > Cichorium > Cichorium intybus. The sequence continues at coordinate 68,773,295 of CM042011.1, forward strand.
TGGAGGTTGTAGAGCTGTAGAGGGCAGAGTAGTGGTGGTCTGTGGGTGTGGTCGCCGGTCGCCGGAGAAGTGGTGGTGGCCGGATGAGGTTTGTAGGAAAAAAGGGGACAAAGTTTGGTTGGAAAGCAGGGAACAGAAGGTATGAAAAGAATTGGAGAACTTGTTTTTTCTTTCTCCTTCGTCTGCGTGCGCCGTTTACAAAAAAAGCACAAAAGGAAATAACAATTAAAAAAATGCAAAAGTCACATTCTACATTAACAAATGAAAAGTGGCGGTGGGCCTTTTTATGACACAAAATTTGTGTCATCTCATCCGATAGATTATGGATCCAATTCCCAAGTCCAAAATATTGAATGTGGGTATTAAATTAAGCCATAGTTGTTTTTTTTATTTTTTATTTTATAAGGATTTGGGCTTTTAACTTTAGTCTAATTTATATATTTAAAAGGCTCTCAAGTTTGGACTAAGTTTACCTAAAGGGGCCCAAAATTTATCAACCGGGAGCACCGTTATATATAAAAAAAATTCTCGAAAAAATTTACCCTACGTGATTGGACCCAAGCGGTAGTCGGTGCTACCTTAGGAACCCCCTACCTCCGCCTCTGAATATCATATGTATTTAAACAAATGTCACGTTTTAAACCCTTGTGTCATGTGTAGTTGCCATATATATATATATATATGGCAACTACAATATATATATATATAAGCGATCGGGTGAGGACTCTTCTTAAAGTGAGGACTCGTGATGACACCTTAAAAAATTGAAAAAAAATAAACAAAAAATATAAATAATAAAATGAATCATAGTACTATATTGGAGAAAAAAAATTTGAAAAAAAACTTTTGAATCATTATTTTTTTTATAATGAAACAATGATCCACAAAATAAAAATTTTTGTGGATCATCGCTGTTTTTCCATGATCCAAAAATTTTTTTCCAATTTTTTTTTATGATGATATAGTACTATTCTCGATTTTATGATTTGTATTTTTTTTATATTTTTTTTCAATTTTTTTAAGGTGTCTTTACGAGTCCTTACCGAAAAAAGAGTCCTCACCGGAACGGGACCGTATATATATATATATATATATATATATATATATATATATATATATATATATATATATATATATATATATATATATATATATATATATATATATATATATATATATATATATATATATATATATATATATAGGGAAGGGTTCAAATGAAAACCACTAAAAGGTTGAGAACCGTGAGAACCACTAATTCACAGTTTAATAAAAAATTTACGTTATAGTATTCACAGTTTAATAACTAGAAATTTTATTATATTGTGAATATTGTAAAACTTATTAAATAATAAGGAAATTTATTAAGTTTGATGTATTTTCACATAATAAACAAGTGTGAACAAACAAAAAAACGAAAAAAAACATAGTTCTTAATGTGTGAATATCGGTTCTCACGGTTATTAACCTTTTAGTGGTTCTCATTTGAACCTGTTCCTATATATACTAGTAGGCTTTTTGAAGAATCCGATGATGATAAGTGATATAATCCGATAATTATGGTGATAAGGGTAACCTCGGATTATATCAGGAGAAATAAGTGGAATTAAATATTAGATTTAAATTAGATAGTATTTATCTAGTTTTTAGTTTATTATCATAATTTCTGTTTTAGTACTTATCTCTTATCAGGTTAGGTCTTTTTATATAGTTTTACGCATGTATTTTCTCAATCAGAATATAGAATACGCAATATTTGTTTCCTGTGTTCTCTATCGATTCCACATGGTATCAGAGCAGGTTAGTTCTAAAAACTTTTGATCTGTTCTCCTCTTATTCTCCTCGATTAAACATGAATGGAATGAAATTCGGTACTTTCTCTTCTGCCATGGTGGGGGAGGAATCTTCTGAATCCACTAGTGACAGTCAGACCCAGAACCATTCCAACCCTAATGTGGAGTATAGCATCCTTCCGTCTGGCTATAAGCTGAATAGCCAAAACTACAATCTATGGGCACACTCCATATCTATCTTCATCGGGGGAAAAGGTAAAGAAGAATACCTGTCAGACTCTCTTGTTCAACCTGAAGAGAAAAGCCCCGGTTTTAGAAAGTGGAAAACTGAAAACAACATGGTCATGTCGTGGCTGTTAAATTCCATGACCCCGGAGATCGGCGAACAATTCATGTTCTACAAAACTGCTCTCGAAATCTGGGAAGCTGCCCGGGACACATTCTCGAACCAAGATAACACCTCAGCTTTATTTGAAATCAAAGGAATTCTTCATGGTCTTAAGCAAGGCGAATCAACAGTGACTAGCGACTTTACTACACTGAATCGGTATTGGCAGCAATTGGATTTTATCGACACCCTGACTTGGAAGTGCCCAGCAGACGGTAAACAATACAAGCAAATACTAGAGACCGAGAGAATCTTTATGTTTCTTCTTGGACTCAATCAAGAACTGGATGAAGTACGGGGGAGAATTCTCAGGACGAAACCGATGCCGACCCTTCGAGAAGTCTTCTCGGAGGTACGAAGGGAAGAAAGTCGAAGGAGGGTCATGCTTGGTACGAACACTAATGCAACAATTGATGGCTCTGCACTTGTGACTCACCCTCAAAAACCGTCAGGAGGAAGCAATTCAAACTCCACTCAAAAGAAGAACACTAGATCGAGACCTTGGTGTGAACATTGCAGTCGATCCGGGCACACCAAGGAAACTTGTTGGAAGCTACATGGGAAGCCCACTGACTGGAAGCCTAACTCGAGGGGGAATGTTGCTGAACAACAAGAACTCTTTACTAAAGAACAAGTGGAAGCCATCCGAAGAGCACTCCAAGCTATCCCGAGTGAAAACAACGGGACTGCCACGGTTGCTCAGCAGGGTGGAGATGCATCTGCCTTCTTAAGCTCATCAGGAGGTAAACCGTGGGTGGTAGACTGTGGTGCCACGGACCACATGACCGGGGACAAAAGGTTGTTCTCAAATCTCCAACCAATACAAAATGGGAGAACAATTAGAGTTGCAACCGGAAAAGATGCTCATGTAGCTGGTATCGGTACTGTGATTTTGTCAAATAATATAACACTTCGATATGTGTTATATGTTCCCACTCTAGACTATAATCTTCTTTCACCAATTAAACTAATGAAGGATCTTGACTGCATTACAATTTTAACCCCGTCAATATGTGTTTTTCAGGCCTTGAATTCGTGGAAGATGATTGGCAGTGCTAAAGTCCGGGGCGAACTCTACTACTGTGAAGTCGACAACAAGAGCAGTCACCAAGCCTTATCCTCATCAGCCGTTATTTCAAGTTCAAATAAAATTATGCTATGGCATAATAGATTAGGACACCCAAACTTTATGTATTTAAAAAAATTGTTTCCAGATTTATTTAATAAAGATGTTCAAAATTTAGAATGTGAAGTTTGCCAACTTGCTAAGCATACTAGAAGTCCTTACTCTCCTATTCCCTATAAGCCTTCATCTCCATTCCACCTTATTCATAGCGATGTTTGGGGTCCTTCAAGGGTGAAGAATATCTCTGGGGCCCGGTGGTTTGTCACTTTCATTGACGATCACACCCAGGTCACTTGGGTATTTCTTATGAAAGAAAAATCTGAAGTTGGAAGAATTTTCCAGTCTTTTCACAAGATGGTACTTACCCAGTTCAGTACCAAAATCCAGATCCTTAAGTCTGACAACGATAAAGAGTACTTTCACTCCGAATTGGGAAGCTACCTAAGACAACATGGAATTGTGCACATCACCTCGTGTGTGGACACTCCACAACAAAACGGGGTGGCGGAAAGGAAGAACCGACACCTTCTTGAAGTTACCAGATCCTTGATGTTTGCTAACACCGTGCCAAACTTCCTCTGGGGTGAAGCTGTGCTTACAGCAGCTTACCTTGTGAACCGTATGCCTTCCAGGATCCTTAGTTTTCAAACCCCTCACACAATTCTTCAATCATCCTTTCCGAATTCACGTTACATTTCGAACATACCGCCCAAAGTCTTTGGGTGTACGGCTTTCGTGCACAACAACGCCACCAACCGCAGTAAACTAGATCCAAGGTCAGTAAAATGCATCTTTATTGGGTACTCTCCAAGTCAACTAGGGTACAAATGTTATGCACCTAGCACCTGGAAACTCTATAATTCCAAAGATGTCACCTTTTTTGAAAACCAGCCTTTTTACACCAAAACCGATATTCAGGGGGAGAACCCGAATGTTATGGAATATCAGTTTTTAGATTACTTCAGTCAAAACCCAGGACCAATTCCCATGACCACCACAGAAACTGAAACAACCCATTGCAGTTCACCTGAAATACCCCAAGCTCCAGAAAAAAGATTTTTTGGTTTATACAAGACGAAAAAGACCAGTGGTAGAACAAGTCACGGATGCAGCTACTGTCCAAGAATCAACCTCGGATAAACAAGGTAATTCTGAAACTCATAATTCTTCTGAATCTCCTGAATCCTTGGCTTCTAATGACTTGGACATACCGATTGCCTTACGAAAAGGGAAAAGAAGTTGTACTGAACATCCAATTGGGAACTTCGTGTCCTATGAAAAATTATCACCGAAATACAAGTCGTTCGCCTTGTCCTTGTCTGAAATACAGGTTCCCAGAACTATTCAAGAAGCCAAGTCGAGGAAAGAGTGGGCTGACGCTGTGACCGAGGAACTAAATGCGCTTCAAGAAAATGATACTTGGTCGTATACTGATCTTCCTCCGGGGAAGAAAGCTGTGGGTAGCAAATGGGTGTTCACGGTGAAGTACAACTCGGATGGCAGTGTTAATAGATACAAAGCGAGGCTAGTCGCGAAGGGGTTTACCCAGTCATATGGCATTGACTATGCCGAAACCTTTGCACCTGTTGCAAAACTAAATTCTATTCGAGTTTTACTTTCACTTGCTGCAAATCTTGACTGGCCGTTGCATCAACTGGATGTGAAAAATGCCTTCCTGAACGGGGAACTCCAAGAAGACGTGTACATGGAAATTCCACCCGGGTTAGAGACAATGGAAAACAAAGGGCTGGTGTGTAAGCTAAAAAGATCATTATATGGCTTGAAACAATCACCCCGAGCTTGGTTCGCGCGTCTTACGAATGCTGTGAAGAGCTACGGTTTCACCCAAGCTCAGACTGATCACACCATGTTCTTTAAACACTCAGAGACAGGACAGGTCGCGATCATGATCGTCTATGTAGATGATATAATCATAACAGGAAGCTTTGATAAACAGATTGATGAATTAAAGGGGCTATTGAGTAAAGAATTTAAAATTAAAGACTTGGGGCAACTTAAATATTTCCTCGGGATGGAAATAGCACGATCGAAGAGTGGAATCTCTGTGTCTCAAAGGAAGTATACTCTTGACTTGTTGAGTGAAACAGGAATGTTGGGCTGCAAACCAGCTAACATCCCTTTAGATCCAGGCAAGAAATTTCAAGCTCATGGAGATCCGGTGGATAAAGAAAGGTATCAAAGATTGGTTGGAAAACTAATTTACCTTGCCCATACTAGACCTGACATTGGTTTTGCTGTGGGCATGGTGAGCAGATTCATGAACAATCCAACCACACAACATATGGAGTCAGTATTTCAAATACTCCGATACTTAAAGGGTAATCCAGGTTGCGGTTTACTGTTCAAAAAGAGCCCAAGTCGAGAAATTGATGTTTTCACTGATGCAGATTGGGGAGGTTCAAGTGTCGATGGTCGGTCCACAACTGGATATTGTACATTCGTGTGGGGGAACTTAGTTACATGGCGAAGTAAGAAACAACCTGTAGTTGCAAGAAGTAGTGCTGAAGCTGAATTCAGAGCTTTGTGTCAAGGCGTTTGTGAGGGAATATGGATTAAAAGAATATTTGGAGAATTGAAAGTAGTTGTTCATCCTACTATGAAACTTTATTGTGACAATAAGGCGGCAATTGAAATCTCCAAGAATCCGGTTCATCATGATCGTACTAAACATGTTGAGCTGGATAGGCATTTTATTAAAGAAAAACTGGATTCAAAAGTACACGAATTGTCATATGTCCCATCTGATTTTCAAGTAGCCGATATCCTCACCAAAGGTTTGTCCAGAACTAAGTTTGAAAGCATGAAGAACAAGCTGGAAATGCTAGATATCTATTCCCAGCTTGAGGGGGAGTGAAGAATCCGATGATGATAAGTGATATAATCCGATAATTATGGTGATAAGGGTAACCTCGGATTATATCAGGAGAAATAAGTGGAATTAAATATTAGATTTAAATTAGATAGTATTTATCTAGTTTTTAGTTTATTATCATAATTTTTGTTTTAGTACTTATCTCTTATCAGGTTAGGTCTTTTTATATAGTTTTACGCATGTATTTTCTCATTCAGAATATAGAATACACAATATTTGTTTCCTGTGTTCTCTATCGATTCCACACTTTTGAACAAAAGATAAAATGTGGAAACAGTTAAAAGTACGTTGTTATTTAGTGATATTACTTATTTTGTCTTACAAAATCTTAATTGTATTTGAAAATTTAAGATATGGTGTGTGTTATGTAGTAGATATGGCATAACTCGTCTTCACAATCTAAACAAGGAGTTGGAGAGTTAGATCCCATGAATATGCGGTCTCAAAGAAAAAATGGCATCCTTGACCCTTGGTTTTCAGTTATGTTTCCTGTTGTTAACCATTTAATTGGTAATAAATCATCAGAAGGCATACCATTGTCCTATTGTAAATAGGATAACAAGAAACAACTATCGCATCTAATTCTTCATTTCCCGGTTTACCCTTGGAATATTTAGGTTGCATTGGACTGTACATTCCCACAAATTTGATACCAGCAATCATTAACTGTAGAACAAATCCATAAATTTAGCATAATCTACCAAAATTTAACATTAAATTGTATTTAGTCAACAGAAAATTTAAGAATTACCTGTTGTTCGATTACATGTATGTGCTCAAGAAACTGATAAAATATTAAAACTTTCTCTACAGACCCATTGGTAGATCTAACTGAAGCCATGCTTTTGTCAAAAGGCAGAAACAGGGCATTAACGTCTTTTCCATCATGGTTCTCATTGTGGCAATTGTATGTTATTTTATTAGCTTCCTGCAAATCTTTTCACAAGATATGAAACTTTACTGCTGGATGTCGACTGCCAATCAGGATTCCAGTCGTCCTATATGATGACAGTGACATAATTCAAAAAAAATGGTGACAAATTGAAGGACTAAATGCAAAAAATAGCAACGTACTTTCAGTTATTTATGTATTACAGAATTCTACTTCAATTTATTCGTTTATTACAACATTGTACTTGAAATATTTTCTTATTAAAATATAGTAAATTGGTAAATCTAGCCAATTATAGCATCGTACTTTAAGTTTTTTTCATAGGACTAAATGCAAGAAATAGAAAACTATTATAGATCTTACTTTATTATAGCATTATACTTATGAGTTTTTTTCTCATCAAGTCATTGCACTTTGGTCTTTTTCTTAATAGGATATTAAACTTCCAAAAATCTGCCAATTATAACGTTAAAAATTACTTCCTATCGCGATATTCGGTAGATTTTTCAATTACAATGTTGTAATAAGAAATAGACGAAAGTACATTGCTATTTCTTGCATTCAAAACAGAAAATGATAAATGTTTATACGAAGGTTGTAATTCAATCAAATCTTTTGGAACAAAAGTTTCAGGATTTTCCATTTCATATAAATTCTCACATCCAGGAAACGTACACTTTTCATTATTTAACGCAACATACTCCAGACATAAAAGATGCCTACATGGCGTTATGACAGGTAAGCGACACCACTCTTCACATCTACAAACAACACAACAAATCAAGATACTGAGAGACTGTAGCATCATAACAAGGACAATATAGTAAAACCACATACCTCATAAAATTTCCACCGTATAAAATATTATATCTAATAAACCCGTATTCCTCTGAACCCGGGTCAAGCCCGTTTTCCACCAAAATATCCATCGTCTCTTGAATATCTTGACCCGCATCCCTGACCTTGAACTTAATATGGCCTGCCACACAACAAGACAATCTAACATTTCCAATTAAAGTACTTCTAAACTTCCAATGTTTTTGATTAAACAAACATTCAACATGATTCGTGACATACCAGAGGAGAAAAACTTATTATTTGGATTTTGAATCCCTTTTCAAAACAAACTCATCGATATCTAGAAAGGTTCTTAAAAGATGGAAATTTTGCTCTGGTCCTGTTCTACCGCAATCAGGTCCAACATGACATAATCAACTCTACAATATAGAATCAGATGTGATGAATATCCAAATCTCACCTTTATCGACCCATTTGAATTTAAAGTGTGAATATTGGAGTCACTTAAACTGCTTTTATTAGATTTATGTATTTAATTTTCTTATCTTTCCACCTTAAAATAGCCTGCCTTCTGTATTCTTTTTTCTTTTTAATTCGCTTGTCGTTCCATCTTAGAATCGCATGTCTTCTATATTGTTGTATGTTTATAAAATCAGAAAAATTGTCTTTTAACATTGTGTTAATAGGTATTTGAAATTTCCATGTGACATATATTAAGAAGTGCAATTAGTATCGTTCTGAAGCCAGCAAAGGCAATTTAGAAGTTTGCTTATTGTTTATTCTTAAGCCCGAAACAAAAAAAAAGATTAAAAGAAACAAAATTCCATGTCAAAAACCACATAACATAGATCTGTTTGCGTAAGAAGACCCCACTATCATTCAAAACTAATTAAGCAATTTTTTTTTCTCTAATTCTAATAAAATAGAGCACGTGAAACATGGGATTTTTCAAAATCACCCCCATCTTTGTGGTTTGAAGAATCGAGTTTCTATTAAGGCATCCAATGAAGACACCTCAAACCACAATTCATCAACATTAAAGGCCGTATAAAGATGTGTACCTGTATGATTTAGTGTGAAATACCACAATTGATCAACAACTGATTCGTGAAGGCAGACGACGGTATTTAATCTGAAGCCCTAGTTTTGTAAATCTCAAAGATTCAGCAAGGAATAACAAGGAAATCGATTTGTGACGGGGCCGATTTCTACCCTCCATGAGCCCTAAAAGGGAGCAGTAAGCAGCAACACCAGGACGCGTGTTAAGTTATCAGAGACTTGCTCAGCGTTTATTGATGAATCACGAAAAAACAATCGGTAACATGACGGAAGCACGAGCAGGAGAACAGGAAAAGAACGGTCAGCAAATCGGTTCTTATTGGAAGAAAAGTGGAGGAGAAACGAAGAGCAATTTCAAGGGTTTTAAGCCCTCCTCATTTACGTATAAGTAAATGATATATATATACTAGCTAAGTTTTGAGGGCCGTGATAATCACGGCCCACGAATGGTAATTTTGGCATATCATGGCACACGAATGGTAATTTTGGCATTTCTTCAAAGAATGTTATGGACTCATCGATACTATTTGTTATAAAAATTAAAGAAATTATATCAATTTTAAAGTTTTTGCAAATCTTGGCACATATAGCAAAGAAGATAATTAAAAGCTAGAGGGAGCACGTTTTTAAGAACTATATCAATCCCATTATCATAATATAAATACGTTGTTATATCTCAAAGAAAAAGAGTACAAAAGCGCAAACCAAAAACAATTTGCAAACAGATACTCTAATTTCATACTAATAAACACTTAACGAAAAAATAGATTTGCATATAACAACGTTTTCTTTACCAATAAATGCATATGTTACTGCCCACAACAAGATAGTGAATTGTCAATGAAAGTGAATCCCTCACATCAGTTGGATGTACACTCACTTCTTTACCATCTTCTCCTTGGAATATATATTCAAGCCTCCACAAAGTTGCTACTTAACATCAAAAGGTTATAAGTTTTCACATAAATGGAGTTTAATGAAAAATTCGATATGCAAGTACACAAACTAACATGAAGCTGTATTTTATGTTCTTTTTTCCGGTACCCTCCACTATAAAAAGAAGATCAATTTAAAAGTACCATACCAACTTCCTTGCAATTACATGGAGTGCTGTCCTATGAAGCTCCCTCGTGGCAGTTTATAAAATGGATACATAAAAATAAAGGAGAAACCCATGGACTTTAAATTTATAAATGAATAAATAAAAATCAAGTTTATGTTCTAATTCTTTTTTCAAGAAAAATTATGAATCATAAGAAGGCATACCACATCAAGAAGAGCGTGTCCTTTTTCCTCTGCTTGTCTTGCTGCTGTTTCTAATGAAATTAACCCAATGTTGGCTACATGATAGAAAACAAATTTCAAAAAATAAATCATTGATTACTCAAAAGTCAAATATCAGTTTCAACAGAGGCATATTTACCATTGGAAGGATGATTTCATACATTCGTAGAGAACAAAACCATAAAAGCTCAATTTGTTACAATTTAGATTGGTTACCATGTCTATTGTCATATGGTTTATGAGGTTAGCTTCATCTCCAAAGAGATATGCTTACCATAACACATGCAAGCAGATAAAATGACTGCTCATATTGCCAAAAGCCTGCACAAGAATGCATGTTTTAAGTAAATGTTGAGTACTTTGCTATTCTCTGATATTAATTATCATGGGTAATTATTGGGAGATTTACTAATAACGATAGTCCAAAGCCTGCACCCCTTACATGCACTATGAGGCTACAAGTTGCACAGCATATTTGTCCATTTTTTTCATAAGCAACCAAAGAGTGTCCATTTAAGAGCTGTGTGAACATAAAGAAAAAAATTATCATTAAATGCAATTTAAAAAAAACATAAAATGAGAAGATAATAAATTACCCAAGATGTACACAAAACATTTATAAATGTCAACATCATCAAGTACAACTATTAAACTCTTTCCACCAACCTCAAGAGTAACAGGATGCCAAGCACACATTGCAAAAAAATATGGTATAATAGCCTTTGCCGTTTTTCTATTTAAAATTTTGAAATAAACCCTAATATGGTTATTTTGTTATTAATTGGAAATACCTCGGCCTTTTGAGCTTCTACAGTCATAATCTTGCTTCCTGTGGCACTGGTTCTAGTGAATGCAATCTGTTTAAGTCATATATTAAATAATTAAGGGAATTGCATTTTGGATTAAAAGAAAATATGAAGGGTAGATTATAAATGGATGAAACTTTCTTAGCGATAGAGTTGATTTCAGGGCTGAATATTAAACGATTCAAACTCTGATGCTAAAATCAATATATGGGAAGTTTTGAGAGAAAATAAGTTACGAAGTAAGAGCTCTAAACTGATTCTGATTTGAGAGAAAGAGATTGAATCCAAAACAGAGAAGCGATGTGGGTTGTAGGTTATTGAGGGCGGAGGCATCGAAAGTGAGAGCCCTTTAGGGTTTTTGATCAGGCCCTCACCCAGTTTAGAATGAATCCAGTTAAATAGTCTTCAAACTGAACATAAGAACAAAAAATGCCAGGTTAGAACATAAAGGGGAAGAAGATCAAAAGGAATAAAATACAACAAAAACGTCATGTTATCTATAATCCTTCTCTTACATCTGATTTCATGTGTGGATCTGTCAACATAAGTGTATTTAAAGGAGCATAATAACATCAAAAAGACCAACAATGCCACAAAAAACCCAAAATGGTAAATATGCCTATGAACAATTGTGGAAGACAGTGGCGCGTTTTAAATTCGCCTAATTTGTTTTACATCATATCTTCAAGTTCAATTCGAAGAGCATAAAAAGAAATAAAAAACCCAAGGAAACTTACCAAAAACAATCTTGGGTTGGATAGTCAACTTGGATAACATGAACAGCAAGTCATGCCTGAAAACTTTTTCTGAAACCCTAGAAAACAAAATAAGTGTGACTGCTGGTGGTGTGTGACGTTGGGAGGAGAAAACATGAGAACCAGGTGAAAATCCCTCCGAGCCACCATCAGGAAACTTCTAAAAACCATCTAAGATACATCGGTTGCATCGATTGATAGTGGAGAACAAGTGGGTGGAATAGGAAGTCGGATTACTCAATTCCCTTCCCTTGTTTGCAATCGACTGTTTGTATGGATTGATAGTAGAGAACAGATGTGTGGAATAGGAAGTCAAATTACTCGATTCCCTTCTCTATCATCGTAATGTATTAAAGAGAGGAAGCGGAAGAGACTAAGAATAAGAATCACACAAATTAAAGATGTTGGAAGCTGCAGGTTGAAGAGAAGAGGGAAAAAACGAGAAGAAAGATCCAGTGATTTGTAGTAGGTTTGCCACCAATGTAGTGCACCGCTTGTAAGTTGATTCGTGGCAAATTCCACTTTATCATCATCCGTACACTTGCTTACTCGGAACACCTTCTCAATATGCATGATCCATTCCATAGCTTTGACTGGATCATCTGTCCCCGAGAATTCCTTTGGTTTACAACCAAGGAAGGATTTATACGTACACCCAGCTTTCTTTATCGAGGCTTCCCCACCTTGAGTTTCCTTTACTGCCCGGGCACGACTTTCTCCCTGGCTTTCATCTTCCGGCTGCCTGTCATGAACGCTTTTTGCAGCCTCTTCAGTAGGATCAGGATTTACACTCGGGTTGGGATTGCCACTCGGGTTGGGGTTGTCACTCGGGTTGGGATTATTCAATAATGCTGGCATCATTTGCCTAACCACTTCTTCCACTATTGCCCGAATATTAGGTGGATTTTGTCCCACCGGTTCCCGTGCTGGTGCTCTTCGCCCAACAGAGCCGCGTGACCGAGCTGGTCCACTTCTTGCAGTTCCACGCGAATTCGCACCAGTGGGATTGCTTCGTGTATTTCTCATACTTCAAAATTTCAGCAAACCGTTAGATTACATATATAATAACAAACTTATATATATCTAACAGTCCATTTGTCAGTTTTTCTCTCAAGGTTTAAGTCCAGGAATCTAGTCTAAGACACCTAGTTCACTTAAACCACGGCTCTGATACCAACTTGTAACACCCGACTTATTAACAAAAACACCCCAAAAATTTTCATTTTTCAAACCAAATATTTTACAAATAAAACCATAAGTACGGGGTATCAGTTAACAAAATACTAGTACAAGTGTATCACGAAGTACAATACATAAATATTATACATTCTTCAAGCCGGGATGTCACTTTAAATTCTAAGTCCTCAGTCACGGACTTTGTCTTTTCCTTTAGCAGGGTCACGCTCATCTGCAGGGACATATCAAATAAACTGTGAGCTATAAAGCCCAATGAGTAATCAAGCAATTAAACAAGCATATATAAGAGAATAACAACAATTAAACTCTTAAACAATTTCTGTCCCAAAAATCATGGTCATTGCTGACCGCACCATATATCATAGCCATAAGGCCGCACCAAAATATCATAGCCCGAAGGCCGCACCAAAATCATAGCCTGAAGGCCGCACCGAAATCATAGCCCGAAGGCCGCACCGAAATATCATAGCCCGAAGGCCGCACCGAAATATTATAGCCCGAAGGCCGCACCGAAATATCATAGCCCGAAGGCCGCACCGAAATATCATAGCCCGAAGGCCGCACCGAAATATCATATATGATATAAGTGAGATTACTCACTTGAAGGCTTGCTACAACTAGCGTTCGTCGTTCCTTGCTTTGAAATGAAATCCGTAAGATTTTGTCCCGTACCTATAATTCCATTCATTTCACAATGATTATAGGTTAATATACCATTTCAGTTGGTTCTAATGCACAAGAGTCTAATATAAGACCAATTCCAAGCATTAACCATTAGTATAAAAAATTAATACACGTCCCGAAATACGCGTATTCTACTACAGTATTTTCAGGAGGTCGTATTCGTATTCCGATAATTTTCCATGAAGTTTCACAACATATTAAACTTATGTTTAAAATTTCAGGTCAATCGGACAAACCTAGCATTGAAATCAAAGTTGGAAAATTGATCAAATTTTAACAGAGGCTGGAAATGGTTCTGCCCAGCGGTCGGGTCGCGACCAGCTTCCTTGTCGGGTCGCGAAGACCCTTCTTCGGGTCGCGACCAATAGCTTGGTCGGGTCGCGACTTCTGGACAGTGTGCAGAAACTCCGATTTTAAGCTAGAATTTTCCATTTTTTTTCCATTTTAAGCACTTATTGCTTCGACTTAATCGGTTGGGGTTTATTCCTAGGCTAAAACCTTACATTTTAACAAGGTTTTTAACCCCCAAAACACACTCAATTAATCATATGAAGATTTAGGGTTCTTAATTCTAAAAACCCCAAAACTTCAATTTTATCAAAAATAATAATCTACTTCCATTTTCTTTGGTTAAGTCTTTATTAGAATGACTTAATGGAAGTATTACATCAACTTAACAACATAATCATAACTGCAAATGCAGTTTTTGAGCTCTATAAAACTCATCAAGAACAAACCAATAAGAACTCGAAAAACTAACCTCCAAACTTCCAATTCTACCCCTTTTAATTGCTACAATCCAATTTGCAAGTTCCAAGCCTTCAAGAACTTTCAATCCTCTGCAGAAATCGTTCAAGAGAAAACTCCCGTAGGTCTCCCAAAATCTGCACAAGTCATTTCTTTTATACCCCCAATATTTGCAATTTGGTCCTTGAAGTTGTATCTCTCAAACTTTTGCCACAACTTACAAATTAAATGACAAAAATCACATTTTTATAACATTTTAAGTCCAAGACTCAAAATATTATTACCAAACAAGTCCTTTTCTGTCCAAAAGACCAAATTACCCTTTTGAGGTAAAATGACCATTTTGCCCTTTTTATTATAATTATATAATAAACATGTTTTTGGCGTTACATATATATATATATATATATATATATATATATATATATATATATATATATATATATATATATATATATATATATATATATAGGGCTAGGATCAAATATATCCATACAAATATTGTGTAACATTGAAACTCAATCTGGACCATTCATTTTAAAACACATTCTTTTAAGAATGTACAAAATTTAGTTCATTCTTTTAAGAATGGTAAAAACTTGTTATGTCAAAAACTTATTATGTTAAGAATGTGTTTTTTTTTCATTGTGACGAGAATGAAATCTGATGGCCAGGATTTGGTTACAAGGTAACACAATAATTGTCATTCTTATTATAACTTAGCTATATATATATATATATATATATATATATATATATATATATATATATATATATATATATATATATATATATATATATATATATATATATATATATATATATATATATATATACTTTTTGTTGAATTTCATGAAAAATGAAATATTTTCTCGAAATTTTGGTATTCATCGAATTTCAAACAAGTTTTTTTAATTATGAAATAATTTGTTTATTGTCGAATTTCCAAATATTGTATCCACTCTATAAACTTTTAAAATATCATATTTTCCCAAACTAATTTCTAAATGTTATATACACGTCATAAACTTTCAAAATATCAGATTTACTCAAATCTTTATTTTTAGCATTTTAAACATTTTATAATCACTTTGAATCTGTATTTTTATCAATCGACTAATATACACTATTATCAATTGCCTAAACCATAGGTGCTGGCATCCCCTGATTCCAATTGTATCTTCTTCGACACATGGGTTCCTCGCCTCATCTTGTCGTTGATATCGTCTTCAACCATTGTTTTAGAGCGCAATTGAGAAGTGTATGATTGAAGACAAAATTGATGAACAAGATGCTAAAGATGATACGACGAGCCTAAGTGCCAAAGAACATAAGATATGGATTAACACTTTGCTCCCGAGTGAATTTTTATGAGAGAAAGGAAAGGAATTGAGAGAAAAGTTAATTTGTTCTTGCTCCCGATAAATGTTTTTGGAAAGAAAGCAAAAGAAAAGAAAGGATCTTGAGGGATACTCATCCCTTATTCGGTTCCTCCCAAATCGGGGAGGATTGGAGAGAAAAGATTACAGATCCAATATAAACTTCTGAACATGACCAAAATACCCTTAGACCTAGTATTATATATATCTACTAAACGTTGTTTTCCCTGCGTCTCCCACAGCCTTCTCTTCTCACGTCGACGTACAGAGCTTAAACCAATGTAATTTTTTTCACTTTTCTATATTTACTGCATCTTCTTCATGTGGTTGTATGTTTATTCTTCTGGTTTGTTTTCTTCTTGGCTGTTTCTTTTTTTGATTTGTTTTCTTCACGTGAATACCATGTCTTATACTCTCCGCTATCCACATATTTAATCAGTTTGACTCTTGATGATTTAATTGAACTTCTGTTTTATGTTGTAAACCTGCAAATTCGTGAATAAACAGATATAATCAAGTGTTTATCTATTTTTATTAGATTTAGAAAACAAGAGTGCAATGACAGTCATGTATGATTTGTGAATCTGGTTGTTTGTCTGCTCCTATATATATGTATTCTTCTTGGGGGTATTTTGGTATATTTATAGATTTCTTTTCTTTTCTTTCCAACTCGAGAGCATAAAATATATTGTCTTTCCTTTCATTTCTTTTGAACTCGGGAGCAAGAGAATTAACATAATCATCCATTTCTCTTCCTTTCTTTTCTCTCATTTTATTCCCTTCCCTTCTTTTCTTTCTTTTATTAAACTGGGGAGCAGAGCGTAAGGGAGACCAACAACGAGGGATTATGAAATTGATTTTAGATATCTTAAACTTAGATTTGTAAGAGAGGTAAGTAGTCAACTAATAAAAAGGATTTTAAAATGATTATAAAATGTTAATATTAAGGATTTGAGCACATATGATATTATGAAAGTTTATGAAAAATAAATATGATATTTAGATATTATTCTGAGCAAATATAATATTTTAAAAATTCATAAAAAATAAAATAATATTTAAAAATTAAACCAAACAAATATAATATCTTGATATTTATTTAAAATATATATGAAATTTTCCAAAAAAATAAAATAAAAATCGTTTTCTCATACCACAAAATTTTATTGTCCAAGTCTTTGTTCCTAACTGGAATATCCCTTGCTTTAAATAAGCAAATCCCAAACACTTCTCATTAAATGGAAAGACCTCGAAAATTTTGATTATATCGAGCGGGAAACCTAGAAACCTGGCTTTCTTCCAGATACAGAGAAAGTGAAGAGAGATCGGAGATGGAGGGCAGTGAGAGCGAGGCGATTTTTGATTCCTTGAACCTCAACCCACAGATTTTTATCAACGCCGCCCTTAACATCGTCGACGATTTAATCGACAGCGCCTTCGATCATCTTCACCAGTTAGTCTCTATTCTCATCTTCTGATACTTACTATTCACTAAGCAAAGAATTAAACATAAAAATTACGGTGTTCTTTCAGAGAGGCGTCAACTCAACTCAAGGCCGATGGTTCAGATAGGGCGGAGGATTTAACCAAGGTCTACAACTTGTTTATGCCTTTTCAGTTATTTTTTTTTATCGTTGGTGATGGTAATCGTTGCTGGTGCGAATGAATTTACAGTTTTCTAGTGGTGTTTCTACTTGATTCAATAGTAGTTTACTCTGTTGTATTTTCCTTTTTACATTCCAATTGTGATGTAGGGTTTGGATTATGTACGAAACACAATTCAATCTGCTTTGTACAAGCGGTTGACTACGTGGGAGAAGTACTGTTTCTTTCGGCTTTTTGTGGTTCCAGATGGATTTTCACTACCCAAAGATGTAAGTCCCTTTACCTGTTCTACGAAATTATCACAATATTGCATCAAATAATTTTTACAATTAGGCTCAACGATTGTGTATTGATATTTAAGTAGTTTGGAAGGCTGTTAATGTATCCAACTGAATGATAAGTAAACCATCATATCAATTTCTTTCTACAAAATTCAAGATCTGATCTGTCTTCAGGATGATGCAACTGGTGGTGATATAATGGATGTTGATGCTGTTAGTAATCCTGATTTAGATGAACAGCTGGATTCCTTAAGAACAAAACTCACTTTGGTAATAAAATCCTCAATTAGTTCTTGCTGATTTGTATTGCTCCTTGTTATGTATAATAAACAAGTTTTCTGTTTTGTACACAGGTTGAACAGGAGTCTGGTCAATTGAAGAGGGAAATCCAAACATTAGAGAGACAATCTGCCATTAATAACAATCAAGCAGCAGCAATTACTGAATTAACCAAGTTGTCTGAGCAGATTTCTGAAAATGATGCATTTCAAGGTTCTTAATTCTGTATATGGCCTTCTATATTTTTGGAAGGTTTGAAAATAAAATGGTGTATGATTACAATTTACAACTTAAAATTTATTTATTTTTCTTTGAACAGAGCTGCAAAAATTTGGAACAGAATTACTCGCAAAAGTGGAAAAGCTAAAGACCAAAAGAGAGGATGAAAATAAACATGCTACATTCAAGAAATTGTATTTATGGAATGAAGATTTGTTTAAGATAATTGGTGGAAATGGTATATTCACATTGCATTTCTGTTATGTTATGTTATGTTCTGTTCTGTTCTGTTCTGTTCTGTTTTGTCAAGGGAATAAAGTGGACTTTTATATATAATGCAGGGCTCTCAAATGCAAAGCCAGAAGAAGTTGAAGGTTTTCTTGCAGGTTTAAACACTCGTTGAACTGTGAATCTTTCAAAGACAATCAAGAATTCTCCTTTTTGCTTCTAGATGTATTAAATATACAATATATTGTGAAAAACATCAAGAAATGCAAATGAATTTGTTGCTGTCAGAATATAACCAATATTTAATTGAATCTTACTTTCCACTTCTATGATAATCCTAAAATACCCCTAGTGATTACTTACGCCAAGAACTGACTTGGGATTGCAATTTTACAAAAAAAGGAGAGCAAAATGTTGTATATTTATTTTAGATAGAGGTGCACTATAAGCTATAAACTTTATTTATAAATTAGTATTAATCTAACTTTTCAAACTTAATACTTAAATAAATAAAAAAACAAGTGAAATGCATGAAATTTTATAAAAGAGGAAATCAACCTTTATATAAGCCTTGGTTGCCTTAATTATTTTTAGGTAATTTCACCATTATTTCTTTAGTACAATACAGGTTCATCTAATTAGAATAGACACCTATGAAATTAGTGAAACGAGAACCCACATAAAGTTTTCCATTTTGTTCTTGAACCAAACTAATTGTCACGTTGACAAATTCTCTTGCAAATGACACCCTCTGAAGCACCACCCCATTTGAATTTATTCGCACCCCTTCAGGCACGATTGGTGGTGTCGGTGGAATGTGTCCGTTTGAAACCGCTACCCAAAACTCTCCAAATCTTTCCGCCCGTTTTATTTTATTTGGATTCCCACCAAAATTTATCAAAACTTCCGCCGTGTTTGCTTTTGGCCCCACTAGCCAGTATTTTGAAATCCGCTTGGCGGTAAGCTCAGGTACAAGAACAAAGGTTCCATCTGAGCTGACGGCTGGACCACCACCACCAGAGAGACCACTCAATAAAACTGACACTTGTCTAGTAAGTGGGTTGTAACGCAAGAACCTTCCGGTTGAATCAGGTATAAATCCTGGTTTTGTAGTATCTCTGCACATTATGACGTATTTGAAGTATTTATAATCTCATATGTTCAGACGCACATATTGGAATTGAAGTCAAAATGATTACCTAATATCATAAGTCAAACTAACATCGCTAATATAAATGTTGCCTGTTAACAAATCAATGTCAAGGCCAGCAGCAAACTTTAACCCTCCGACTAGTTGAGTTGTGAGCCCGCCGGTAGGGCCCACAACCATAAGTCCAGAAAATGCATCGGCTATATAGAGAAGGCCAGTTACGGGATGAAAGCTAAGAGCTAATGGTCGTCCACATATTGGTCCCATATTAGGATCTGTGGTACCATCACATAGTTGCTTTGTCCTGAAACATTATTTCCAAAAAATTAAAAGCGCGTATGTTAGATGCACACTGTCTGTTAGGTGAATGATTGACATAAGAGCTCAGTTCATATTAATATTGGAACTCTCAAACTGTAACCGTCATTTTTTTACAATAATTTGCTAGTATACTACCATCTTGTAACCAAGTGTGCTACATCTTAGGGGCATATAAATATTACTAATTAAACATAAAAAATTGAAAATGACCTTCTTGGTGAAGTATATGCGAAATCCACAAAACCAACGGTAGGGCCTTGCCATTTCATAATTCTGCCATCGGTGACGGTTGTAAAGGGCCCGTTCACTAAAAGTCCTCCAAACGCAGCTGATTCAGGGCCGATGACACCTGAAGGCAATACTAACTTGTTAAAGTTAGTGAATTGAGCAGAAACAAAGGTTTCAATAACGCAAAGAAATGTAATAAAAACAAAAAGCGTTTGTAGAGAAGCCATATTTGGATATGTAAAGGGAGCTATGAAAGAGTATTGCATGATGTTACTATTTATATAGGAGTGTATGCATTATTAGCCGTCGTATAGCCGTCATATTCATTGGGAATGGGTGTAATAACAACCATCATGTGAGGATCTTACCCATCCGCCACCATATTGGGAATGGACGACTTTCTAATTTTAGAAAATCACAATATTAAAAAATAAGTTTAACATAAAAAAGGTCTAAATTCGGTACTATGGTTTGTAATTTTGTATAGCCACATGGAGTAAAGAATGAATATGTATAAAGCTTATTCGGGCCTAATTTTCAAAAGTTGGGCTAAATTGGGATTGAGCCTGGTCTCTTTGTCGGGTAGTGTTTATTCTCATAAAATGTATAAAATTGATCTAAAATTCATAAACTATAAGAATTATAAAATTACTTAAAGGATACACTAAAATTATAATATGGATTCTGACATTATATGCATTTATTGAGGGTTAATTCCCAAAAAGAACTACAAGTTTGATGTTTTCTCGGTTTAAATTTGGATTCCTTAAGAACAAAAGTCACTTTGGTAATAAAAACCTCAGTTAGTTCTTGGTAATAAACTTGTTTATGAATGATAAACAAGTTTTCTGTTTTGTACACTGGCTGAAAAGGAGTCTGGTCAATTGTAGAGGGAAATCCAAACATTAGAGAGACAATCTGCCATTAATAACCATCAAGCAGTAGCAATTACTGAATTAACCAAGTTGTCTGAGCAAATTTCTGAATGATGCATTCCAAGGTCCTTAATTCATTACATGACCTGCTATTTTCTTTAAAAGATTATTGCAACTTTATTTATTTATTTCCTTTGCAAAAATTTGCAACAGAATTACGTGCAAAAGTAGAGAAGCTAAAGACCAACAGAGAGGATGAAAATGAACGTGCTAGATTCGAGAAATTGCATTTATGGAATGAAGATTTGTTTAAGATAATTGGTGGAAATGGTAAATTCACATTGCAAGTTAACAATCTATGCTTATTATGTATATGATTACATAGGCTTACACAGGACAGGAACAGGCTTTTTTTTGGGATGAACTATTGAATGGTGATATTATTTCACACCTCAAAAGAGGAAATATACAGCAATATATAACCGAGTGCAATGACATGGGCTGGATAGAAACTAGACTACAATACAATGGACAGCCCATGAAATAATGCTACATATATACGAACGAGCTAATATGCTAACATCCCCCCGCAGTTTGATCGGGAGATTTACGGACACACAAACTGTTTCTAAAGTCAAGAAAGAGGGATGTAGGGAGTCCCTTCGTAAATATATCCGCATATTGAGAACTAGAAGGTACGTGAAGTACACGTACAAGGCCCACGGCTACTTTGTCTCGGACAAAGTGAATGTCGATCTCTATATGTTTCGTGCGCTGATGCTGAACCGGATTGGTGGACATGTAAACAGCACTTACGTTGTCATAGTAAACTATGGTGGCCTTAGTCATTAGACATCGAAGCTCCCGAAGTAGATTTCGAATCCAACTAGTTTCTGCAACAGAATTTGCTACCGCTCGATACTCTGCTTCTGCACTAGATCTTGATATCATACCCTGACGTTTGGAGGACCAGGAAATAAGATTGTCTCCCAGGAAGACACAGTACCCAGATGTAGATCTGTGTGTGGCGGGACACCCACCCCAGTCGGCGTCTGAATAAGCAATAAGGTCAGACGAGGAGGAAACGTGGAGCTGTAAACCATGAGTGAGAGTCCCACGAATATACCGAAGGACACGTTTGAGAGCATGAAGATGAGGCTCCCTGGGGTCATGCATGTATAAACAAAGTTGCTGTACAGCAAATGTGATGTCCGGTCGAGTGAACGTCAGATACTGAAGAGCACCAGCAAGACTGCGGTAGAAAGATGAGTCAGATACGGGAGGACCTGTAGCATCCAGCTTCTGGATCGACTCAGCTGGGGTGCGAGCAGGATTGCAGTTGAGCATGTTGGCACGTCGAAGAATGTCAACTGCATACTGCTGCTGAGAAAGGAATAGACCTGTAGAGGATCGAGTGGCTGAGATGCCCAAAAAATAGTTGAGGTTACCGAGATCTGTCATGGCAAACTCTCGCCCGAGCTGAGAGATAATCGACTGAAGACAGTCAGTGGAGGATGTAGTGAGAATAATGTCATCAACATATAAAAGAAGGTAAGCAGTGGCCTGGCTAGAGTGATAGATGAACAGTGATGAGTCTGATTTGCTGTTCTGGAACCCGATCTGAATAGCGTAGGCGGCAAAACGATGGAACCATGTACGTGGGGCCTGCTTAAGACCATATAGGGATCTCTGAAGGTGACATACGTGATCTGGAAAACGAGAGTCACGAAAACCAGGTGGCTGATGCATGTAGACAGTCTCCTGAAGATGCCCGTGGAGAAAGGCATTCTTCACATCAAGCTGATGGATGGGCCAGTGTCTAGAGACCGCAAGGCTGAGAACTGTACGTATGGTGGCCGGTTTGACAACCGGACTAAACGTCTCATCACAATCTATACCCTGCTGCTGACTACGACCGTTGGCCACAAGACGGGCCTTATATCGAGAAAGGGATCCGTCGGCATGATGTTTGTGGCGGAAAAGCCACATAGAGCGGACCAGGTTGACCCCAGGGGGTCGCGGAACCAATGTCCAAGTCCTGTTAGACATAAGTGCCTGATACTCGTCAAGCATGGCTTGGTGCCAGTTAGGATCCTGCATAGCCTGTAAGTGGGACCGGGGGACAGGAGATATAGATGAGGTATGGAGGTTAAGTCGGTCAATGGGTTTGATGATCCCACGACGGGCACGGGTAGTCATATGATGTATGGGTTGCGGATCGACTGGTTGAGTGGGGGCTGTAGGTGGTGCTGTGAGCGGGTGGTACGGACTCTAGGATACTGCGGAACATAGGGGAAGGATCTGATGTGTCATCCAGAAAGGTGTATGATAGAGAGTCAGTAGGGGAGACTGATCCAAAAGGAAAGAC
The DNA here is from genome assembly GCA_023525715.1 of Cichorium intybus. Taxonomy (NCBI): domain Eukaryota; kingdom Viridiplantae; phylum Streptophyta; class Magnoliopsida; order Asterales; family Asteraceae; genus Cichorium; species Cichorium intybus. The sequence continues at coordinate 68,796,650 of CM042011.1, forward strand.
AGTCTCGTCAAAAGTAACGTGACGGGAGATAAGGATGCGACGGGAAGATAAATCTAGACAGCGGTATCCCCTATGATGAGAAGGGTATCCAAGAAAAACACAGGGGACGGTGCGTGGCTCTAGTTTGTGGGATGTAGTGAGGTGAGGGAAACAAAGGCAGCCAAAAATGCGAAGATGATCGTATGTGGGGTGTTTTTGGAAGAGTCGAAAGTGGGGAGTTTCATTTTGAATAGCCGTGGAGGGAAGGATATTGAGGAGGTGTGTAGCCATATGGAGTGCCTCTACCCAAAATGTTGGGGGTATATGAGAGTGAAACAGGAGGGTGCGAATGCAATTGTTTATGGTACGAATCATGCGTTCAGATTTCCCATTTTGTTGGGAGGTGTGAGGACATGAGAAACGAAATGTGATACCGTTTGTGGAAAGGAAGTCATGAAATTGGCGGTTGTTGTACTCACCCCCGTTGTCACACTGTAGAGATTTTATGGAGGTTTTAAATTGGGTTTTAATAAGTTGGAATAATTCAACAAATTTTGTGAATAATTCCGATTTTTGTTTTAGTGGAAAAACCCAAAGATAGTGAGTGTAGTGATCAAGAAATAATGCATAATAACGAAAACCACTGACACTAACAACAGGAGAAGTCCAAATATCAGAATGAATAATGTCAAATGCATAAGACACATCAGAATCAGAAGTAATAAAAGGGAGCTTAGTATGTTTCCCAAGTTGACATGAATGACAAAGATTGTGACTTTTATTGCTACTACAAGAAATGAACTTATTTAAAACTAAGGACTTGAAGACTTGATCGCCGGGGTGACCCAATCTTTGGTGCCAGGTGGAGGGACTCAGGGAGACATGAGCTTGCGGGTTGGATGGAATGACCGGATAGAGTGGACCGTCACTGTCGCACCGGATTAGAGTCCGTTTTGTCCTGTAATCCTTGACAGTAAAGCCAAACTCATCAAATTCAATGGCACATTTATTTTGTTTTGTGAATTTACGAACGGATATAAGGTTTTTAATGATATTGAATGGTGATATTATTTCACACCTCAAAAGAGGAAATATACAACAATATATAACCGAGTGCAATGACATGGGCTGGATAGAAACTAGACTACAATACAATGGACAGCATATTGAATGGTGATATTATTTCACACCTCAAAAGAGGAAATATACAGCAATATATAACCGAGTGCAATGACATGGGCTGGATAGAAACTAGACTACAATACAATGGACAGCCCATGAAATAATGCTACATATATACGAACGAGCTAATATGCTAACATGAACATGAGAAGGTTATTTATGTCATTTTGTATATTTGAGAGATCCTGCCACGCCATATTCCGTTTTTCAGGGCAGGACAAAAAATTTGATATTTTTATCCTTTGACACCGGTGTGTGTGTGTGTGTGTGTGTGTGTTTGTGTGTGTCGGCCAGTCAAATGTTGTACAAGACTTTTTTGTTTTGTTATGTCATGTTATGTCATGTCATGTCAAGGGAATAAAATAGAGTTTTATAGGGGATATCTAAAAAGACACCATTATTTACCAATTAGACACTTAATCATTACTTTTAAGTAGGGTTAACTGTTTTTTATTTGTTGAAATTACAATGTTTTCCGGAAAAAACGGATATGATGGTTAAGAACGTTTGACTTTTATTTATAAATGTATATTGAGTGTCTATTTAGTAGCACTCGTTTTATATGTAATGCAGGGCTCTCAAATGCAAAGCCAGAAGAAGTTGAAGGTTTTCTTGCAGGTTTAAACACTCGTTCAACTGTGAATCTTTTAAAGACAATCAAGAATTCTCCTTTTTGCTTCTACATGTATTAAATATACAATATATTGTGAAAAACATCAAGAAATGCAAATGAATTTGTTGCTGTCAGAATATGACCAAGATTCAATTAAAATCTTTCTTCCTCACCCTACAACTACATTGTCTCTTTTTTGTTTTAGTAAAATTACAACATATTATACATTCTAATACTTTCTACTTCAATGATAACCCTAAAATACCCATGGTGATTACTTAAAAAGAGCTAACATGGGATTGCAACTTTACAAAAAAAGGAGAGGAGATATTGTATTTATTTTAGGTAGATGTGCACTTATAAATTAGTATTTTTCTAAATTTTCAAACGTAATACTTAAATAATTAATAAAAACAGGTGAAATGGACATAATTTTATAAAAAAGGAAATCAACTTTTAATATTAGCCGATATTGCCTTGATTATTTGAAGACAGTTTCACCTTTATTTATTTAGTACAACACACGTTCATCTAATTAGAATAGACACCTATGAAATTGGTTAAACGAGATCCCACATAGAGTTTTCCATTCTGTTCTTGAACCAAACTAATTGTCACGTTGACATATTCTCTGGCAAATGGCACCCTCTGGAGCACCACTCCATTTGAATTTATCCGCACCCCTTCAGGCATGAGTGGTGGTGACGGTGGAATGTATCCGTTTGAAACCGCCACCCAAAACTCTCCAAATCTTCCCGCCCGCTTTATTTTATTTGGATTCCCACCAAAATTTATCAAAACTTCCGCCGTGTTTGCTTTTGGCCCCACTAGCCAGTATTTTGAAATCCGCTTGGCGGTAAGCTCAGGTACAAGAACAAAGGTTCCATCTCTGCTGACGGCTGGACCACCGCCACCGGAGAGACCACTCAACAACACTGTCACTTGTCTGGTAAGTGGGTTGTAACGCAAGAACCTTCCGGTTGAATCAGGTATAAATCCTGGTTTTGTAGTATCTCTGCACATTATAACGTATTTATAATATCATATGTTATAACACACATATTGGAATTGAAGTCAAAATGATTACCTAATATCATAAGTCAAACTAGCATCTCAGATATAAATGTTGCCCGTTAACAAATCAATGTCAAGGCCAGTAGCAAACTTGAACCCTCCGACTAGTTGAGTTGCGAGCCCGCCGATAGGGCCCACTACCAAAAGTCCAAAAAATGCATCGGTTATATAGAGAACGCTAGTTGCGGGATGAAAGCTAAGAGCTAATGGTCGTTCGCATATTGGCCCCATATTAGGATCTGTGTTACCATCACATAGTTGCTTTGTCCTGAAACATTATTTCCAAAAAATTAAAAAAGCGTGTATGTCAGATGCACACATTATCTGTTAGGTGAATGACTGATATAAGACCTCAATTCATCTTAATATTGAAACTCTCAAACTGTAACCGTCATTTTTTTTCAATAATTTGCTAGAATACTACCATCTTCGAACCAAGTGTGCTACATCTTAGGGGCGTATAATATTACTAATTAAACATAAAAATTGAAAATGACCTTCTTGGTGAAGTATACGCGAAATCCACAAAACCAACGGTAGGGCCTTGCCATTTCATAATTCTACCATCAGTGACAGTTGTAAATGGCCCGTTCACTAAAAGTCCTCCAAATGCAGCTGATTCAGGGCCAGTGACACCTGAAGGCAATACTAACTTATTGAAGTTAGTGAATTGAGCAGAAACAAAGGTTTCAATAACACAAAGAAATATAATAAAAACAAAAAGTGTTTGTGGAGAAGCCATATTTGGATATGTAAAGGGAGCTATGGAAGAGTATTGCATGATACTACTCTTTATATAGGAATGTATGCATTATTATTAGCCATCATATAGCCGTCATATTCATTGGGAATGGGTGTCATAACAACCGTCATGTGAGGATCTTACCCATTCGCCACCATATTGGGAATATACGACTTTCTAATTTTAGAAAATCACAATATTAAGAGATAAGTTTAACATAAAAAAATGTCTAAAGTCGGTACTACGACTTTCTAATTTTAGAAAATCACAATATGTACAAAGCTTATTCAGGCCTAATTTTCAAAAGCTGGGCCAATTTGGGATTGAGCCTGGTCTCTTTGTCGGGTAGTGTTTATCTCTAAAAATGTATAAAATTGATCTAAAATTCATAAACTATAAGAATTATAAAATTACTTAAACGATACACTAATATTATAATATGGATTCGGACATTATATGCATTATTGAGGCTTAATTCCCATAAAAAAACCTACAAGTTTGATGTTTTCTCGGTTTAAATTTGGATTCCTTAAGAACAAAACTCACTTTGGTAATAAAATCCTTAATTAGTTGTTACTGATTTGTATTGTTCCTTGTTATGTATGATAAACAAGTTTTCTGTTTTGTACACAGATTGAACAAGAGTCTGGTCTATTGAAGAGAGAAATCCAAACATTGGAGAGACAATCTACGATTAATAACCATCAAGCAGCAGCAATTACTGAATTAACCAAGTTCTCTAAGCAAAATTTTGAAAATGATTCATTCCAAGGTCCCAAGTTTTGTATATGGCTTGCTATTTTTTCTTTGAAAATTGGAAAATAAAAGGGAGCATGATTACAATTTTTTTTCCTTTAACAGAGCTGCAAAAATTTGCAACAGAATTACGTGCAAAAATGGAGAAGCTAAAAACCAAAAGAGATGATGAAAGTCAACGTGCTACGTTCGAGAAATTGCATTTAAGGAATAAAGATTTGTTTAAGATAATTGGTGGAAATGGTAGTTCATATTGCAAGTTAACAAGCTAAGCTTATTATGTATAGGATTACTTAAGCTGTGCTTGTTAAACTAGACATGACTGGACTGGAATCGACTCGACAAGCTTTTTTAGGAGGAGGACGAGGAGGGTATTTATGTCATTTTGCATATTTGAAAGATCCTGCCCACCATATCCTATCTTTCTAGGTGGGATAACAGAATTTATATTTTTATTCTATGACACCCGTGTGTGTCATATGTGTTAGTCAAACGTTATATAAGACTGTCTTATTGTGTTATGTCATGTCATGTCAACGTATTAAAGTGGACTTTTTATATATGATGCAAGACTCGAATGCAAAGCGAGAAGAAGCTGAAGGTTTTCTTGTAGGTTTAAACACTTGTTGAACCGTGAACCTTTTAAAGCAAGCAAGAATTCTCCTTTTTGATTCTACATGTATTAAATGGACAATATTTGTGAAAAGCATTAACAAATGCAAATGAATATGGTTCCTCACCCCCACCACTACATTGTTTGTTTCTTGTTCTAGTAAATCATAACACATTATACATTCTAATACTTTCCACTTCTATGATAACCCTAAAATACCCATAGTGATTAGTTACACGAAGAGGTAACTGTTAGTTGGTAATTCTCCCCTGTCTATTATTTACCTTAGCAACGTAAATATGTACAGCAAACATACAAGGGCACATGGGCCCAATACATACATAGGCTTAACAATGTGGACTAACTAAGTGGGCTACCTAAACTATATACAATAGCCTGAAGGCTTAGGTCTGCTAACATCCCCCCGCAGTTTGATCGGGAGGAGAATTCCGAACGTTCAAACTGGTATTGAATTCATTGATGAGCTGAGTCGGAAGTCCTTTGGTGAAGATGTCGGCATACTGAGCGGAGGACGGAACATGGAAGACGCGAACAAGACCGCGGGCAACGAGATCACGCACAGAATGTATGTCAATCTCAATATATTTTGTGCGTTGATGTTGGACAGGGTTTGATGTCATGTAGACAGAACTGACGTTGTCACAGAAGACAATAGTGGCTTTGGCGGGCGGACATCGAAGCTCACAAAGTAAGTTACGGACCCAACATGTCTCAGCAACGGCGTTGGCAACGCCGCGGTACTCAGCCTCGACACTAGACCGAGAAATGACACCCTGTCACTTAGATGACCATGAAATGAGATTGTCACCCAGAAAAACACAATAGCCAGACGTGGAGCGACGCGAGACGGGGCATCCCCCCAGTCGGCATCGGAGTAGGCACGGAGATCCGATGAGTGTGACACATACAACTGTAATCCGTGATCGAGAGTACCCCTAATGTAACGCAGTATGCGTTTGAGCGCTTGAAGGTGAGGCTCTCGGGGATCATGCATAAATAGACAAATCTGTTGAACGACAAAGGCAATATCTGGGCGGGTGAATGTAAGATATTGAAGTGCCCCAGCAAGACTGCGGTATTGAGAGGGGTCAACAACGGGAGGTCCAGTGGCATCCAGTTTGTGAGAGGTTTCAGCAGGCGTACGATCCGGATTGCACTGAAGCATGTTGGCACGCTCAAGGATCTCGAATGCATATTTCCGCTGAGAAAGAAAGAGACCCTTGGAGGAGCGCGTGGCAAAAATCCCGAGAAAGTAGTTGAGAGCCCCCAAGTCAGTCATGGCAAACTCGCGACTTAGCTGAGCAATGGTGGACAGAAGAAGTGCGTTCGATGAGGCGGTCAGGATGATATCATCAACGTATAATAAAAGATAGGCAACGTCAGCACCACGGTGATAAGTGAAGAGAGATGAGTCAGTGACACTATGCTGAAAACCCAGTTTAATGACATGCTGTTTAAGGCCATGTTTAAGGCCATACAGGGAACGCTGAAGGAGGCAGACATGATCCGGATAGTGAGGATCACGGAAACCCGGAGGCTGATGCATGTACACGGTCTCCTGTAGATGGCCATGAAGAAACGCGTTCTTTACGTCAAGTTGGTGAATGGGCCAAGCCCGAGACACAGCCAAGCTAAGGACTGTGCGTATGGTGGCCGGTTTGACGACTGGGCTAAAGGTCTCGTCACAATCGATCCCCGGCTGCTGACTACGACCGTTTGCAACTAATCGAGCTTTGTAGCATGATAGGGAACCGTCAGCATTAAACTTCTGTTTAAATAACCACATAGAGCGGACCACATTGGCTCCCGGTGGCCGTGGAACAAGCACCCAAGTTCCATTTGTAATAAGAGCATTATACTCCTCGTTCATGGCTTTATGCCAGTTCGGGTCTTGCAAAGCCTGTATGTGTGACCTCGGGACAGAGGAAATGGTTGAGGAATGAAGGTTGAGACGGATAGTCGGTTTCACAATACCACTTCGAGACCGGGTGTGCATGTGACGAACCGGAGGTGGTTGAGGGGCAGAAGGAGGTGAATATGCATTAGGAGGGGAGGGTGGTGATGTTTGAGGGATGGGCGAAGACGAAGGTTGAGGAATGGGGGTGTGACCAAGGATGCAACGGAGAGTTGGGGAGGTCTCAGAGTCTGTGAGGAAGTCATAGGAAGGTGGATCAGTAGGAGTGACGGAGCCGTAAGGAAAAACAGTTTCGTCAAAGGTAACATGACGAGAGATAATGATCTGCCTACTGGAGAGATCAAAAGAACGAAATCCACGATGGTATGTGGGGTAGCCTAGAAAGATGCATGGAGCGGAGCGGGGTTGAAGTTTGTGAGTGGTATGAAGGCGAGGGAAACATAAACAGCCAAAGACACGAAGATGGTCATATGTAGGATGACGCCGAAAAAGACGAAAGTAGGGGTGTCATTGGATATGGAGACTGATGGAAGGATGTTGAGTAAGTGAGCAGCCATATGAAGGGCTTCCGGCCAAAAGGTGGGGGGAGGTGAGAGTGGAACAAAAGAGTCCGCATCATATTGTTAATAGTACGGATCATGCGTTCGGACCTTCCGTTTTGTTGAGAGGTGTGAGGACATGAGAATCGGAAGGTGATGTCATTAGTGGCGAAGTGGTCATGAAAGCGTTTATTGTTATATTCGCCGCCGTTGTCACATTGAAGTTGTTTGATGGTAGCCCCAAAGTGGGTTTTGATAATGTTTGATAGATGCAAGAATTTATCAAAGGCTTCAGATTTGTGTTTCAACGGGTAAACCCACAGATAATGAGAATAATGATCTAGAAACAAAATATAATATTGCAAACCACCAAAACTAGTAATAGGGGACGTCCATACATCGGAATGAATAATATCAAAAGGTACGGAGACAGATGAATCAGATAAATAAAACGAAAGTCTAGTGTTTTTGCCAAGATGACACGCATGACAAGTTACATTGTTTTTTGGTAAACGACAAGATATAAAACTACTAGAAAATAAGTGCTTCAAGACTTGATCGCTAGGGTGACCGAGCCGTTGATGCCAAGTGGAAGATGTGGTGGAGACAAAAGCATGGCTGGATGATTTGGTGACAGGATATAGAGGTCCGGAACTGTCACATCGGATGAGAGGGCGTCGTGTCTGGTAATCAAGAACAGTGAAACCATAAGGATCAAAATCAATGGAGCAATTGTTAGTAGTGGTAAACTTGCGAATAGAGATAAGATTTTTAATGATATTGGGTGTGATGAGGACGTTTTGTAAGTGAAGAGGACGATATAAGTTAGGGATGGGAAATGGGGAATGTCCCGAAGCCACAACAGGTATTGCAGAACCGTTACCAACATAAATAGAGTGAGGGTAATGACCATTACAAGGGGAAGAGAGTATACCTGCATTCGCGTGGATGTGGTCGGTTGCCCCGGTGTCCATAACCCAACCATCATTGCCCGGGTCATTAAGGGACATAGTGTTGAACATCTGAGGTAGAGAAGTTGGATGATCCGAGCCTAGCCACGCCCACGGGGGCTGATCTGAAGAAGAGGGTTGCACATGAACCTGCGATGGGGTATAAGGAGGCTGTGGGGCTGGATTTGGTCGACTTCCAAGAAGTCCGGCTTGGCTAGAAGGAGGGCTCCCCCAAAGTTGTCGTTGGCCCAATTGGAGATGAGGATGGGCAGGTGCAGCCCAATGCTGCTGGTTAGAATAAGGGGCAGCCCAATGCTGCACAGGAGATGATCCCGGTGGAGGTATGTAGACCCACCCGTAGGGTGGCTGTTGACGCGAGGTTTGGGGAGGTGGGCGGCGTTTTTGGTTATTGTTGGTGTTGCTGCCACCGCCACGTCGGTGGTTGTGACCCCCACGAGAAGAACCACCACTGCCTCTATTCGGATTGTGTACGCCAACGTGAAGGAGTGATGGAGAGGATGAGTGGTTTTCATGCACCGGATGAGAAAGTCGCTCATTAGAGAAGCGGGTTTCCTCCATGGACAACATTGACCGCATCTCCGAGAAGGTGGGGAAGGGTTTGGTGAATCGGATAATACGAGCAACGCCGTCATAGTTGCTAGGTAATCCGTTAAGTGCATATGTCACCAAATTCCGTTCCTTGATCGGTTCGCCAAGACCGTCCAATAGATCACCGATCCTCTTAATTTTGTCACAATAATCATGAATTGAGAGAGAGCCGAGGGAGATGGTACGTAGTTCGGTTTCTAATTGCATGGCTGTTGATTCTTTGTTTTCGTAGAATAGCGAGTGAAGATTATTCCATACCTTGCGGGCAGTGGCTTTGTTGGAATAGGCAGAAGAAATGAGTTTCTGCGAGATGGATCCAAAAATCCATAATTTCACCATTTGATCAAGTTTCTCCCATTCAGTGTCCACCGGAGGAGTTTTGGGCGGGTCATAGGTGTCATCGATATGATCGAGAACGTCATAGGTGATGCAATGTGCACGAAATAGGTCACTCCAAGGTTCGTAGTTTCTAGTTGAAAGATCAAGGATAACCGGAACATACGTTTTTATGTTGGTGATACCGTATGCTCTGTGAATCGGGGCAGGGGTGTTATCGCCGGACATGATGTTTGTATGGATGTGAGTCGACCGAGTTGGCTCACACAGCAACTTTTTTTTTTAAAACTCTGCAGAGGTGACTCGGCCCTGACTCACTGAGACGACACGCTGAGTCGACCGAGTTGGCTCACACAGTGGCAGATCGGGAAAAGGAGGGGAGGGATTTGCACCGGGAGGTCACCGGAGCTCGGAACCGGTGATGGATTGATGAGACTCGGTGGTTTGGAAGCCGGAATCGGGAGTTGCAGGTCGGAGTGGGTGTTTGGAGCGGGAAATGGGTCGATCGGGGGTGGGGTTTCGGTGAATGAAAGAGAGCAGCGGGAGGGAGACGACCGGAGATGATGAGAGGAAGCAGCAGCGGCGGCGACGAAGGTTGAACAGCAGCAGCGACGAGCACAGGAGTCGGAGTGGCGATGGAAGCAGATCGCGAGTGAGGTCACCGCTGCTGAGAGAAGGTGGATACAGGTCGAAGGAGGAGCTCGACAGAAGAGAAGGATGAGGAGAGGGTAGCGAGGAGGGAAGAGAGTATCAGGTTGACCGGAGCGCCGGTGAGATGGCCGGAGAAGAAGAAGGTAGAAATACGTGGCGGCTGTTAGGGTTAAAGGTTAAGGCCTGATACCATGTTAGTAGAAATAGGGTTAACAATGTGGACTAACTAAGTGGGCTACCTAAACTATATACAATAGCCTGAAGGCTTAGGTCTGCTAACAGTAACTTGGGATTGTAATTTAAAAAACGATAAGGAGAGGAAATATTGTATTTATTTTAGGTAGACATATACTATAAGGTTATAAACATTATTTATAAATTAGTATTTTTCTAAATTTTCTAATGTAATACTTAAATAATTTATTAAAACAAGTGAAATGGACATAATTTTACGAAAAATGAAATCAACTTTATATTAGGCTATTAGCTTAGGTTGCCCTTATTACTTTAAGATAGTTTCAATATTATTTTCTTTTGTACAATACACGTTCATCTAATTAGAATAGACACCTATGAAATCGGTGAGACGAGACCCCACATAGAGTTTTCCATCCTTTTCTTGAACCAAACTAATTGTCTTGTTGAAATATTCTCTAGCAAATGACACTCTCTGGAGCACCACTCCATTTGAATTTAACCGCACTCCTTCATAAACGATTGGTGGTGTAGGTGGAAGGAATCCATTTGAAACTGCCACCCAAAACTCTCCAAATCTTCCCGTCCGCTTTATTTTATTCGGATTCCCAACAAAATTTACCAAAACTTCCACCGTGTTTGCTTTTGGCCCCACCAGCCAGTATTTTGAAATCCGCTTGGCGTTAATTTCAGGTACAAGAACAAAGGTTCCATCTTTGCTGACGGCTGGACCACCGCCACCGGAGAGACCACTCAACAAAACTGTAACTTGTCTGGTAAGTGGGTTGTAACGCAAGAGCCTCCCTGTTGAATCAGGTTTAAATCCTGGTTTTGAAGTATCTCTGCACATAATGACATATATGAGGTATTTATAATATCACTCCTTATAACGTACGTATTGGAATTGAAGTCAAAATGGTCACCTAAGATCATAAGTGAAACTAGCGTCGCTGAAATAAACATTTCCTGTTAACACATCAACATCAAGGCCAGAAGCAAACTTGAACCCTCCGGCTAGTTGAGTTGCAAGCCCACCGGTAGGGCCCACAACCATAAGTCCAATATATGCATCAGCTATATAGAGAAAGCCAGTTACGGGATGAAAGCTAAGAGCCAATGGTCGTCCACATATTGGTCCCAAATCGGGATCTGTGGTACCATCACATAGTTGTTTTGTCCTGAAACATTATTACAAGAAATTAAAAAAGTGCATGTGTCAGATGCACACTATGTGTTACGTGAGTGACTGACATAAGAGTTCAATTCATAATGATATTGAAACTCTCAAATTGTAACCGTCATCTTTTGACAACATTTTGCAAGTATACTACCACAGTGGAACCAGGTGTGTTACATCTTGGGGGGCCATAAATAGTATTAATTAAACATAACAAATTGAAAATGACATATTTGGTGAAGTATATGCGAAATCCACAAAACCAATGGTAGGGCCTTGCCATTTCATGATCCTACCATCGTTAACAGTTGTAAAAGGTCCGTTCACTAAAAGTCCTCCAAATGCAGCTGATTCAGGGCCAGTGACACCTAAAGGCAATATTAACTTGTTAAAGTTGGTAAATTGTCCAGAAACCAAGGTTTCAATAACACAAATAAATGTAATAAAAACAAAAGGCGTTTGTGGAGAAGCCATATTCGGATATGTAAATGGAACAATGAAAGAGTATTGTGTGATGCTACTATTTATATAGAAATGTATGCATTATTAGCCGTCATATTCATTCGGAATGTGCATCATAACAACCATAACGTAGGATCTTACTCTGTTACTCATGCGGCACCATACTGAGAATAAACGACTTTCTAGTTTTAGAAAGTCATAACAAATTCTGTTATAAAATTTAGTTGTAGTTCAATATTAAAACCGAAGTGTAACATAAAAATATCTAAAGTTGGAACTATTGTTGGATGGTCGGATGGATTTGAAGAATGAAGAAGTATAAAAGCTTATTTAGGCTAAATCTTCAAAAGTTGGGGCCAAATGAGTCTGATCTCAATTCCAGGTTTTTTTTTTTGAATGGCTAGTTAGTTGTTAGAAGTTAGTATACCAAATTAGTTAAATCCACCTATGCTTGGGATAGAACCCAAGATTTCCAATCTAATAGGCAAAGCCTCTACCAAGTGGGCTAGTCCCACATTGACATTTCGGGTAAAGTTTATAAATAATATGAACTATATAATTACTTAAACAATACACCAAAATTACAAGATGGATTCTCACATTATATGCATTTACCAAAGAGTTAATGCCAAAAAGATCTACAAGTTGATGTTTTTACGGTTTAAATCCAAATTTATTTTTTCTTTTTTCCAAAAAATCCAGAACTTTTACATTTTTTATTTGGTCAATTTAATTCCGGTAATATATAAGTTTTTTTTTCTTGAGAAAACCTCTCATCTTTTTTTTTTCTTTCCCCAACGATACAATTTCTATATGGGTTTGAGGTTCCATGTCAAAGTCAAAAATGGTTTGTGATCGATTATTTTTTTTCACTAATTTAAATATTTTTTAATTTTATATTAATAGTAATTATGGTCTTTTTTTGGAACGGATACAATAAATGAAAATAACTAGCCAGGAGCTAGGAAGCCCTTAGGGTGGGGGGAGTAGATCCCTCCCATCCCACTGAACCCACGCGCCACGTCAGCTTTTCTCTCTCCTCTCACTTCAATCTTTCTCCATCTTTCACCAATCTTTCACCCATGGAACCAATACCCACCGAACCCACCGAACCCACGATGCCACATCATATTTTTAATATTAAAATTAAATATATAATACTAAAAATAAGTGTATATATATATATATATATATATATATATATATATATATATATATATGTGTATATATATATATATATATATATATATATATATATTATATATACATATATATATATATATATATATATATATATATATATATATATATATATGTGTATAAATATATATATATATATATATATATATATATATATATATATATATATATATATATATATATATATATATATATATATAAGCGGGATCAAGAGGTTCACGAAGCCAAACACCAACCCGCCAAGGCCGAGCCCGACGAAACCGAAAGGGAGGGGGCAGCGGTACCGGAGGTACCGGCGGTACCGGCGGTACCGCACCCATCCCTCTTCCAATCTATCGCGAACCCGATGACCACTCCGTCCACCCTTACAAGGAAATAGTTGCATCCTAACATTCAAAGCTCTATCCCACTAATCCAACTGATTATTCTACCGTTATCATCTCCACTCTAAAAAAAAAAAAACTTTAGTCTCAAATATTCGAACACATGTATATGCAAACTCGGTCATTTGACCAATAATTTCAGTCTTCAACATCTCCCAATCTTTGATGTCTATTTAAGAAGCCATGGTAATATTTGTGTTTTCACCACCTTCCAAACCCCATTTAATTTTTTAGTTTTTGGCCAACGTCTCATTCTTTCTACTTCACCTAAAATTTTATAATAATCACGACTCTCGATTATTGATCATTTTCTAAGCTATTGTCAAAAAGATTTTTTGTCTTATTGTAAGGGGTTTTGTGAAATTTCTTCCAAACTTTAAACGCTCAAGGTGCTTCAAAGAGTTTTGAGTTGGACAGAATATTTCCTCCATCGTTTGTGATAGCTGGCATAATTCCCAGTCACATATCATTCCTTAAACAATAGAATATATACATACAATGGATACAATGGACCTAGCTATACAAGATTGGGTTGGATGAAATATGTGGGCCTGTACAATGTATACTAACATCCCCCCGCAGTTTGAACGAGAGGAGGATTCCGGACGTTCAGACTGGACTTGAATTCATTGAAAAGCGAGAGCGGAAGCCCTTTGGTGAAGATATCTGCAAACTGAGCACTTGATGGGACATGAAAGACACGAACTAAGTCTCGCGCGACCTGGCCTCGAACAAAGTGGATGTCGATCTCGATATGCTTAGTACGCTGATGCTGAACGGGGTTTGCAGTCATGTATACGGAACTGATATTGTCACAGTAGACAATGGTGGCCTTGTGCGGGGGACAGTGAATTTCTCTAAGGAGGTTACGCACCCAGCAGGTTTCGGCCACGTCATTAGCCACACCACGGTATTCGGCCTCGGCACTGGACCTCGAGACGACGCCCTGTTGTTTTGACGACCATGATATAAGATTATCCCCAAGGAACACACAATAGCCGGAGGTAGATCGCCGGGTCACGGGGCATCCACCCCAGTCAGCATCGGAGTATGCGATCAAATCAGAAGTTGGAGACACATGTAGCTGCAGACCATGATCAACAGTGCCACGGATGTAGCGCAAGATGCGCTTTAAAGCGTTCATGTGAGGCTCTCGTGGGTCATGCATGAACAAGCAGATCTGCTGAACTGCAAATGCAATGTCTGGCCGGGTGAATGTGAGATACTGTAGAGCGCCGGCTAGGCTGCGGTAGAGGGACGGGTCAGAGACAGAGGGACCTGAGCCTTCTAACTTGTGAGTGATCTCTGCGGGAGTGCGGGCATAGTTACATTGAAGCATATTTGCGCGTTCGAGAATTTCAGTGGCATACTTTTTCTGTGATAGGAACAAGCCTTGAGGTGTACGAGTGGCAGAGACACCCAAGAAATAGTTAAGTTCCCCAAGGTCCGTCATTGCAAATTCTCGGCTCAACTGGGCAATGATGGACTGTATAAGAGAAGGGGTGGATGCAGACAATATCATGTCATCAACATAGAGGAGAAGGTATGCCGTGTCCTGACCATGGCGGTAGATGAAAAGTGAAGGATCTGTCCGACTCTGTTGGAAACCCATGGTGATGGCATGCTGGGCAAAACGCTGGTACCAAGCCCTAGGGGCCTGTTTGAGACCGTATAGAGAACGCTGGAGGTGGCATACATGGTCTGGATGTTGAGGGTCGCGGTATCCGGGTGGTTGGTGCATGTAAACAGTCTCGTGGAGGTGACCGTGAAGAAACGCATTCTTCACGTCAAGCTGATGAATGGCCAGTGCCGTGAAACCGCGATGCTAAGAATCGTCCGTATGGTAGCCGGTTTAACTACCGGACTAAAGGTTTCGTCGCAGTCAAGACCCGGCTGCTGACTGCGTCCGTTAGCCACTAGGCGGGCTTTGTATCGAGCCAGAGTTCCGTCAGCGTTCAACTTATGCTTGAATAACCACATAGACCGAACCACATTAGCACCCGGTGGAGGTGGAACGAGAACCCAGGTGCCGTTGGAGATGAGCGCATTATATTCCTCATTCATGGCTTTTTGCCAGTTTGGATCTTTCAAAGCCTGTGTATGTGACCTCGGGACAGAGGATATGGAAGAGGTGTGACTGGGAATTATGCCAGCTATCATGGTATCAGAGACCACTCCAAATCTTCCCTAAAATCTCTCCTTACGCTCCTCTTTCCTTATCTTCTTCATCTTCGTTCTCATCTAACCCTAATGTCTGCCGGCGCCTCCCCTCCTCCGCCACCCACCCCCAATGCATATGGCATCACCAACATCAAGTCCTACGTGCCTCTGATTCTCGACCTCACCACCCACAACTATGATCCTTGGCGCGAACTCTTCACGACCCACTGCAAGGCGTTTCAGGTCCTTGATCACATTGACAGTACCTTCGACTCACTAAGAACTCCACCAACCGACTCAGAATGGGATAATATCGATTCAATAGTTAAACTTTGGCTCTACGGCTCCATCTCACAAAAACTAATAACGTCTGCATATACCGCTAACGCCTCTGCAAGACGGATCTGGCTCAACCTCGAGTCCATCTTCCGTGAAAACCGGGATTCCACATCCATGCACCTTCAAAACAAACTTCATTCGATCTGCATGGGCGACTTATCGGCCCACGATTAATGTGACAAGATTAAACACCTGGCTGATCTCCTTGAAGGGATGGGTGAAAAGGTTAGTGACAAACAATTCGTGCTCTACACTATCAACGGCCTCGTCGGAAAATATGAAAGCCTTGCACGTATCATCCGCTTCAGCAAACCTTTCCCGACCTTCTCTGAGGTCCGATCAATGCTGAATATGGTAGAAAAACCTCTCTCTTCTGCCCGTCTCCCCGCTCCCGTTCATGAACAACACTCATCCTCGCCATCCATTATCATTCCTTAAACAATAGAATATATACATACAATGGATACAATGGACCTAATACAAGATTGGGCTGGATGAAATACGTGGGCATGTACAATGTATACTAACAGTTTGTTTGTCATTAGGCTTAACATTGACCAACTACTTCATCAAATCCTCCCACTTAGAGCCAAGAATTATATAATTTAAATGGGATTGATGCAAATCTTTCCCCATTTTTCTTAAAAGAGTGGGTTTATGATCCAACCAATTTTTTTTCAAGATCTACAACCGAGATATTCGGAAACTTTTCCATCACCTCACCGGAAAACAAAAAACGGTCAAAATTTGCCATTTTACCCATGGTTATTGATTATTCACTGAGTAAAGGAACAACCCCATAGGAATATCACAAAGTCCTTTGTCACGAATAAAATCATTAAATTAATAGGTATACCTATCACTCCATGTCATGTGATGGATTGCCACCTCACCATCACACATCATCACACACCATCACATTTTCAATGGTATACTCATCACTCCATGTCACATTTTTTAATTAAAAAAATAAAAAATTAAATAAAAACCTAATTTTTCATTAAAAACCATTACATTAATATAAATTAAAAAAAACTGAAAAATAACAATAATAAAAATAACTTTGAAAAAAAAAACCCGAAAAATACCAATAATAAAACTAAACTAGTTCCTAGGCGATATTTAGCTCGTACACTTTCTCGCATTGTTAGGAAAATTTTCAAATCTTCGCCTTTGAAATCGCCGTGTTTATTTTCAACAACTCGATATCGGCATTCCTTTTGTAAGAAATTTTGCGTTTCGGCGATTTGTTGTTGCGTTTCGACGATTTTTTCTTCCACCCGATTCATTATCCCGACCTTGTCGTATTGTAGTTGCACATAGCAATCAAATTTTTCTCCAAATAAATCCATGATGCTTGACTCCGAACTTTTGGCTCTCGAACCGGAAGCTGCTTTCTTCACCTTATCTAGTCCGATCGGTCAACGTATCGGTTGTTTGTCTTCAAGATTTACTGGCTCGTCGTTGATGTTGATGTGTGTACGTTCGTTCGATTGTTGTGATGTTTCTTGACAGATCGACCTCGAACATTTCGTGAAGATTGCGAATCTTCGATAAGTAGCCATTTTCGTTGAGCCCTTAACTCCGTCCAACGATCCAAGGCTTGACATACGAAAATGTTTTCTGGGTGGGGGTAGTTTTTTCATATTGTTGCATTGCTGTGTTGAAGACGTCGAAGTCGTTCCCCCCACTCTTGTGCATCTTGGTGATGTTGTTGTAAATACCGTTGAAAATGTTAATTTTCAACCTCATTTTGCGCAATTTGGATGTAATTTGATCCATGTTCCTACTCTCTTTTCCCAACAAACTATAAAACGTTGATTGAACTTTTATCCAAAACATTTCTTGGGTTTGAGAGTCTTCGACTATCGGGTCAACAGAAACCGAAATCCACGCCTTTACTAAACTTAATTCTTCGTCTTTTGTCCAATTCGTCTTGCCCTCGCCTTGCGGTTTTTTGCCTTTCCTCCTTGCGGCCCATCGTCGTTGGTCTACTTGTTGTGTCTCTTCAACGGTTTCGGGAGACACCGGATTCGGTTGTGGTGGTGGTTATGATGCTTGCGGTTGAAATACTTGTTGGAATACAAAAGCCGGTTGGAAAGGTTGTTGATATGGATTGAAAGGTGAGAGAATTGTTGTTGAAGAATGGTTATTGTGCGATACGGGACACGTATTGTAGTAAATTGACGAAACCACGTTGCGGTGATTCAATATTCGGGTATTGACAGGGGGTCGAGTTTAATCTGAATGAATCATACTCACGGTTGTGGTTTGAAGGTGGGTGTTTGGATTTTGATCCATAGTAAAATATTTATGTGAATGAGGTAAAGAAGTTGTTGAATGTGTGTTGTATTGAGGTAAATAGTTGGGTTTTATAGAGTTATTATTGGTAAATAAAAAAAGATAATTTAAAAAAAAAATAGCCGTTCAACGGCTACTATGCTCCCATTCGTAGTTATCGTCTGTGACCGGGGTCACATTCCATCACGATCACATCCATTACAGTGCATACGAGACGATGTACACGGCCGTGATGAGGCTCTTTGTCATCATCACGGTACCACTGTAACCAGTATATTGAAAGGTCTTAAGTTATTCGAAGAAGCGTAACAAAAAGACGTACCATTACCAAACCTATACGCATGATTTATAATGATATTAAAATCCCCACAAATCGAATATTTCACGATTATTCCAATTCATGAACGACGAAATGAAATAACATAAAATTCGTTTTTATTAATGTCTCGAGGAGCACATACATTAATCATAAAGCACCTAAACTTTGACGTGATACAAATAACGAATGTAATGCATGAAAACCAAACATTTTCACAAAAAATCGTAGGATCCTAAATCGAGACAATCCTTACCGAGCGGACCCCAAACATTTTTTATAACAGAAAACTCTATTTGTGTCATGTGTGTTTCTTGAATAGCTGGAAAATGAACTCCAAATTTATTACAAAACCCTTTTATCCAACATCTTTTCTTCCCGTTACTAAGACCATAGGCGTTAATCGAGATCAGTCATTGATTCACATTGTTCTAACCTATATTATAGCAAAACAGTCAAATAGTGATAGGAATATTAATATTATTAAATTTTAAATTATGATAGTTTCCCAAATACAGATTTAAAACTTAATGATTTTATTGGAAAAAAAATCATTTTTGAATTTATTGTTAACTTGTTGACGGACTATAGCAGACCGTTAATGGCTTCATTGAAAAAAAAAAAATCAATTTTTGAAATTTAATGTTGACTTATTGACGAACTATGACGGGTCATCAATAACTTTTTTTCAAATACTTTGAAACTATAATTGTTTTTTCAAATACTTTGAGATTATAAATGTTAGTGCATCCTACATCAGTGCAACACGTTTCTATATGTATCTGTATAGGTTGAGTTATACAATTTCTCTATAAAATCACGTTGAGAGTAAACTAATGGCTGCATATATATCCTACATGCTATCAGAGTCGACATTTAACACCCATGTTGTATAACACATCATTGTTATAATCATCAAGTTTACGTCTATGAGGAGTGTTAATATATCTCACATCGGTGCGATAGTTATTATATCTGTTTATATATGCTTGACTCCACCCTTCCTCCGTAAATGCTCTTTTAAAATGTAATTCAAAGACTTCAGATGTATCTTACGGTCTTGACGAAAATTTAATGTAGTAATAAAAATTTAAAAACCAAGTGGCTTTTGATAGTTTGCCCTAGATATAAAGATGCAATTATTGAAATTTATAACATTTATAAATTAATAATGCAATTTTTGAAGTTTATGATTTTTAATAGTACTTTATAAATAATGTTTATTAAAAAGAAACAAGTTGGTTCGGGCTATAGGCCTAGACCATCGGTCCAACATTTCATGCCTTTGGATTTTTTTGTTACCGAGGGTTTAACTGAACCGGTTCTTTGACCCCTCCGGGTTCCGGCTTGGTCTATGCATGCACCTCTCTACCTAACATAGATAAAATATTTTTTCTTCTTTCAATGCTAAAGTTCCACTCCGAAATTACATTTTTTTGTAAGCAATTTGTACAAATTTTGATGTATAATATGTTGTCATAGAAGTGGAGAGCATTAGAATATGTTAGAATTTACTAGTTAAGAATTAGACACGGTTATTTATTAACCATAACAAGGAACAAGTGATCAAGATTCTTGCCTGCAACAAATAAACCGCTAAAATTGATGGAGACTTTTGCAAGAACAAATTGTTAATTGGGTTCAGATACTCAAACATGAGGCAACTTATGGTGGAGCCAGAGCCACTATCAATAACAGTAATATTTTGTCTTATTTTTCACCTCACAGACCACATCAGCATATTCGGAAACGGTTGTTTCAAAACTTGTGATAAGACAAAATTATAATGTCAATGTTAATATAGAAGATTTTTGCTTAATAAAATTACATAATGTTTTTTTTCTATAAAATGTTCAAGATCGGCTGTTTATTTTTGTATTTTTCCCATATAACTAATATAATTACATTATAAACTATTATAAAATAATAGATATATGAGGTCTTTATATCAATCTCTCTTTCGATATTTGCAAAACAAGTGGTCACTGCAAGTAGGGTGAAAGTGTTTTGCACCTGGTGCTTGGAGTTGGACACTTCCGATGTCCATTTTGTAACATTAATTTATAATTTATATGAATAAGCTTTTCAATATTATTTGTTATTTTGAATAAATAAAAAACAGAAGATATAAAATAAAAAGTGTATGAGAGGTATTTTAGTATTAGCATATATAGATGTTGCTAGAAGTGGAAACTATTACAATGTACAATATTAGAGACTGTACGGGTGGACTTCTGACCATCTTTAAAACAGGAAATTATTTGCATTTTTGACGGGTTTTGTTTTGTTTTTTTAGTCTAATCCAACTTCAGTTACACGTATAGAAGCAAAATGCGAAAGCACAAATCTCCTTTTCATCGTCATACTAAGGGTGAGGAGAGTATCTCTCTCAACCCTCCCAACCCACTGTTAGTGTATCATACATTGGTGCGACACGATCTTATAAATGTGTATATATGTTGGAGTCTCTCCTCTCTCCACAAGGGCTCTTATGGAGACACTCTTGGACCCCTATAACCTCATCGAGCCTACGTCTCTGAGAGGGAGTGTTAGTGTATCCCACATTGGTGCAACACGATCTTATAAATGTATATATATGTTGGAGTCTCCCCTCTCTCCACAATGGCTCTTATGGAGAGACACTTTTGGGCTCCACATATATTTACACCCACAAGCCACATCACTTTTTTTCTCCTCTTATTTTCATCTTTTACCATCTTTTAAACATGGAAGCAGATCTTTCCTAACTCTCACAACCTTCAATGACACATTATATTTTCTATTTTTAAATTGATTTATTAATGAAAAACAGAATATCATTTAATTTAATATTTAAAATAAAATAAATACGTAATAAATAAAATTAAAAAGTCAAATAACATTTAATTAAAAAAGCACACCATTACAAAAATTAAAAAAACCCTAAATACTGGAAATTAAATCCTAAATACGAGAAATTAAAACCTAAATACGGGTAACTAAAACCTAAAGGGTGGGGGGAGCAGACCACCTAGGTGTATCTTTCACAACATTCCACGCTTCGATGTGTGTAAAGTCTCTGTTGTGTATCATCCTATACTGTTGTAGGGCTTATTCAATGATTTCATCGTTGGTTGTCCCGTTTGGTCGGTTGACCGATAAGTGTAAGTAAATTTGGGTTAACTGTGTGACAACCGTCAATTTTGGTCAACAAAAATCAATAAAAGTCAACTGAAGCGTAAATTAGGTTAAAATGTTGAAATGTAATTTTCATAACCTTCCTATTGTATTATTAGATATTTAATACTACATACGCCAGTTTGAATCAATTATCAGGTAAACGCTATAAAATACGTATAATAGACTACAGTAGCGTAGAAATTCGATAAAACACACAGATATTATTTTGGTATAAGTAATATTCATAACACGATGTATTCGTGCTTACGAATCCTATAGAACGTCGAAAATGGAGTTGGCATGCAAAAGTTACAACAGTTTAGTCGTTGAGAACAATAAATATACATAGGAATTGGACATTAAATGCATTACAGCGCGCCTTAAGCATTAAGTATGAAATATCAGAACACGTTTTATAGAGCATAATATGATCTACTTAATTCTATATTCCGATTATTTTTCCGGTGAAATGTCATATACCGCGTATTCAGAAGTTTACCGCGCTTAGACGCTTATACTTTCACAAAACGAATTGGGAAACGATCTAAATTCCAATCATCATCTACATGAATAAAACCCATTTCAACCCCCAATTCCCATATTCTAATGATTCAAGGTTTAAGATTACAAATCAAGGGTTGGAATCCTTAGGGAATCATTAGAAATGAATCCCCTCATCCAAAACCATCATATTCATCCATCAATTTCTAGATTCTTCAACTATTCATCAAATCCCCAATTTCTAGGGTTCATAACACCCATTTAAATCTAACAATTGGTTCTAGATCATTCATGGATTGAATGTAGACTCCAACTACTTAAAAACATCAAACAAACATTGGGAATCCTAGGAAAGACCTCCTCCCATCATAAATTTCGGATTGGGTCCCAACCCCAAACCTAACTCGAAAATCTAAAGCTAGAAAGGAGAGTTTATACATTAGATTGCTAGGACACTTCAAGGACTTGCAAGAATCATCAAAACCAAGTTCAAATCTCTAAAGAACCCAAGAAATCGCCATCTTCTCCCTCTCTTTCTCTCCAAATCATGATTTTGCTGAAATGGGGGAAAACCCCTATCAAAACCTCACATACTTTAAGATTTAACAAGAAGGGTCCCTAGAGTTTGGTCTTACTTCACCCAACACCCATAAAGTCAATTCTTCTAACTAGAAGTATATATATATTCACACTTATGCCCCAAATATAATTATTTAATTCACTTGTGTCATTGTCTAGGTCAACACTAACCCTTAGTTTCCCAAATTGACACAAATGGTCCTTTATGCTAAAATTCTTCACAATTTTGTCATTAATATAAACTCAATGAATTTTTTAACTTAATCTAAGTTTCTAGATCAATTCCTTCATAATAATTTTCTTCTCCTTCTAAATTCTTGACTAGTCAAAGCTCAATGGTTAAGTTTGGCCAAATTGACAGTTTTAGTCCTTATGACAAAATTTCTCACATTTGGTTACAAATAGATTTTAAAACTATATTTGGCTCATTTATTCACAATATAAAAATATAACAAAATATTAAATCTATTCATTTATTTGTTTTCTTTATTTACGAAATAAGTTTTATTTTGTCGGTTTAAGCCCAAAACTCCTAGGCCCAAAACACGGATGTTACAGAAACGACATGGTTGCTAACACATACTTTGGACATATGTATGTTTATATTGTATTAGAAAGAAGAAACTTGAAGAAGTTAAAGCAAATTACAAGTTGCAAGACAAGAGATAAAGTGTATATCGGTTCTACCTAAACATAACGGTAGAAAGATATATAATACATTTAGTATAATTGATTATTCTTTGTAATTAGCAATTTTCAATCCTTCGAGAATCTACTGTTGAGCCGCAAGTATGTTATATATATATGTGTATATATATATATATATATATATATATATATATATATATATATATGTGTGTGTGTGTGTGTGTGTGTGTGTGAGTGTGTGTGTGTAATGTTCTCTAATCCATACTCACAAAAAATGGTTTTATATTGTTTGAATAGGTGGGGTCATGTTGTTTGATGAATTATTTAGTGGTCATTTGGTTTGTAGAATTTTTTTAAGATTAGCATGCTTTGACAAGAAAAATGATATAAAAGTTATGATATTATTGTCATATAAAAAACTAAACATTGAAAAAGTAAAAATTTGTCACATAAATACAAGTAAAAAACTTTAGCAACAATACATCTTAATACTTTAGCAATAAAACATCTTAACGCTTTTAAGATTAGCATTATTTGACAAGGAAAATAATATAAAAGTTGTGACGTTATGTATTATTGCAGTATATTTTTTTTGTATTAAATTATAACATAGTTCATGTCAATATGTTGTACTATATTTTTAATGTTGGATTGTCCATATATACTTGACATATAATAGATGATTATATTATTTTTTTCGACTTTTAGTTAAAAACTTTATTATTGATACAAATTATCAATTGTGATGAACGATTTATATTTATTTTTACATTTATTGAAGAATTTACTTTCAACATATTGATTTGAAACTCCTAACTATTCAACTTATATCATTAACAAATTTATTAAATATAAAATAGTATCATCTTAATGATAGACTTTCTGAGTTATTAATATAACATACTTCATTTTTTTTAATTAATGTATTGTGTTAAATACAAAAGATAAGTTAAACTTTTTAATTACCAATATAATACATTAAATTTGTTGATTGAAGTATGGTATTAAATGCAAAACCAAAATCAAAATATAAACTAAACTTAGACAATGATCAAAGACTTTTTATTAAATATTGTTAAAAGGTTTAAATGTGCTAAATATAAAACCGAAATAGAAATATAAACTTAACTTACAAAATCTAAATTTTATATTTTATAATAATTGAAAAGTTTCAAAGTGGGTTTTAAATCAATTAACAATCTATATTTATATATCAATGAGGATATCTTTTTTCTTTATGAATATTATAATAGAAATCATCAAAATCAATATGTTTCAAATTATAATATCTATATTAAGCCATATGTATTTGAAACTTTTAAATCTTCAACTTCTTACTATAACTCACACCATCAATTTATTTTATTACTAAATTTCTTTATCTTCCAACTAATTAACCAATACAACTCAAACGTTTTTGAACTTATGATATTTAATTGCTACTTATAACACATTGGTTAATATTATATATATATATATATATATATATATATATATATATATATATATATATACACACACACACACATATATATATATATATATATATATATATATATATATATATATATATATATATATATATATATATATATATATATATATATATATATATAGCTCACATAGGTAGGTTATGTTGCTAGAGTTTGAAAAATAATATGGAGATAAAGATGACTTGACAACACACGATATTTACTTTAGAAACACTTATTTATTTATACTAAACTAGAAAGGAGGAAGATAAATAAGTTAAAATAAATTACAAGTTGCAAGGCAAAAGAGCTGTTGTATGCTTAGTTATATCCCCAATAAATTCGTACTTTTGGGATTAACATTATCTGATAAAGAAAATAATATAAAATTATGAGGTTGTTATCAAGTTAATTTTAAAGATTTAAATAGTCTTAAAAATGTAGATAATAAGATTAGCAAAACTGAAACTTAATTATTATTTAATAATATATTTTTTCTAAAAATAATATAAAGGACTGAAAGCAAACAATGATTACTTTTTTTAATCAAAATAAACTAAAAGTTATGATAATATTTAATTTTTATATAAGTTCACATCATATTCCAAATTCCAAATTTGTGTTGTTTTTATTTGACTGCTTAGTCTTTAAATAATTTTAGTATTTTTATTTTGTTGAGAAAAATAGATAAAACCATTTATCTTTATCTTATATATTTTTATATTTTTATGATTATGTTAACTAATAAGATATATATTGAATTTAAAATTATAAAACAAGAAAAAAATGACAATATTTAAATCATTATTATTTATCAATTCAAGTGAATGTCTAAACATTTAAGGTTTTAAAGTTTTTATGGGCAAATTTTACTAGAAGAAAATATAGAAAGATAAACTTTCTAATAGAAGTAACTTTTTTATAAATGAAAGTGAATAAGGGATTAAAAATGGATTGAAAAGTATTATTTGATAATAAGTTTAATAGCAAAATATTCATCTTTTTTATTAAATTTTGTCAGCTGAAAGATTTTTATTTAGAAAATACAATATTATTTTTGTTAATATTATTGAAGTATTATTTACACATATGAGTCTAATATAAAATGATCCTTAACAATACATTTGTCAAAGACTATCTTTATGTTATTATCAGTACGTTTTCTTTTATATATATTTTAAATTTTGAGATGACATATGTAAATATATCTCCACATATTTTTAATGTTGGACCGTTTATAATAATAGACTACAAAAAGGTGATTATGATTTTTACTCAATGTATGGATGAAAAATTATCATCGACATATGTCATATGATTGATTTATTTTCAAATTTGTATATTTTGGTTAGATCTAAAGTGTTTATATTTATATTTGTTCGTTCAATATATTTTGACTACATTAATTTTTACTCATGCGCAACGCACGGGAATACGCCTAATTTTTCAATAATCTTAGCAGGTAATTATACATATTTCAATAGATTTAATTTAACATATGTGTTAAGTTAGATCCAAGGATATAATGTCAAACGAGAAAAACATATAAACAATATGAAACATGTGCATAGAAATCAATACACCATAAGTATGATATTTGTAATTTAAGCAAACAAATATTAAGATCATATACAAACTATTAACATTATATTAAAATTGGTGGAAGAATAATAAATCAACACCGTCAATATCTTGACTACTAACATAGACAATAGCTCAAACCCATGTAAGAATCCTCTAAAAGAAAAAAGAGATAAGAGATTAAATCATAAATTAAACATCAATAAGACTATCAATTGCCAACACTCGTAAAAGAAAATAAAATCTAAGTTCAATATTCTTTTTATTTCTTTTTCTGTATATATTTATACTATGGTTAATAGTTTCTAATGTTTATTAAATTCACTGATGTTAAAATTCATGTTGCATCTTTTAATATCATCTTAGTACTGATATGATTTTCAAAAATTTACATATTTTTTGTTATAACAAAACCACAAAAAGACCAAAGCTCGGGCTCAGCTTGAGCGTAAATTTCTGACTAAATTTTATAGCATGATATGTCGTTTTCTTCCTATGATGAGAAAGAATTATATTCCAAATATAATGCCACATGATCAAACCTCACATATTGGCCTTCATGTCGCCCATTTCCCAATAAACTTGGCAGCTAATCATAAACGTATAATTAGATTTAGATATGACTTATTAAGTTAGGTCCACGGATAAAAGAGTCATTCTAAAAACGAAAAAAATAACAAATAAAAAATATGAACCATGTGCGTATATAAAAAGCAATACGCCACATGGATGACATTTGTAGTTTAATCCAACAATTATATTACGATCGTAAAATAAAGTTTAGTTAAAACTGATGAAAGATAATTAACCAAAACGGTCGGCATCTTGACTTCTAACATCGCACAAGTCTCAAACTCATTATAATCTTAAAAGGAAGAAAGGGAAAAGAGATGAAATTGTAGAAAAAGATTAAAAAGACATGTCAAATGCAAATACATCTCCTGATGAGATTAGGCGTGCGGTTTGGGACTGTGGTTGTGACAAATCTCCGGGTTCGGATGGTTTTTCTTTTGAGTTCATTAAGAAGTTTTCGCCTTTGATTGGAGTTGATGTGGTAAAGGCGGTGCAAGAGTTTTTTGCTTCTAGCTCTTTCCTTGCTGGATGTAATCCATATTTTATTGCTCTTATTCCTAAGCTGTCAAATGCGAATTTTGTCAAAGACTTTCGTCCGATTAGTCTTATTGGATGTTAGTATAAGATAGTAGGGAAGATTTTGGCAAATAGATTAAGTGCGGTGGTAGGGGATCTTGTCAGTAGAGAGCAATAAGCTTTTATTAAAGGTCCGCAAATTTTGGATGGACATTTTATTTTGTCTGAACTTATGAAGTGGTGTAAGGCTATGAAGAAGAAGGCTTTAATTTTCAAAGTTGATTTTGAAAAGGCCTATGATTTAGTTAGATGAGACTTTTAGATGATATTATGGATAAGTTTGGTTTTGGGCCTCGTTGGCATGGTTGTATTCAAGCTTGTTTTCGGTCATCCACGAGTTTTGTTTTAGTTAACGGTGATCCCACAGATGAGTTCCAGTTTCGTAGGGGTTTTCGGCAAGGAGATCCTCACTCTCCTTTTTTGTTCATTCTAGTAATAGAGGCTCTGCATGTTTCTTGTGGTTTTTTTTTGATGGGGTGTTGGTTGGTAACTCTGACCAGTCAGTGGATCTTATTTATATTTTCTATGCTGATGATGTCGTTTTCATAGGAGACTGGAAGAAGTCCAATATGGATAATATTGTACATATTTTCCGATTTTTCATTTAGCGTCAGGATTGTAAATAAATTTACAGAAGAGCCGTATTTTGGGTATTGGAGTTAATTTCTTGGAAGTTCAGAGTTTTGCTGATTATATTGGGTGTGCTGCTTTAAGCCTCCTTTCACGTATCTTGGAGTTATGGTTGGAGGGAATATGTCTCGTATTGATTCTTGGAGTGAGTTCTTGAGGAAAGTGGTGGATAGACTCTCCAGACAGAAAGTTAAAACTCTTTCTGTAGGGGGTAGGCTGACTTTATTGAAATCAGTCCTTCGTACTATTCCTAATTACTATATGTCAAATTGTCAGTTTATAAAGCTCCCATTGGTGTTCTGAAAAGGTTAGAGGCTTTGCGTAAGAATTTCTTTTTGGGGGCAGATTTAGAAGAAAAGAAAATGTCGTGGGTTAGTTGGGACAAAGTTTTAGCAGATAATAAGAAATGGAGGCTTGGGTGTTAGTAGTTTTTTTTGCTTTCAATATGGCCCTTCTTTTTAAATGGATTTGGAGATTTCTTTCACATCGAGATTGTTTGTGGTCTCCGATCATTAAAGCCATCCATGGAGCTAGAGGTTGTTTGGATCGTCAAGTTTCAATTTCTAAAGGGTCGCCTTGGTTAGAGATTCTTCAAGGGATTTCTCATATTTGTAATAAAAGTATAGATTTATTCTTTATTTGTAGTAAGAGAGTGGGAGATGCTTCTATAACTTTATTCTGGGAGGATGTTTGGTTGGGTGACATGGTTCGACAGTAGAGGTTTCATCAACTTTTTGTTTTAAATGAAGATAAACGGGTTAGGGTTAATTATAAGCTGACTCGTGGAAATTTTCTTGATTCTTTTCGCAGGGTGCCTAGAGGGGGAGCTAAGGAAGCTCCATGGGTTGGGTTGCAGTCCCTGTCACAGTCAGTTACTCTTTTGAGTGTGCCTGATCGATGGGTTTGAGATTTGAATTCTTCTGGTGAATTTACAGTGGCTTTGGCTAAGTCTCATATTGATGAGTTTATGCTAGAGGTGACTTCTCCTACTAGGTGGGTCAGATTGGTGCCTATCAAAGTAAATGTCTTTGGTTGGCTTTAAGATAGACTTCCTACGCGTCTAAATTTCTCAAAGAGGGGTTTGGAGGTGCCTTCTATTACTTGTCCTATATGTTAGAAAGGCTTTGATTCGGTAAATCATCTTTTCTTTTATTGTGAGGTGGCTTTAGCTTTGATCGATAGAGTTTCGAAGTGGTGGAATGTTCCTTGTTCGAGCTTATTTTCTCATGCAGAGTGGGATTTTTGGATTGATGGTGTCAATCTTCGGAAGGGTGTTCACGATTTTCTAGAAGGTGTTTTCTTGGTGATGTGATCGACAATTTGAAATTTGCAGAATTCTTTGGTTTTTGTTAAATCACATCCTAAACTGGGTCATTTGTTTGAGATGGTGGTTACCCGGTTGTTTAATTGAGGTAGTTCTAGGTTTAGGGGGTCTATTAATTGAGTTGGTTGGCTTCAAAATCCTAATGTTGCTATTTCTTAATTGTCTGATGTGTACTTTTTTAGGCTAGTTTGTTACTAGTTCTCTTTTTTATATAAGTTTTTACCGTTAAAAAAAAATGCAAATACATGAAGCAGAAAAACTCTCCAAGTTCAATAATATTTTCCCTTCTTATGTATTATGCAAATAATCTTATGATTATTATAATTTCACATATATTAAAGGGTTGAAAAGATCAAAAAAATGAGGCTAGGGCCGAGGCGTAATGCTTTCGATTATTAAAAAGTTTTTCCAACTCGGATCTAGTCAGATGTGAGTCTTATTCATCTCCATCTAACAAGTCCATACACCCACATCCATTTTACCACTTTTAATTTTTATATATAAAATTTATGTCTTAATATAAAACTCTCAACATATATTATACATATTGGTTTTCTCCTAGGATTATAAAGGATCTTATCTCTAATATGGTGCCACATGATCAAACTTGACAAGTTGCAGAATCACAATTGATATATGCTTATATAAACAGATTTAACATATGTCCCGTAAAGTTAGGTAATAGGTACTAGGTTCAAAGATAAAAGTCGACTTAGACATGAGAAAAACACCATATAGAAAATAGACAAACAATATCTCACAGATAACAATATATTATGGGAACAAAATTTTATAGTTTAATACGACAATTACAATAAAACCATAAGCCATTAACATTCAACAAAGATGGGGAAAGAATAATTAATCAACATCTAGAGTTCTAAACTACTAATATCTCATTAAACCTTAAACTCATATAGAAATCACTGGAAAAAGAGGAAAGAGAACAGAGATAAAAGAAGGTAGAAAACAATCTAGGAGATCTTTCAAACACACGTCGAAACAAAAGAGCTCTCGTAAAAGTCCAATACTCATTTTCCTTCTTATGAGTTTTCTAAATAAACATTTGTATTGTGGCTGGTGTGTTGATTTTGAAGGCATTGTGTGAATTGTCAAAAGGAGGTTCTCCTAAACATATTTTTCAGCTATGAAATTTGTGAGGGGTTAGAGACGGAATTTTACGAGGTATTAGCACGAATTTTTGCAAAAAAGTAGCAATGGACAATTCATTTGACATGAATTTTTTTGGCACTGAAAATATTACAATCAGTCACAAATGATTTTTAGCGACAAATTACTGACAAATATTTCGTCACTAATATATTTTACGTAAATATTTTACGGACCCTTTAGACAACATGGACTTTGTGCAGTCCCACACATTGAACTCCCTTATAGCCCATCCGATTATTACTAAAAGTTTTCGTTTGTATTATTTATAAACTTAATTCTAGTTAAAATTTATGTTGCATCTTTTAATGTAGGGTAAAAGTAATGTTATGATTTTTCATAGATGTATATAATAAAAAGCTTAAAAGACAAAGCATGTGCTTAGTTTAAACTTAACTCGGCGAATGTCCTGCTATTACCTGTGAGTTCAAACTTTTTGGTATTTTCTGTTTCTTCAGATGAATGATGGGTCAATCATTTGCTTTATTGGTTTCGATGGTGGCAGCCGCAAAATCTGCTATCGAGTTAGCCATTTCCGTTATTAGTTTCCGAGTCTAAGGGACAATTGTTGTAGAATCAATCTCTTAATAGCATTCAAGGTTAAACGTGACTCCTAGAGAGTTAGGAAAATATGAAGTTCTCCTTTCATTCTCTTCTTCTTTTTATTTTGATTTAGCTGGCAGGGTCAGGACCTTTTTCACTAGGCAAGCGCACTCGATTCTAAAGTCATTTCCTAAACCACTTCCTCTTCGGTTGGTGAAAGAAAGAGAGAAGGCTTTATAAATAAGTTTGAGTTCCACGAATATGCATGCTAGAATTCACATACTAAACTAAAAGTTTGATGAAAATTATTTTTATTTAAATATATATGTCAAACCAAATGATCACAATGATATCTACCTACGGGTTTCACTTAAATAAAATCATGTATAATCCTTGAGTTCGATATCATTTTACTATTTTGACAGTTAAACAACTTAAAAACAACCATTTTGATATTGATGAACTTTTCAAATAAAAACTAAGGTTTTCAATAACGTAACTTTTTTATTTTATATGATGTTGAGTTATATGTTATTCTTGATTTAATGCTATTTTTAATCAGTGTTATTGTTAATTAAGTTAAAAGCTATTATTTTGGACATCTTTTTAAATGTTCTAAAAAATAGTATTTAGAAATGTTGAACACTATATGTTAACAATTAAGTACAATAAATTGGAAATGGAAGAGCTAGTATTAAAATTGATTTAATAAAAAAGTGTAACGCATTTATAAACATATATTATTTTTAAATAGAATAATTAGTTTTATATTAAGGAATAAGATGCTGCCTCGTAATAGAATTCTATTTTATGTTTCAAAGATTAAACAGTAAAATTAATGAATGCCTCGTAGAACTTATAAAACTGTGCTAAATAACATGTTGGGATCTGTTCATAAATATTCAATTTATGAAATATAAAAGGTCATAGAAATATAATAAATTATTATAATGATTTTTTTACCGGTTGTCGAGTACGAATTATTTAAAATGATTTCAACATTACTAAGATGATATTTAATTGGATCTATGTATTTGTTTTTTTTTTCTTTTTGCATTTTAAAATTCTGTAAATTACTATTGTTATGCTACTAAAAGTGAATAAAAAGAGTCTCAAGTAATTAAAAGGTTTATATTAATTTGTGAGTTAATGAATAAAAAATATAGATTAAATATGATAAAAGATAGATGTTCCTCTTGAAAAACATTACTTGCATGACCTCTTTTATAAAATAAAATAATAAATAATAAATAATATTGATCTCATATTACACTTCTAGCTTTTATATATATAACTTACGTTTTAATAGAAACTATAACTATATTATATCAAATAATTTGTTGCTTTTTTCCAAAGATTAGAAAGAATTGTATATTCCTAATATGGTGGCGAATGGTGAAGAACCTCACTCACATGATGGTCCTAAGATTAGAAAGGACGTGAGATGCTAAAGTATGGTTACATTTGTATATAAATAATAGCATCATGCATAGTCCTCCCAACATATTGAGACATGGCTTCTCCACAAATGCAACCATCCATGCTTTCTATTTTAGTTACATTTCTTTGCATTTCTGGAACCTTTGTTTTCGGTCAATATGCCAATTTTAACAAGTTAGAATTGCCTCAGGGTGTAACCGGCCCTGGTTCAGTCACATTTGGAGGACTTTTAGCCAGTGGGCCCTTTACAACCGTGACCGATGGTAGGATTATGAAATGGCTAGGCCCCACCCTTGGTTTTGTGGACTTCGCATATACTTCACCAACAAGGTCATCTTTCATTTTGTTTCGTATATATATATATATATATATATATATATATATATATATATATATATATATATATATATATATATATATATATATATATATATATATATATATATATAATTACATGTATGGTGCCAACACGATAGAGATAGTCAAGTGTTGAGAGTGTGGTGTCTTCTGATATATATGCACTTTGTTTTTTATTTCTTGGAATAATTTTTCAGGACAAAACAATATTGTGATGGTACAACAGATCCTGATAAGGGGCCTACATGCGGACGACCATTGGCTCTTAGCTATCACCCCGTAACTGGCCTTCTCTACATCGTTGATGCCTATCTTGGGCTTCTAGTTGTGGGCCCTCTTGGCGGGTGTGCAACTCAACTTGCAGGAGGGTTTAAGTTTGCTAATGGCCTTGACATTGACTTGTTAACAGGCCATATTTATTTCAGCGATGCTAGTTTGACTTATACCATTAGGTAACTAATCATAACAATATATTTCATAAATTTGTTTATTATTGCATTCTATTCTCATTTCTTGCTATTACCCTACAATTACTATCCATTTATACAAACACAAAACAGCTTTTAGTGCTATAACTTGGTATATTTTTACTAATACAATTATATATGTTGTTGTAATATTGTCTAGAGATGCTACACAACCAGGATTTATACCGGATTCAACCGGGAGGTTGTTGCGTTACGAGCCACTAACCGGACATGTATCCGTTTTGCTGAGTGGACTCTCGGGTGGTGGTGGCCCGGTGGTCAGCAGTGATGGTACTTTTGTTCTTGTACCCGAGCTTGGTAGTACCCGAATTTCAAAATATTGGCTGGTGGGGCCCAAAGAAAACACAGCTGAAGTTTTGCTAAATACAAATGGGAATCCGAATAAGATAAAGCGGGGGGAAACACCGGGAGAGTTTTGGGTGGCAACTTCAAGAGTTGGATACATGCCACCAACGCCTGTCATTCTTCCTGAAGGGGTGCGCTTTAATTCAGATGGGGACGTGTTGGAAACGGTTGGATTTGTGACAGAATTCTCTAGTAATGTAACTAGTTTGGTTGTACAACATGAAGGAAAACTCTATGTGGGCTCTCATTTCACAAATTTCATAGGTGTCTACTACAATTAGACAACACTTGTGTGCCTTGTACTATCAAATAAACGATAATAAAATGAAAAAGCAACCTAATATAATTGGTTGATTTCCTTTTTATCGAAACAAAATTGGATTGTTACAACTTACAATATATTCCAAGTCAAATGCTTGAAAGGTCAATTACAATTTTTATAAATCATTAATGTTTATTGAAAAAGAAGAAATATGATTAGATCAAACCGTATCGACTCTTTTCGATGACACTGATAAGCTTTGAGGGGTAACCTAGTGTTATCATATTAGTGGATTGTATTATGATATTTTGTAGCACAAGATGATGTATTTTGATATGATAGCATGATATGCAATGTTTTGTTTATTCCTAGTACTTAATACACATATATAAGCCAAGGTGTATTGGTGAAGACTAAAAGACCAAATCAAACAATTGTCTTTGGCGTTACTTCTTCTTTAGCAATATTATTACTCTTTCATCACCGCCACATGTCCTTATTTGCTATTCTTATTAATTTTGATGTTTATCTTGTGATCTTTATAACATTCATCTTAATATATTGTGGAAGATTAAACAACATACTTTTAGGATATTGATGTTTACCACTGCCACATGTCGTTATGTTGATTTTGAGGATTAAACAATATATTTTTAGTGATTAATTCACCATCAGTTATAAAGGTTATACGAAAAAAATAATGTAAGGATATTTTTTACTTTTGTTAGAAAGAAAAACAGTACGTAAATTGAACTATCATAAATAAGGAGCTAAGGAGTAATCATGAAAGTGAGAAAAAAGGTACACAATCATCAAAAATCACATTTTATATATTTATCATGGATAATAGCTTATTTTGTAAAAATAAGCTTGTAAAGTATTGATAAAAGGCAATCCACGACGACTAATGAAACACATTATATTTGTCATACAAACTTTTTTGCCATGATAGATAAATAATTTAGATTTGACAGATAGTTCGCGAGATTCTTTGTTTTCATGAAAATATAAAATTTTTTACTACGCAAGAAGTTGCTATTTTTCTATAAGAACTTACAAAAAGCCTAGATTATAATACTTGCGTTTGTCGGATTTTATTGTTATATCAAGAGATCATTTACAACAATGAGTCTCATGTAACAGTACATAATAAAATGGAGGATGATGTAATTGGTTTTGTACTTCGAAAGTGAACTTGCCAAAAAGGATTAATACATAAACAACTATGGAAGATTTTAATAACATAAAAGGCTAACATTGGAAATTGACGAGTACCCCCTTAATAAGTAGTTCAAAAATATTTTATATTCGTGTTTAGATATTTGATGATGCATAATTTTGAACCGAATCGGATTTCAAAAATATTTTATAGTTTTATTTAGATTTTTTATATGAACCTGATCAAATTTTATTTACATGGTTTTATTTTAAAATTTTGGTTTCAGCCCTTCTGATTTGAATGCTCGTGTTCCGCCCCTACGGTCAAGAAATGTTTGAGACACACAGATGAACGGATTATCTCAATATGTGATTTGTTTAACAAGAAGCCATCAAAAGAAGCAATATATACACATAAAGTAATGCTATTAACAGTTTTTATCTTCTAGATGATTGTGTTACAGTGAGTTAGTAATGGCCGAATATTTCTAGATAATATTGTGTATATCTCTAATTATATCAGATTGATTATTTCCTATGTTATAGATAGTCTGTTGTAATTATCTTATATATACCTATCAATAAACTCTCACCAATTCAAGGTGATTAAACCTAATATGGTATCAGCCTAACAAACCCTTCCTGGCCGTCTTTTCTTCCCTCTGTTCTTCGATAACTATGGCTGGTGACACCACTGATTTATCTCTTCCTCTCTCAACTGTTCTCCATATGATTACTGTCAAACTTTCTTCTACCAATTATCTCATATGGAAGAATCAATTGCTTCCACTCTTGGCTTACCAGAACCTAACTGGTTACATCGATGGCTCCATTCCAAAGCCGTCATCGACGATTGTTTCCGGCCAAACCACAACTGCAAACCCGGCATATTCTTCCTGGCTTGCTTCTGATCAGCGTGCCTTCATCCTGATCCAGTCTTCATTGTCTGAAGAAGCCATGGCTGAGACCCTTGGCTACACCACCGCTCGCGATGTCTGGACTTCACTCGAGGCTGCCTACAGTCACGACTCCGCTGAACGCCTTCATACTCTTCGCGATTCTCTTCGAACTATGAAAAAGGGTTCCTCCACTGTTACCGAATATGCTCGGAAATTCAAGGCGGTTTGTGATCAGCTTGCTGCGATTGGTCATCCGCTTTCCAATGATGATAAGTCTCATTGGTTTCTCTGTGGTTTGGGCTCGTCCTTTGAAACCTTCTCCACCACTCAGTGCCTCATCGCCTCACGTCCTGCCTTTCGTGATCTGGTCTCCCAAGCTGAAAGCCATGAGATGTTCTTACAATCTCTTAGTGAGAATGCTGCTCCTCCTGTTGCTTTTGTTGCAGATTCTTCGCGTGGATCCTCTCAATCCTCTAACCGAGGCCGTGGTGGTGGTCGATCTCAGTCACGTGGTGGCGGTCGTGGTCGTGGGCGTGGTCCCAAACGCCCGCCTCGTTGTCAGCTATTCCGAACGGAGGGTCATTATGCAAATCAGTGTCCTGATCTCCGCACCTTTGCTAGCCGCCCCTCAACCTTGGATGCCAATCTTGCTCAAGCTTTTCAGAGTCAATGCAATATGTCTCCTTCTGCACCAGATTGGTTTGTTGACACTGGCGCCTCTTCTCATATGACTACCTCTCCTGCGCACCTAGACTCTGCCACCACATATTCTGGTAATGACACGGTTCTTTTTGTTAATGGTAGTGCCGCTTCCATATCTCATATTGGCACCTCTCGTTTATCTCCTCATATTGTTTTAAATGATGTTATTGTGGTGCCTCACCTCACCAAAAACTTACTGTCTGTTGGCAAGCTTACTGAGGATAACTATGTTGATGTTTTATTTTCCCATCGTATGTTTTTCATTCAGAGGCGTCATTCCAAGGAGATTCTAGCAAAAGGGCGTCGTAAACATGGATTATATGTGCTTGAAACGGTAAATCATGCTTTTTGGCCAAGCTGTCATCAAAACGTTTGCAAGCATCCTTTGAGTTGTGGCATACTCGTTTAGGGCACGTGTCACACGATGTTATTTCTTTTTTAAATAAACTGGGTTGTTTGTCTATTACCTCTGTTTTACCAAACCCGTCTTTATGTTCTTCTTGTCAACTATCGAAAAGTAAACGATTACCATTTCATCTTAATGATAAACGCGCAATGCATGTTTTGGATATTATTCATTGTGATTTATGGGATCCGTCTCCAATTGTTTCTTCCGATGGTTATCGTTATTATGTGATATTTGTTGATGACTTTTTCAGGTTCACGTGGTTCTACCCACTGAAAGCCAAGTCTGATTTCTTTCATGTTTTTGAAAGTTTTGTAGCCCTGGTACAAAACCAATTTTCTTGCAAGATTAAAATTTTTCAATCGGATGGTGGCACCGAGTTCACAAACAATCGAGTTCTCTCACTCTTATCTCAAAATGGCACCCAGCATCGCCTCTCTTGCCCTTACACGCCTCAGCAAAATGGGAGAGCAGAACGCAAGCACCGTCACATCACCGAAACTGGTTTGGCAATGATGTTTAATGCCCATGTTCCGGCTTCCCTTTGGACTTATGCATTTAGTTCTGCTACATACATTATCAACCGTCTGCCCACCAAAGTCCTCGATCATAAAACTCCGTATGAATTATTGTTCTCTTCCCAACCCAATTATGGAAATTTTCGAGTTTTTGGTTGCTGCGTCTATCCATACCTTCGCAATTATTCCTCTCATAAGCTCTCTCCACGAAGTGCTCCTTGTGTTTTCATTGGCTATAGCACTCAATACAAGGGTTATCACTGCCTAGACTTATCAACCCAGCGGACTTATGTTACTTGTCATGCTTAATTTGATGAAACAAGTTTTCCCTTCGCACGTAAAGCTCCTACCACCCCATCGGCTGCACTTTTTCTTACTACTTATTGTGCCGATCAATCCGTTGTCTCTGTCCCTGTGCACGTATCGACGCACACTCCATCCGCGCTATCAACCCCGCCATCGGATCCAAGCCCTTGTGATCTTTGCAGCAATGTCGCTCCGGCTCCGTCCGCCAGCACTCCACCACTCGAACCGCCGCTCGCCTCGCCTGTCCCTGTCGCATCTGCTTCATCATCCTCCACGGATGTTGTCTCGTTACCCTCAGCTGCTGTCTCAGGCCATCCCATGATCACTCGTGCCAAGCATGGCATTTTCAAGCCACGCCATATTGTTGATCTTGCTCATCTCTCCTCCTCGAGTCTTCATCAAGCCCTGTTTGCCTCTCGAGAGCCCAAGGGTTTTAAATCTGCTGCTAAAGATCCGAAATGGTACGATGCCATGCGTTCTGAAATGACTGCCCTCAATCAAAATCATACTTGGGAACTTGTTCCTCGACCTGCCCATTCCAATGTTGTTGGTTCCAAATGGGTCTTCCGTACAAAATTTCGTTCCGATGGCACCATTGACAAGTTTAAAGCGTGCCTTGTAGCTCAGGGTTTCACTCAAGTTCCAGGCATCGACTACTCCGCTACCTTTAGCCCTGTTGTTAAGCTGCAACCATTCGAGTCATTCTTTCACTTGCCGTCCTTAACAAATGGCCCCTTCACCAATTGGACGTCAAAAATGCCTTCTTAAATGGAAATCTTTCTGATGTCGTCTATATGGAACAACCATCGGGATTTGTTGACCCGCGGTTTCCTAATCATGTGTGTCATTTAAAGAAAGCTCTTTATGGGCTCAAACAAGCTCCACGGGCATGGTTTCAACGATTGAGTGCCTTTCTCACCAGTCTTGGTTTCACTTGTAGTCGTGCTGACACATCCCTTTTTGTCTTCAAAAAAGATTCTCTTATTCTCTACTTGTTGGTTTACGTGGACGACATCATTCTCACTGGAAATAATGATTAATTGCTTCGCAAATTCATCACTCGCTTACATCAAGAGTTCTCTATCACTGACCTTGGCAAATTAAACTACTTTCTTGGTCTTGAAGTCTCTCACGATGCCTCTGGTCTTTTTCTTAGCCAAACTAAGTATGCTCACGACATTCTCGCACGCGCTAAACTCTTGGATGCGAAGCCAACCACTACACCCCTTTCAACCTCGGCTCATTTTACTAGCCAAGGCACCCCATACTCGGACCCGACTCACTATCGATCCTTGGTGGGTGCTCTTCAGTACCTTACTATTACTCGCCCGGATCTCTCGTATGCAGTCAATCAAGTGAGTCAGTTCCTACACAATCCCATGGAGGAGCATTTTCAGGCTGTTAAGCGTATTCCCCGCTATGTCAAAGGCACTTTATCCTACGGACTAACCTTCTCTCATGCTCCTTCGCCATCCATCCTTGGCTATTCAGATGCAGACTGGGCTCGATGCATTGAGACTCATCGATCCACCTATGGGTACTCCATTTTTCTAGGTGGTAATCTTGTCTCTTGGAGTGCAAAGAAGCAGCCAACTGTCTCTCGCTCTAGTTGTGAGTCGGAATATAGAGCCTTGGCTAACACTGCTTCAGAGATTCTTTGGATCACTCATCTGTTGCGCGAGCTCTATGTTTTACCCGCGGGCCGTCCTACTTTGTTGTGTCTGCCCCGTCCACTGTTTGAAGAATTTCGATCCAAGCTATGTGTTGGTCCTCCCCCACCTTCGCTTGCGGGGGGGGGGGGGGGGGGGGGGGGGTAATAGCCGAATATTTCTAGATAATATTGTGTATATCTCTAATTATATTAGATTGAATATTTCTTATGTTATAGATAGTTTGTTGTAATTATCTTATATATACCTATCAATAAACTCTCACCAATTCAAGGTGATTAAACCTAATAGTTAGCATAACTTAAATCCACGTATTGGCCTTTATGTCACACATTTCTCAATAAACTTGGCATAATGATACATATACATACTTATATGGATTTAACATGTCTGATGAAGTTTGATCCAAGGATAAGAAGTCGAGCAAATAAATAATACCAACCATGTGGATAGAAAACAATACACCATAAGGATGACATTATACAATTAGGAGACTATACCTACATGAAACGAAATGTGACGCGTGTTTATTACGATATCACTTTGTTTTATTTTTTACCCAACTTATTAATTTCCCTTTGTTTTATTCTTTTTCTTGGTTCACGTCGATTGGTTATTTTTTATTGAATACTATCACTATGTCTATGTTAGCGTCGAAATAACGATGAAAAGGAGGTTCGTAATTTGGATCTGTCGGGCGGTGTAATCTGTGAAGGGGCGGACGTAAGTATAAGAGAAGGAGGCATTGGAGATTGGACTATGCTTAAATTTGATCAGATTTCTCATGCAACACAGATTACAAGGATTAAGTTATTTGACTAGGATTCTTGAAGGCAGTGGGTTCGAAGTTCTCATTAAGACCACTTGGCCATTTTTTTCCTTTTCCGATTACGAGCAAAACACCACATGGACATACACATCGATCTGGGGAACACAAACAAAAAGTTGTTGCCTTTATGCTTATTGTCTCCTCCAACGCAACAAAGTAGACATGTCGAAAAATCATGCTAACGCATCGAAGACAAAATACCAACAACATCAATCAACATCATTATAAAGCTAATATATTTAGCATGGTTCTTGATATGCGATTTGAAGAGTCTCATAATCATTTTGGGGATATAAACACCAAATTGCTTACAAATATGGCGGCTTTAAGCATTTGTTGCTCATTTTCTCGATTATAAACACCAAATTGCTTACAAATATGGCGGCTTTGAGCATTTGTTGCTCATTTTCTCAATTTGACGCATCAAAGTTAGCAAATTGAGGAATCTCGAGTCTTTCATTCTAGTTGCTACACCACCGTTGGGGACCTGATCTGTTACTGATGTTGATGGCGTCGTTTCTAATCAGCCCAATCCCGACTTTTTACTCTGGAACAAACGAGATTCTCTAGTTCTCTTATGGATCAAATTCACCTATAACACTCGTTTTTGCATTTTGAAATTTCAGCTTTTCATGTATTGAAAATAATAATAATAATGGTAATAAAAGATTTTATGTTATAACTTAATAATAATAATAATAATAATAATAATAATAATAATAATAATAATAATAATGTAAGACCCTAATCTCGAAAAGTCAAGTTCCGAGTCTTAAAGAGTCAAAGCGTAAAGTCCGAAAACAAGTATCGAGAGGATGACATTTAAAAAGAAAACAAAAATGAGAAAATGGGAAAAAGGACATTAGTGTCGCTAACCCTATGGTTAGTGACGCTAATGTGACAAAATCGTGAAACATACGCGAGCCAGTTTGGAAAGCTGTAGGTTTTGGACATACTCGATATTAGCGGCACTAACTTTGAAGTTAGATACGCTAATGTCGCCTGGGCGGGATAAATGCACATTTTCATGATTTTAAGCTGTAGAACTCATTTGGAATACGTAGAACTCATTTGGAATACGTCTCCCTTCAGTTCTAACCTTTGGAAACACCATAGAACACTCTCTCAAGCTTTCTCTTGTGTTCTTGGTTCATGCAATGAAGTTGTGAAGGTTTTTGAAGGAAGAAGAAGGAAACAAGGTGCTTAAGAGGGTGGTGCTTGGAAGGAATCAAGCCTTTTGCTGTCCTTGGAAAAATTGTAAGTCTTTAAGACCTTGTTTTCCTTAGTTATTAGTTGAAGTCGTTTCCAAACTTTTCAAGACAATGATGGCTCCATATCTTGGATGAGGGTGGGATTCAAAGACTAAGGATGAGTTCTTCTCCGTTTAGTCTCTGAATCCTTGAGAAAAACCCAAGCCTAGTCTTAATATGGTTTTGGATGAAGTTGTAAGTTGTTAATCTTCATTTTTAGACTAGATTTGTCACCATTAGCTTGTTTGGCTAGGACTAGTAGTTAAAGTCACGTTTTTGTAAGTTAAGGGACGGTTTGTGACATTCCCTGGAAGTTGGGACTTTTGTCTTAATGGATTAAGCACTTAATGGATATTTGGGATAAATAGGGGAGTTAGCGGCGCTAACTCTAAGAGTTAGCAACGCTAACTTCGGCCGTTGACTTTGTTGACTTTGACCGTTGACCGTTGACTTTTTGACCAGTATGACTTTTGGTCAAACTTGAGGGTTTTGGATGCTGGTCTTATAGAGTTATCCTGTTCGGGATTTAGAAAGTTCTAAGAGGGGTTTATCCTTGTTAGGAAGTACGTATTGTCGGGATCTGCGGGCACTCACCTAGAGTGCTGTCTAGCTTAAAGTCGCAAATCAGGTGAGTCTTCTCATTATACTATGGGTGATATTGAATGCGTAGATAGTCTTTATTACTTTGTGTAATAATGTGATTATTTGTTCTTTACGTGTTTTTCGGCGAAAGCCGATGACGATGTTTACCGGCGGATCGGGGCAAGCCCCCGAGAGCCGAGGACGGATCGAGGCAAGCCCGAGAGTCACACGATGTTTACCGGTGGATCGGGGCAAGCCCGAGAGCCGATGATGGATTGGGGCAAGCCCAAGAGACACACGATGATTACCGGCGGATCGGGGCAAGCTTGAGAGCCGATGACGATGTTTATGTGATGGATCGTGTGGTATTTTTGGGAACTCACTAAGCTTTATGCTTACCCTTTTACCCTAACTTTTTTTCAGGTAAATACTAGCTTGAGCTTAGAGCACGGCGCGGCTGTACCGCATCTGGGGATTTCAAATATTAAGTCTTCCGCTGGTTAATGTTCGTAAATATTTTTGCTAAATTGTTTTCATATGTTAAATACTAAGTTTTAATTGGAATGGTTTTTGGTTGGCAAACCCTTTTTATGTAGTTAATTCGATTTTAAAAATGAAAATTTTATTATGGAATTTGGAACGTTACAACAACAACAATAACAATAGCAGCAGTAACAACAACAACGACCACAACAACAACGACAACAAGAACAACAACAACAACAACAACGATGATGATGAAGAAAAGTTTCTAATAAAGTCAAGTGACTAAAATATGAATAATGAAAACCTTACAATATAAGATTGTATGAACCTAGGGTTAAATGTGTCAACATGGGAAAGTTCGGGAGGGTATATTGCCAATTACATTTTCTACATGTCGATTGGGTTGGGGGATAAGTGTGCAATTGAGTCTTGCTCACCCCTCCCGCACGTCTCGCTGTTGATCAACCCTCGCGTCCTTATCCTTACCCCCTGTTATTAGTTACGATTGCCGTCTTGGATACAAACGGAGAGATAGAGAGTAGACGAGAGAAAAA
The DNA here is from genome assembly GCA_023525715.1 of Cichorium intybus. NCBI lineage: Eukaryota > Viridiplantae > Streptophyta > Magnoliopsida > Asterales > Asteraceae > Cichorium > Cichorium intybus. The sequence goes on from CM042011.1 coordinate 68,840,171, forward strand.
TGTAGAGAGATAGTGATTCTAGAACTGCGCGCACACACACACACAGAGGGAGGCCAAAACTGTAGGGAGGGAGTGAAATGTCGAAGCTGTAAAGAAAATGAGAAAGCGGTGGCTGCAAGTAAGTTTCGGTGGTGTTTGGCGACAATCTTAAAGCAAACTAGTAAGTATCTTCACTATTTCCTGTGTGTCATTTTATTGCACCCATCACCACCATCGATAGCCACGGGTGCCAGATGACCACCTCTACGCTGTTGGTCGAGCACCACAGTGGGTGGTGTTGTGGTGGTTCTAGTTCTAGTTAAAAGCCACATTAACCTAACGGGCAGTATTGTTGTTGCAAAGTTCATCTTTTTAGTCATTTGTGGGTTCCACCACGATAGAGTCGCCGGCTAACCGCCACCTGCCGCCACTGGACCACCACAGGGTGGTGGTTGTTGATAGTTTATTTTATTCAGTTCATTTGATCTAGATGTGGAATAAAAGGTTTAAGTTCTAACCTCCTTTTTAGGCTTGTTTTGATGTGTTGTTGGTTCACACCGCCACGTGACCATCATGTCGCCATCGGGTCATCACCACAGAGTGGCGGCTGTAGTTGGTCGACTTGTTAAACCTTTGGTTGTTAAATTGAGACTGTTGGGCTAATGCTAAGAATATGATGATTGTCAAAGGAACTTCACACTGTCAAATCAAATCAGCTATGATGTCTAGCGACAACATGAAGCCACTTTGTATTTTTGTACACTCTGTAATTTTAGTGATTAGATACTTATCTCATGTAGAGTTGTAACTATCTTTGATTAATAGGGATGTTCCGTTTTGTTAGCGGAACTCCTAGTATAAATGTGTTAGCTAGGGTTCGATGTATGTGTGTCGATATTCTTTTGTAATTCTCTCTATATGACAAAATATTATTAATCATGTTTATGATTAATTTATGAATTCTTGTATTCCTTCACAATAATTCCATGGCATCCTCATCTTTCTCTTCCTCTTCTGTTAACAAAATCCGTCCATTCAATGCAAACAACTTTACCATGTGGAAAAGTAAGGCATTAATGGTTATGGAAACCATTGACTATAACATGCTTAGTATCGTTGAAAAAGGTTCATATACTCCCATGTATCAAGAAACCATAGATGGTGTCCCTGTTGAACTCAAACAAACTCTTGAACATTCATGGACCGAAGATGACAGGAAAAAGGGAAATCTTGATGTAACGTCCCAAATTCTAGAACAAATTTTTCATTTTAGAAAGCGGTTCAAATAGGTAAAAACGGGTTGGAAATAAAACCATTTGTTCCAAGTTTAATAATTAAAACATTTTAAACCATAGTTACAAAATCGAGCACAAAACATTGACAAACGGAAGACTTGAACACCAAATGTCGGATGCGATACAGTCGCTTCGGGCTCCAAACCTTTATATGAAAAATACCTTAATAACATTTAGGGTGAAAGAGTAAGCACAAAGCTTAGTCACTTTCCCATAGTACCACATGATCCATCACATAAACACATAATATAACGGTCTCCGGGCTCACCCTAAACAACCAGGCTCGCAGGCTTACCCGGTTTCGCCAACCCTAATTACGACCTTCGGGCTCACCCTGAACAGTTGGTCTCAGGGGCTCACCCCATTCTGCCACCCTTAATTCGACCTTCAGGCTCACCCCGAACATCCAAGCTCACCCCCGTTTTGCGTATATCTACAGTCACAAGAGCGAATCCTATGACTGACAATCAACATGTAAAAATACATTAGTCTAAACATACAGTTTTAACCCAACATGTCCTTAAGCACACCTATTCAAACCAAGTAACGACATGCGCGTCTTGCAAGGAACACACTCCTACTCTTAACGGCCTACATGCTTCCTACGCATGTAACATCACCCAATGTATAGTGAGAAGACTCGCCTGAATCATCGGTCTCACGAAAGTAAGAAAAGTCCTCGGTAGTCAGTCCTCGCAAACCTTCTAAATCACATTAAGGCATAAATCAACAACGCAGCCTTCCCTAGGCCATTCCTAAGGTCAAACCCCTAATTCCTAAGTTTGACCCAAAAGTCAACGGTCAACAAGTCAATGTCAAGGTCAAGACAAACGGATCACACTTAGCGCCACTACCTTAAACCGATAGCGTCGTTAAGTGGCATTAGGCCGACGGGTTTCATCCGAGATTAGCCGCTCTAACTAAGAGTGTTAGCGGCAGCTAACCTCGAAACTCAGCTTTCCTTTGTTAAACATTTAATCAGTTAAGACACGACCCCAATCCTTCTAGAAGTCCTTCTTTAGGTCTGATAACACGTAAAAATCCAAACTTTATGGTCATGTTAGCCCCAAGTATGTCCAATCTACCCATGAGATCAAAAGAAGACTCAAAACCCTAAAAAAAAGTTTGCATAGAAGCGTGAGGGTTTTGATAGGAAATATGCAAACAAATAAACTTAAACTCTAAAGTTCACATGCAACCTAAAGGATCTATGTTTTCTCTAATTGAATCTATAAACAAGAACATAAAAAAAACCTAAGGCATAATCGAAATTACTAAAGAGGGTTTTAGGATTACATACCTTATTGTTATTATAGCAAATAAAAATGATTCCACTCCTTGTATATCTCTTTGGAAGGAAGCACCACAAGTGTCATGCCTCTAATGGTTCACACCCAAAAGTCCAAAAAAATGTTAATTATCTGAATTATCTTATTAAGAAAAGCTCGCTATAAAACCTTAGAGAAGGATTATACATTCTGCTTGAGAGAGAAGAGAAAAATTCCAGAGAACTATCTACAGGAATGGCGCACATAATGAAGTGCCAGGGGAGGGGTATTTATAGCCTCAATGGTGATAAAGGATAAACCTTAGAGATAAGCCGTATTTGAATTTAAACCGGATAAAACCCTTTTATCTTTAAATTCAAAACCCTTTTAGCTGTCCGCGTCGCGCGTGTCGTGGGTCTGCTTTGCACGCGACGCGTGTTACATCGACCAAAATATTATATTGCTCAGCTATTGAACAATTACAATTCAGCCCCTGCACTTTTTATAAATCACAAATTAATTCCAATTAATTCTAATTAATTTCAAACTAGTTTTTAATTAATTTATCATCACATAATAAATTAATAAACTATTTATTTTTCTCTCTCTATTAACCTTAATACCATTTGGACTACTGAGGGAAACCCAAAACGACTGTGCTACTATTAATTCAAGTATATACATATTATAGTTATGGGCTTAGACACCTAATCCAACAGGTTTGAGCACATCCTCAACTAAGGCTCTAGAAGCAAAAGAGGATCATATAGAACTGGTCTAAGAGCCTAGAGTACTCAAAACTCACAAGGCACTAACACAAATGGAAAGAAACCATCAAGCAAGGATTTTTATGAATTACAATGGTCTAGAGATTGAAAAAAAGGAAAGATCCCAGCTGTAGCACCCCATCTAGATCCACGGCTTCCTTCCTTTTTCTTTATATGAGCTTCAAAATCCCCATAATAGAGGTAAGAACACAAAGGAGGTGTGAAATACGAACTAGGGTTTCTCACAAGAAGTGGATGCTGATACATAACGTTTCTAGGGTTTCGTACCATTAAGTAAGGCCCAAAACCCGAGGCTAGAGTTTTTGCATTAGCAGCGGTTAGCGTCGCTAAACCCATGAGTTAATGTCGCTAACTCCAGTCCTCCGCATACGTGCATTCGCACTCGTTAGCGTCGCTAACATCAAAGTTAGCTCCACTAACTACCTCCATAAACCCAATTTAATACTTTGCAAAATGTAAAAGTCATTACCTGGAAACGGGTCTTACACTTGATGTTCGTGCCAGAGCTGCTATTGGTAATGCTCTTCCTACTAGATGTCTCATCTTGTTCAAAACTGTCTGTTTGCCAAAGAAATACTCAAAACCTTAACAATTGCATATGAAGGCACTGATGAGGTCAGGGTCACTCAATAAAACGCCTTGAATAGAAAATATGAGAATTTCTTTTCTTATAGAAATGAGGCTATTACTTAGACCTTCAATCAATTTAATTGTCTTATCAATGATATGAGAAGGTTATATATTTTTAAACATAATATTGTTATTGTTCTTAAGTTTCTTGACTCCTTGGATGAAAAATGGGAACATCATGTTGATGTTCTAAAAAACAGTGAGAAGATTAACACTATGGATATTCAAAGTTTCTTTGCTAATATGATGAATTATGGAGAAACAAAGGCTCAGCGCAAAGAAATAATGAAAGACAGTCAACGAGAGCGATCATCTGATCTCATCTCAAAAAGGGCGGTTCACGCTGACAGTGATGTTGAAGGTTCAAAAAGTACTGTCACTGATGATGAAGAATACAATCAGCTCTCTAAACTCGCCTATCAAGCTGCACTGATTGTCAAGCACTTCAATTAGTATAAAGAAGCTAAGAAAACAAATCATTAAAACACTTTTCCTCACAGTGGATCTAAGCCTAACTCTTTTGGATTCAGAAAATTCAATGAAACCATTAAAAGTTTTGGTGATAAAAGGAGTGATAGAAAATGCTTCAACTGTGGAAGCACTGAGCATTTCACAGAGGACTGCAAAGCTAAAAGAAGTGATCTAAAAGAATCTCTTTATGAGCTCAAATACAAAAGACTGGTTGCTTCTCTAAAAAGGCAAAATTTGGGTTCAAAAGTCCTTGTTACTGAAGAAGAAAATTCGGTGGAAGGACCTGACTCCTCTGTTGATGAAGAATCAAAAAATGAATGTTTGATGGCCACTACTTGGATATAATAAACATTTTGACAACGACATTATGTTGTTTAAATAACAGTCTTCTATGATAAGAAATTGGTATTCAAGAAATTGGTGGAAGCCAGATTGATCTTGATGAGACTCAACAGATCAAAGAACCTGATAGCACATAGAGAAACCTGTTGAGACTCAATAATAGTTATCGAGGAATCTCACATAACTCCATCTCCTGTCCGAGGAGCCGATAAAGTACATCATGAACCTGAATTTTATGGATTACATGTTAATCAAGGTGATGAATATCTGGTGGATCATTATGAGCCTACCAACTATCGAAAGTCGTGGCAGACCCTTTGAGCTTCCTTAAAGAAAGAGGTTATGGAGAGCGAGAAGAAATCCATGAAGGATAACCGAGTTTGGAACTTAGTTGATCAATACTCCTAATCTTAAAACAATCGGGGTGTAAATAGGTCTTTAGAAGAAGACATACATGGATGAAGAATACACACATGAGAGCCATAGTGGTGACGAAAAGTTATACTCATACTCAAAGCTTAATTATGAGGAAACCTTTTCATCAGTGGCAATAACCAAAGCTATTTAGACACTGTATGCCACAATAGTGGTCGGTAATTATAAAATATGGCAAATGGATGTAAAAACCGCTTTCCTTAACAAAAAACATGTAACGTCCCAAATTCCGTAATAAATTTTTCGTTTTAAAACAACTTAAATACAATAAAATAGTTACCACATAAAACCCATCAATTTGAAACTTAGTATTTAAACATATAAAACGTGTTTATCAAAACATTTACAAACATTGTCCAGTGGAACACATAGTCATTAAAATCCTCAGATGCGGTACAGTCGTGTCGTGATCTAAGCTCAAACCAACAATTTTCCTGAAAAACAATTAGGGTAAAAGGGTAAGCACAAAGCTTAGTGAGTTCCCCAAAAATACCACACGATCCATCACATAAACATCGTCATCGGCTTTCGCCGAAAATCATCGTGTGACTCTCGGGCTTGTCCCAATCTGTCCTCAGCTTTCGTCGGCAATCATCGTGTGACTCTCGGGCTTGCCATGATCCGTCCTTGGCTCTCGGACTTTCCCTGATCCACCGGTAACCATCATCATCGACTTCCGTCGGCAAACATCGTCATCGGATTTCGCCGGCAAACACGTCAAGCACAAATAATAACATTATTACACAAAGTAATAAAGACTGTCTACGCATGCAATATCACCCATAGTATAGTGAGATGACTCGCCTGATTCGTGACCTTAAGCCAGACAGCACTCCACGCGAGTTCCCTTAGTTCCTAGATCCCACCTCAATCCAAGAAATGGAGCCATCATCGTCTTATAGAGCTCATGGAGAGCTTTATGACTTCACTATAACCATAACTAAAAAAGATAGAGATTAGAACACTTAAAAGAGTACCAAAACAATGAGAAAATATGATTTCCTTCACCAAGAAACCTTCTTAGTACTCTTGCTCCTTATTCTCTCCCAAACATTCTTCAAAACTTCATAGTATGGACCAAGAACACAAAGAAGACTAGAGAGAAAGTTCTAAGGTGTTTCTAGGGGTTAGAACTGAAGAAACTCGGACCCCAAATGAGTTATAAACTAAAAATGACTATGAACCACGAAAATGTGATTTTATCCCGCTCAGACGACATTAGCGTCACTAACTTTAAGTTTAGCATCGCTAACTGCTAGTGTGTCCAAAACCCTGCATCTTTTCCAGACTGTCCGCGACTGTTTCGAGATCTTGCCACATCAGCAGCGCTAACCCTTTGGCTAGCGGCGCTAATGCCAATTTTCCCACTTTCTCATTTTTGATTTTTATTAAATGCTATCTCCTCAATACCCGGTTCTGGGATTTACACTTTGACTCTTTAAAACTCGGAACTTGACTTTTCAGGATTAGGGTCTTACAAAACATTAAAAGGATATGTATGTGACACAACCAAAGGGTTTTTGTACAGCCCAAATATTTGAATAGAGTGTGTAAGCTTAAAAAGTTTATTTATAAACTTAAACAAGTGTCTCGTAGATGAAATTTTTATTTCGATGAGCAAGGCAAGAGTTTAGCTGTTTGAGAAACAGAAGTGAGCCGTATATATGTCAGAGCTAGTAGGAGCACTAAAGTCTACCTAATATTGTACACAGATAGCAAAGTTATCATGTAGAACAACGTCCCTACATCGAGAAATTAAAAATTATTGAGAATTTATATGCTACAAATGTCATGGGAGAACTTATTGCATATGAAGCATTATGGTCTATGGAGATAGACATGAGTGCTTCAGAGGGATAAGATAGAGTACATGAATAGTCAGGATCTAGAGATACATGTCACACCCCCAAACCAGGATGGCGGATCTGGGGGTGGATGACTTCATGAACAGTATCACAACAATATTTGTTTAATAGTGATCAAAGCAAACACAACCATCATATATATAATTTCAAATGTTACATAGGTTCAAAATGTTTGTTTCAAAGACAATTACAATATGATGTCAAAATAAGTAGTGCGACGCCGTAGCGTCCCATCCTCAAAAGCTTGCGATTACCGATTTAGCAGTTTCCTAAGAATACAAGTAGTTTTGAAAGAGTGTCAACAATTAAGTTGGTGACTTCATAAGACTTTTGTATGAGCAAATCATAATCCTTTTCCTAGTAAAAAGATAGTATTTGAACCTAGAAAATCTAGTATTTTCTTATAAATGAGTTGTAATCTTAAAAATCCAAAGACCGATAATGTATAAGTATTTCCATACTTGAAAAATAGTATTACATAGTTTTATTCTTGTATGAAACCATTTAAATGCATGTTTGCTCGTAAACTAAATGTATCGTTGATTTCCCATGTGAGTTCCCTATAACCAGACTATGACCGAAGTAGGCCTGCTGCGATGTTCTTCAAGCGTCCGAATGTTAGACATTTGTCACCCCAGACCTGCCGGTCTAGCTGTAGCTAGCAGCTAAGGTGCGGGATTGTCAATCCCGTATAGATCTATACACAAGTATCACGCTCTCTTACCGAGAGTCTGATTATAGTTCAGGGCTTTAGTATGTGTACTTTAATAAGTACGGTGAAGACTTGTCTCACATAATTGTTTTCAACATGTTTACGTTTTATTTGAAAATGAAAAACTCTTGTATTTGTAATATATATATATATATATATATATATATATATATATATATATATATATATATATATATATATATATATATATATATATATATATATATATATATATATATATATATATATAAACATACTTAGATGTTCATAAATAACATATATTATACATCTACACAAGTATGTGGGCTTTTAGCATGATAAAGTCAACTTTCTAGTTTTTGACCTTTTTACATCACAACATAAAATATTGAATTATAAGCTTTGTAAGAATTTCTTTTACCATTTTGTGACATTTAAGTCAAGTTACCCTTATATGTTTAAAATAACATATTTTAGGTCAAATCTTACAAAAATGGTACCATAACTTAGTTATGACCATTTTTGTTAGAAAATTCATATTCCGTTCATAAAAACCATAGTTTATATAGTTTTATTTTTGTGACTTTTTATTAAGAACTTCTAGCATGTTTATACTAATTGTTTTCATATATTTGTATTTTACTCGACATACCACATAATAATGTTCATAATATTAGGAAACAACATTATTTCAAGTAGAAAGCATTTTCACACAAAACTAGTTAGAAACATGCATATATGACCATTTTCATGGTATAACTTGTATTCTTCCCCTAAAAGCTTGGATAAAGATAAAAATGATGGGTATGAACTCACCCTCGTAGCAAATCTTGAGTTTTGAAGAAGAAGGATCAAAGTTTGGCAACTTGAAAGTGGCTTGATCTTCAAGAGGATCTATGGTTCAAGATCAAGTGTATGAATAGAAGATCTACAAAGAATTATGGTAGGAATAATGTTGGAAGTTTGAGATGATAAGAACTTACCAAGATCTTTGTTCAAAACCCTTTGAAAGGCTTGAAAACACTTGTAACTTGTTTGAGATTTTCGGAGAGTATGAAGGCAAGTATGTTGGAGACATTGGAGAGAATGGAAGCAAGTGTGGGTGAAGATCAAAGGAGGTGTGCCAAGGCCTTCCTTGGCCGAACTTATAAGGGGTGGGGTGGGGGTTGGATGATCTTTGTCTTGGAAGTGACAAGATCTATACAATCTACTTTTAAGATTTCTTGGTACAAATTTAAGATAAAGAACAAGATTGCATCTCATGGAATGGACATGGTGGCTCTAGAGTGGCTCATGGATAGCCAAGAGAGAGAGAGAGAGAGAGGGGGGGGGGGTTACTAGCCTTTTATAAAATATAAACATGTGTTATATAAATATGAGTGTTTTTATAAAAAGCGGTAAAACATTTTGCGTATTTTTATAAGTGTCCGGAGATATAATTATTAATAAATATGTTAATCAATATTATGCATAAAAATATTAGTAAACATCTATTTAGATTGATTCCCAATTCGTTAGGCGAAGATATACGCGTTTAAGCGCGGTATTCTTCCGAATAAGCGGTACTTGGCATTTTACCTGAAAAATAATTGGGCTATGAAATTAAATACTAGAGCATATTACACTTCATAATACTTGTTCTGTTATTTCATATTTGATGTTTAAGGCACCACGTAATGTATTTTAAATGTAATTCCTGTGTACGTTTATTGTCAGAGCGATTAAACTGCTGTAACTTTTACATGCAAAGTTCGTTTTCGACGTTTTATATGTCTACGGATTCGTGAGCACGAACACACCGTGTTATGAATATTATTAATACCAAAATAATATTTGTGTGATTATCGAATTTCTACGCTATTGTAGTTTATTATCCGTATTTATAGCGTTTACCCGATAATTGATTTCAACTAACGTATGTAGTATTATAATATCCAATAATACACCGTAAAGGTTATGAAAATTACATTTCAACATGTTGACCTAATGTACGCTTTGATTGACTTAAGTTGACTTTTGTTGACCAATTTTGACGGTTGTCATATCATTTCTCGTTAGAAGGAATTTCGTCCCGAAATTAGTACTTTGAGTAGATTCTCAAGAGTTTGGGAAAAGATGTAGGTAACTGAGTGTCACCCACCTCAGCCCAACATAGAGGCGATCTGCAGTTGCGCCTTTAGAGGGCTTCGAATGGAGCAACTTTAATGCTTGTGTGATAACTATTATTGTATGAGAATTCGATGAGCGGTAAGTGGGTGTCCCAAGCTTTATCGAAGTCTATCAAACAAGCTCTCAACATGTCTTCCAGCGTTTGAATGGTTCTGTCGCTTTTCCCGTCAGTTTGCGGATGGTAATCTGTACTCATGTCGAGCCTGGTACCCAAGGACTTTTGCAATGATTGTCAAAATCGTGACGTAAATCGACTACCTCTATCCGAGATAATGGATATTGGCGCACCATGCAATCGTACAATCTCTTTGATGTAAGTCCTTGTCAGTTTCTCAATTTTGTCTGTAACATCCCAAAATTTTAGGGTAAATTTAAAAATTTTAAACGAACACTTTAATATAAGAAAAGCCACTTAAATAAATTTTCATAAAATTCTCATAACTTATAAGTTTAATGAAAACATCTTAGGATTAATAAAAGTTAACGAAATCATAATATAACGTAACATCAATTCAAAACAGTCCTCCAATGAAGCAGCACAATGTATACACGTCACGCCTTGCCATCCATGGTACCTGATGTACATGAAACAGTGATTTAATGGGGAAAGGGTATGCACACAACTTAGTGAATTTCAACACATACATTATATATCAACCAATCATGCTTTGCTAACAAACATAGAACAACACATAATGTACCTAATTGTGGTATGAGCCAAACATAGAACACCAAATAATGCACCCAATAGTGGTATGAGCCAAACATAGAACACCACATAATGCACCCAGCAGTGGTATGAGCCAAACATAGAACACCACATAATGCACCCAGCAGTGGTATGAGCCAAACATAGAACATCACATAATGCACCCAGCAGTGGTAGGAGCCAAACATAGAACACCCTAGCCTAATGCCGCATATTCATATATCGCATATATCATAATAAATAGATTTAACATCAAGTTCATATTCACAACACAACACAACAAAGGACGAATGACATCAATATAATGCAGTGAGAAACTCAACTGACAAGTAGAAGTAGGTTGCACACACAAGCCACGTGATACTCAAGAACTCTCCCTCTTCCCCGGTCCTACATTGCACAGATACTACTTAGAACAGATTAACGTTTACATTTACTACTTATAATTATATAAGTATATATATACTTTTTCCTATACCTGACACGTACCGTGTCCCACTATACCCTCCCTTTACCTTATAAAGACATCATCGAGATTATTAATTATCTTTTGTTATGTTTATGAAGGTCCCGACATCTACTACAAACCCTAACCCACAACCAAGGTCAAAAACCACAAAAAGAAGGTTTGACAGCAAAGCTGACTTTTTGACCCATAACAATTACAACGAATGGCCAAGTAAAAGTCAGGGATAAAATCTAACAAAAATCATGTAGAAACTAGACCCAAGGTCACGACCACAGAGCCCGACCTTAAGTCGTTTGCATTCACCATTTGCAAATGACAAATCTGCCAATTCACCAAAATTCACTAGATCAACCACAGAACCTTCCCCTAAAGATATAAGCAAGGAATGAGAATTACAAGGGCTTAGGTTCTGAAATTTGGTTTGGACAAACTAGACCCTTATACCAAACGTTTCCCACAGACCTTGCCCCTAAATGATTCTCCTATAATCACTTATGAATTTTACAAGATAGAAGTCATTATACAGTGCACCCCAGGACCAGTCAGTAAAGATTGCAACTTCCACCTGACTTAGGGTCCGAGTTAGTCCAAGGGCTTCTGGACCAAGAAACTACACACTTAGACCTCCCCAGAAAGGTATGATTCACCACAAATGGCCAAATACAAGATTTAATAAGATTTTTACAAGATTAAGGCAGAAAGCTGTTATGCGAATTGTGTTAAGTTGTAAGCATTAGAAGTTCTTAACCATTAAGCCCTTAAAGGCACACCCAAACATCATGCTCAAGTGGCTAAAAGAGTATACCTAACAGAGGTTTAAATAGCTTATAACATCACTTAATGGATTAAGCCCACAATCCAAAACAAGGCTTAGAACACTAGGGTACGGTTTTACAATTCATGATTTCATGTAGCAAGTTCAAGACTTAATTCAAAGAGTTCTAGCATCAATGGATTGCCAATTCAAACTCAGTCCTTAGGCCATGCTTGGTCGGCCTCCAACCACCACCGAAGCGGTGGTTCACGGTGGTCGATGGTGGTGATGTAACGCCGAAACATGTTTAATATATAATTATAATAAAAAGGGCGAAATGGTCATTTTACCTCAAAAGGGTAATTTGGTCTTTTTGACAGAAAAGGACTTGTTTGGTAATAATATTTTGAGTCTTGGACTTAAAATGTTATAAAAATGTAATTTTGTCATTAAAATTTGTAAATTGTGGCCAAACTTTAAGAAGTGCAACTTCAAGGACCAAATCGCAACTTTTGGGAGTATAAAAGAGAATAGTTGTGCAGAATTTTGGGAGTTACGGGAGAGTTCTTGTGGCTGATTTTCTGCAGAAACTGAAGAGCTTTGAAGAAGTGAAGTTGCAAAGTTTGGATTATAACAATTACAAGGGCATAATTGGAAGATTTGGAGGTAAGTTCCAAGCTCTTGACTAGTTGTTCTTGATGAGTTATGTGGAGCTCAAAAAAATTGTAATTACAGTTATGATTGAGTGTTAAGATTGATGTAATACTTCCATTAAGTCATGCTAGTAAGGACTTAACTAAACAAAATGGAAGTAGGATGTTATAATTGATGAATTTGAAGTTTTGGGGTTGTTAAAAATAAGAACCCTAATTCTTTGTGTGATTGATTTAGGGTGTTTTGATGGTTAAAAACCTTGTTAATATGTAAGGTTTTAGCCTAGGAACAAACCCCAAGCGATTAAGAACAGAAATAAGCACTTAATGGACCAAATCTGCAAGCTACAGTGCATAAATCGCGACTGGCCAGGGGACCTGCACTGCCGCTAGGCGCAGTGCGCCCCATAGCCAGGCGGGGTGCGCCCAGGCGCAGTGCGCCCTCCCCTTGGCGCAGTGCGCCCTCTGAGCACAGGCTAGGCAGGGGATCAAAAACGCTAACTTTTGCTTGGCTTGTCCGATTTAGCTCAAATTTGAACCATAGGCTCGTTATGGTCTAAAAAGTTTGGGAAAATTTTCATATCGAGCTTTCGACCCCTCGGGGGCACTGTAGACCGATCCGAATGCTTCGGTGAATAGTAAAATTCATATAAAGTTAGTAAACGGAAAGTTTATTAACTAGGCATTGTTTATAACGATATTATATTGAACACTATTGTATTAGAGTTAATTAAAATGGTTATTAACCTATAATCATTTTGATAATAAATGGAATTATAGGTACGGGACAAAATCCTACGGACTTAATTTCAAGGCAAGGAACAACAAACGCTAGTTGTAGCAAACCTTCAGGTGAGTAATCTCACTCGCGTTTGATGTGATAATGTTAGTTGAGCAGCTGCGGATTGGAATATAGTTTTGGGGACGAAAAATGATAGATGTTTGATTTGATATGACAAGACCAGATAAGCTGTGAGTCAATATCCATCAATAATATGACAATACCAGATAAGCCGTGAGTCTTTAATAGATAAGAACGGAGCTGTGAGTCAAACCTCTACTGACAAGACCGGAACCAGCCGTGAGTCAATAAAAGGAAATGACAAGACCGGAACCAGCCGTGAGTCAATAAAACCTATATAGACAAGACCGGAACCAGCCGTGAGTCTAGGCAACAGCGGGCTTACCCGTGAGCCACATATTTTAGGCAACAGCGGGATTACCCGTGAGCCATATTTGATTGATAATACTTAGATAAATGTGTATAGAGAATTTTATTCTTATACATGTTGTATTTAATTTGATTACTCATTGGGCTTTATAGCTCACAGTTTATTTGATATGTCACTGCAGGTGAGCGTGATCCCGCGAAGGGAAAAGATAAAGTCCGTGACTGAGGACTTAGTGATTGAAGTGACAGCCCGGCTTAAAGACGTATAATATTATGTATTGTACTTCGTGATACACTTGTACTCGTATTGTATTAACTAATACCCCAACTTGTGTTTTGTTTGTAAAATATTTGGTTTGAAAAAAAAAATTTGGGGTGTTTTTGGTTAATAAGTCGGGTGTTACAGGTGACGAATGGTGATGATAATGAACTTCAAGAAGAAAAGAGACATAACTTACTTGAGAACTAGAAATCACCAACCAAGCTCCAAACTTTCTTCTCTTATCTTTTCTTCTTTATTTTTCCTCTCTTTCACACTTGAGCTTCTTTTTTTTTGGTTGTTCTTCATAGCCCCACGTCCCACACCATTTTCCTCTGCTTTTTCTTGGTTCACGGCAAAAAGGATTCTCGGCAAGTGGCAATCAGTTTATCTTGGATCGACTAGGGCTTAATGGTGCAAATTGAGCTTATAAGGGCTGCACATGGAGTCGTATGGGCTGTCAACGAGAGGCCAACTCCCTTCATTCTTATTCCCGTCAATTTCCAGCCCAAAAGGTAATATTCATGCACTTTGGCCTTATTACGGTTTTAGTCCCAAACTTTGCTCTTTTATTTTCTTTTAAACCCAAACTACATTAATCCTCATTTCTTGTTTTCTATAATGACAACTAACCTCCCTCCAACAAATAATTTAAATTTCTAGAATTATTATTATTATTATTATTATTATTATGTCTTCGATGAACACTATCACGTATTTATCTAGGTAAGGTCAGCATACGCGGTTTATTAGATCCATGAACACCGCGGGTGCATTAGTCAATCCGAATGGCATCACAACGAACTCGTAGTGGCCGTAACGAGTCCTAAATGCCATCTTAGGAATATCTTCCTCTTGGACTCTGAGCTGGTGGTACCCCAATCTTAGATCAATTTTTGAGAAGTAACTCGATCCTTGGAGCTGGTCAAATAGGTCGTCAATTCGGGGTAGTGGATATCAGTTCTTGATGGTGAGTTTGTTCAACTCCCGATAGTCAATGCACATACGGAATGATCCATCTTTCTTCTTTACGAACAAGACCGGTGCTCCCCAAGGTGAGAAGCTCGGTCGGATGAAGCCTTTACTCAGCAGTTCGTTTAGCTGACTGGACAATTCTTGCATTTCTGTCGGGGCTAAACGGTATGGTGATTTGACTATAGGGGTGGCTCCAGGAACCAAGTCGATTTTGAACTCGACTTGTCGTGTGGGTGGTACTCCCGGAAGGTCTTCTGGGAATACGTCGACAAAATTTCAGACTTCTGGAATCTCCTTGATGCCCTTTACTTCTTTCTTCTTATCAACAACGTAGGCTAGGAATACATGGTATCTTTTGTGTAGGTACTTTTGAGCCTTAATGCAAGAGATGATTCGGAGGTTTGTGCTGGGTTTGTCACCATAGATAACAAGGGTTTCACTATTTGGTAAGTTAAGTCGGACGGCCCTTTCGTAGCACATGATATCGGCATGGTGATGAATTAGCCAATCCATACCAATGATCACATCAAAGTTTCTTATTCTAACAGGAATTAGGTCGATTGGGAAAGAGTGATCGTTTAGGGTCAGGGTGTATCCTATGTATATGTCTTTGGTACTTTCAGTTTTTCCGTTAGCCATCTCTACTGTGAATGTTTCGTTAAGTGGTTGGGGTTTTTGTTTTAGTATATGCTTAAACTTGTGGCTCACGAATCTCCTCTCTGCACCACTATCGAATAGTATGCATGCATACGAGTTATTGAGGAGAAACATACCGGTAACCACAGTGGGATCCTCCACTGTTTCAGCGCCTCCCATTGCCAAGACTCTTCCCATGCCTCCGACATTCTTGTTCTTCGCATTTAGGCACTCCCTTTTGAAATGCCATGTTTCTCCACATCCATAACATGCTTGGCTCACCCCAACATTAGTGGCTTGGGTGGTCTGTTGAGCTGGCGCCTTGCAGAAGCGAGACGTATGCCCCTTTTTGCGACAATTGGTGCAGTGCATTTCCCGAGAAGCTCCATTGTGATGGAAATTGCACTTGTTGCACTTAGGTAGGTTCCCAACATATTGCTTCATCGGCGCTAGGGCAGTAGGGACAATGGCGGTATGGACTGCCATAGTTTGTTGTCTTTTGGCAGATTCTTGGCTCGGTTGACCGTTTCCCTTGTTCCAGAACTTTCGTTTGTAGTCTCTACCCTTTGGTTGGTCACCTTTGAGTGTCATAGTGCCATGGCAGACTCAGTGGTCGACTAGTCTTTGTGCCAAACGCTTGGCACTGTCGTAGCTGGCTGGGTTAGCGGCTTCGACATTTCCTTGAATTTAGGGGGATAGTCGATATAGCGCTCCACCTTCTTTTGTTCCGGAGTGACCATTGCGGGACACAGAACTGCTAGGTCGTTAAACCGGTTAGTGTAGGCCACCACATCAGAATCCTTCACTGTGAGGTTCCAAAGCTCTTGTTCCAATTTTCGAGTTTTGCCCCTAGGGCAGTACTCCTCCAGCATCATGGTCTTCACATCCTCCCAACTCATAGAGTTGTCAATGGCAAGAGTCAAGGTTTTAACGTGGCCATATTACGCTTCATAATACTTGTTCCGTTATTTCATATTTGATGTTTAAGGCACCACATAATGTATTTTAAATGTTCAATTACTGTGTACGTTTATCGTCACAGCGATTAAATTGCTGTAACTTTTACATACAAACTCCGTTTTGGACGTTCTATATGTCTACGGACTCGTGAGCACGAACACATCATGTTATGAATATTATTAATACCAAAATAATATTTGTGTGATTATCGAATTTCTACGCTACTATAATTTATTATCCGTATTTATAGCATTTACCCGATAATTGATTTCTACTAGCTATGTAGTATTATAATATCCAATAATACATCGTAAAGGTTATGAAAATTACATTTCAACATGTTGACCTAGTGTACGCTTTGGTTGACTTAAGTTGAATTTTGTTGACCAATTTTGACGGTTGTCACAATACAAGACTTCTAAAGGGATTCAAGTCCTTGTATCAAGGTTTAAGACTGAGTAAAACTCAGGGTATTAGTTCCATAAAGGTTCTGAATAAGATGAGTTGAGTTCCATATGCACTGGCTGGGGAATCAATCATACTATGTACGTGACCTAGTGTATCATATTCCTTTAGTATGATGAGTTGACACTAGGCTAATTCTGGCGAAAATGGATGGAAGTCTACACATATCTTAAGTGTTTAAGATGTTCTTGATCCATTAATGTATGGAAGAACTCAGTGTAAAGAAGCACAATGATGCTAGCTTCCAAAATAGAGAAATTGTATTTGTTCCTACTTTTTATTCCTACTCATGTTCCATCCCATGTGAAATTGTGACAAGTGTCACATTTAATAAAATAAATAATATTTTAAGACACATGTCACAATTTCATATGGGTAGGAACATGAGTAGGAATAAAAAGTAGGAATAAATACAATTTCTCTCCAAAATAATAGAGAAGGTTCCTGTACGTAGTCAGGATCTAGGTTCTTACCGAAAGAGACATCTCAGTTAATAGAGTTATACCGGATGAGGCAAGATAGCTGATCTGATCACTAAGTCAATGTCTCGGACTAAGCAAAATTGTCATGTCGAGTCCTGTCACACCCTCAAACCACGATGGCGGAATCGTCTGAGGGCGGAACAGGACATAGCATCACAACCATTGCATACATTGAAAACATAAGTAGATAACAACCATCATACATTATAATTGGAAAGTTACATTGTTCAAACGGTATTGTTTCAACCCAATTACAGTATGATAAAGAAATAAGTAAAAGAGACGTCTTCGAGTCCCATTCCAAAAGGTTAGTCGGACCTGACTAATTGTTACCTGAGAATACAAGTAATTTGAAAGAGTGTCAACATTACGTTGGTGAGTTCATAAGATTTTTGTATTGAGAAAATCCATAGTCCCTTTTTCCTTGTAAAGAGATAGTGTTTGAAACCAGAAAATCCAATATTTTCATATAAGTGAGTCGTAGTCTTAAAACCCAAAGACCGAAAATGTATACGTGTTTCTATACTTGAAAATAGTATTACATAGTCTTATTTTTGTACGAAACCATGTAAATACATGTTTATTCGTAGATTAATTGTATATCTAATTCTGTGAAACCTTTACGTAGGTAAAATCGTACTTTTATTTATATCTTGATAAAATGTAGTTTTAATTCCCATAAAACCCATATGTATAAGTAAAACCATACTTATATTTGTAACTTGTTAGGATATAGTTTTAATACCATAAAACTCGTATAAATCGTACTTATGTTCATATCTTAATGAAATGTAGTTTTAATTTCCATAAAACCAGTGTGTATAAGTAAAACCATACTTATATTTGTAACTTATTAGAATGTAGTTTTAATACCATAAAACTCGTATGTATAAGAAAAACCGTACTTATATTTGTACCTTGATAAAATGTGGTTTTAATATCATAAAACCCGTATGTATAAGTAAAAACCATACTTATATTTTGTGTAGAGCAACATGTAGTTTTATATTTATATAAAACCATTTGAAGATGTTTTTTCCCCAAACTAAGGATATTCGTTGTCGTTCATGTGAGTTATTATAACCTAGCTGTGACTAGTATGTAGGCCTGCCACGACGTTCTTCAGGCATCGTAATGTTAAGACATTTGTCACCCCAAACCTGCCGGTCTAGCTGTAGCTAGCAGCTCAGGTGCGGGATTGTCAGTCCCGTATAGATCTATACACAAATATCTCGCTCATGAATGATTAAGGTTATAATCCAGGACTTTGTGCGTACATCTTTCAGTACTGTGAAGAAATGTATCACATAACCACCCAACGTAATGTTTTATCCTAGTTCGTACTGAAATGAGAACCCTTTTGTATTTGTAATTATCAAAATATACTCATGACAATTATAATGTAAAACCTTGCTTGTAAATGTAATGAAAACTCCTTTGTATTCGTAATTATCAAAATGTCCATGATAATTATAGTATGTAAATATACTGAAAACTCCTTTACGTTTGTAATTATCAAATTGTCCATGCTAATTATAGTATGTAATAATTATATATTTATATAATTATCTTTAGTATTTCTGTCATATCTTTGTCGTTCGTTCCATAAATTATACCAATTATAATTTATCTAAATATTTTCGTTGTGTTAACGTATTTAAGCCTAAAAGAGTCAATGAGTTGAAAAGTATAATTTACTTACACCCAAGGCACTAAATATACTAATAAGATAGATTTAGAGTTTATCAACATGTCAGGGCAAGAAATTTGTTTTAGTCATCTTATATAAGTGATGACAATATTTTAAATCTTGTCATTTTGTCAAAATGATGGTAATCTTTCCAAATGGTCATTTTTCATACACATTATTTTGAATATAGTCATTTTTGTTTTAAAATACCAACTTCCGTGTAAAAATATCATTTCCCAAGTTTATTATGACGTTATAAGTCTAAATAATTGTTACAACGTCAAATTGACGTGTTTTTTATAAATCATTAGAAAAGTCTTATTTCCGGTCACAAAAACATAATATTCCTATAATAGTCTATTTTTAGTATACCATTGTAATAATCATATTTTTACGAACAATAACGAAATAACTTATTTAGATGATTATACATAACATCTTTTAAGATATTTCCCACAAAATTGGTGTAATAACTTGGTTGTAACCATTTTGTTAGAGAATAGTGTTTCCGGTTACAAAAACATAGTTTTTACTAGTTTTCGTTTTTATGACGTTTATATTAAAGATCTAGTATTTTTACACAAATTATTTATACTTTTGTAACTTTTACACAAACATAATACATCATAATGTTCGTAATACATAGATCTAACCATATTTCATGTCAAAAACGTTTTTACACAACTACTAGTTTTATAAACTTGTATAAATCATTATTTATAGTATATAAACACATATAAACTTGTGTAAATCATCATTTTTAACATTTAAACTTGTATTCTCCCCCTAAAAGTTTAGAAAAGATGAAAATGAGGGTATGAACTCACCCTTGATGCGTGTTTTACTTAAAAACGAGGTTGTTCTTGCGGGTTTGACGGTAGGAAGCAATATCTAAGCCTTTGAGCTCGGAGGACCCTTGGACAAAGCCATTACCAAAAAGTTTTTCGTAGATGTTAGTGTGTGTAAAAGAGATAAAAGTGGTGTAGTGAGGTTTAAAATCACTAAAGGATGCTAACTTACCAAAAAGATTTGAAAAACGTTTGAAAACGAAGAATGATGGTGGTGGAAGGTGGTGGCCGGTGGCTTTTAGTGGTGGTGGAGGGTGGTGGAGTGGTGGTGGAATGTGCCGAAGGTAGAGAGAAGAGAGGAGTGTGTTGGGTGAAATCCTTGGTTCAAATGAGATGCATCTTTCCTAAGTAGATATGAAAGATTTTATTAATATAATTGTTTAATGTTAAATCATTTCTAGGCTTTGTGGCTATGGATTTGGAATAGTATTTCAAAGATTGTGGGGATTCTTTAAGAGGTTCAGCCGATGGGGGGTAGGGGTGGGGTGGGGTGGGTTTGTTTTTATAAAATTGGTAATATTCTTATATAAAAGTGTGATTTTTATAAAATCGTAAGACGTTTTAGTGAAATTTTATGAGTTTTTGACGAAACGAAGTTCTAAATAATTATTATGTAATAAAACATTGTTAAACATTTATTTTGATTGAATTATAACTCGTTAGACGTTGAAATACGCGTTTAAGCTCAGTATTCTTCCGATTACGCGATTTTCGACATTTTAGCGAAACTCGTGTTTGGCTTTGAAATTAAATATTAGATACTATTACGTTCGATAATATATGGGTTGGTATTCCATATTTGATGTTTAAGGCACCACATTTTGTATTTTGAGTACAAACCCTGTGTATAGTTATCCGTTCACAGCGATTTAATTGTTGTAACTTTCACATACGAACTCCGTTTTCGACGTTCTATATATCCACAGGTTCGTATTTACGAATCCATCGTTTTATGAATATTATTATTCTCAAAATAATAATTGTACAATAATCGAATTTTTACGCTATAGTAGTTTAATATCAGTAATTTCGGCGTTTACTCGATAACTGTTTTTGAATAGCGTACGTAGTATTATAATATCTAATAATACATCGTAAAATTATGGAAAAATTACTTTTCAACATAAGGATGAACGTACGCTTCGCTTGACTACAGTTGACTTTCGTTGACCAAAATGACAATTGTCACAAGTCCATATGCATTAGGTTTGCAAATGAAATGGCTTTTGAGTGAGGATAGTGTGGTTTGATTTGTATTAGGAACTTAAGCAATGTAAAACTCTATTTGATTTGAAGATTATTATGTGGAGAACATACTATATGCATAAAGGCAGTCATTTCATTAGTTTATCATTGGTTCCAATTTTGTATGTTTTATTGACTTCCTGAATAATTAAATTATTATTTAAAACGTCCACAGTCGGTCATACTTTGCGAAGTAAGTATTGATCAAGGATGACACGAGGAATTGGCGGAATGTCCATAGAGATAGACACAACATATAGATGTGCTAATTCTCATGTGTACTTAATAAGGATTAAGTATTAGAGAAACCCGCACTTAGAGATTACTTCATGGAAGCTATCACGAATAATTCTAAGATGGTAATATCTTATATTCTTCAAACGGAGATGCATATATTTTAGTTCTGCAGTATTTTGTACTTTGGTTTTTCTCCAATGTTGTCCGTAACTGATAGCCATAAAGGGAATTTCTGGGTATGACATGATGAGTAGGCAGGGTATGTGTAGTCAAAGTTTATTTGTGCATTTTGCCCTAGCAGGAGAAGCAATATCCATGGGCCCTTCCATGATTTGGTGTTGACAACAAATGTACGGCCGTACTCACACTGAATTGACAAAGTGTTAATAAGTGTAGTTTGTAATGGCCATCACAAATCTCTATCGGGAAACATAATCTTGAATGTCTAAGACTGACATAATTCCATGTCAGATGTTTATATAGATATCTTGTAGAATAAATGAATATTTGATCAGTTGCCTAAGGGCTGTTTTATTATATGTAACACCAAGATACTCTTTATATGTAAATATAATAAAAAGGGTAAATTGGTCATTTTACCTTAGAAGGGTAATTTGGTCTTTTGAACAGAAAAGGACTTGGTTTGTTGTTGGGTGTTGAAATATGAGAAAAGATGAACTAATATAGATATTGAATCAATTACACAATCAATCACACAAGAATAATGCAACAAAGCTATTTGAACAAAGTGATATGAATAACATGTGCCGAATGTTTGATTAGAACTATGGTTTTACAATTGGGTTTTCTATCTGGGAGACATACAATTCTCGTAAGTTAATCTTGTAATCTCACATTCTACACGGTATGGTTTCACTGATATTTATACTGAATCAGTGATACCAATAGTACAACTTTTACAGAGAATATCCTATCAGTGTACTAGCCAATAGGATAGAAGATTCATGCAACACGTATTGTACTATACGCGTGCACACAAAAGACAAGATGACAGGCTGTGAAGTCTTCGGATCCTCTATGCATAGCACTTCGGAGTCTTTAGACTTCGGTGTCTTCTCTTGTTTATTCACTTCGGGGTTTCTTCATGGGCAGGACTTCGGATATATCAGCACTTCATCACAAATGTTCTCAACAATCTCCCCCTTTGTGTGAAGTGCATCCGAAGCCTATACTCGAAAGTTTCTCTTGTATGCCCGCTTCAGAGTCTTTCGTACTGCAAGATACCAGTTCATATGATCTATGAACTTCTTCTTTTTCTCGGTGGTATTTGCATGACAGGCGTTGACATGAGAGATCATCCCTGTGATGAAGGAGGAGGGATGGAGGCCTATGTAGTCTATTTCTAAGAACTTGATTGTGACTTCGGTTTCATTTCGAAGTCCTTTGAAAACTACGCCATATGGTTCGTCTAAGATCTCTCCATTCTTGAATGTAGCTATGTTCCGAACTACAACAGGAGGAGTATTCAAGGGTTGTCTGTAGTAGGAACATAGCTCTAGGTCTTGTTTTGAAAATCGGAGAAGATAATTGTTAAGAAAGCCTAGTAGGTGGTTTTTGATGGCAATGGAGGACATTTCAGCATGAGCAGCACCCCCGCTTCGTAGAAGATCAAGAATCTGGATGAAGTCCATAGGATTCATGATGGGGAAGTCTGCAATTGAGAACCTGGATTCAACTTCGTCTGCCCCCCTAAGAACAAGAAATTCATAATTTCTGAAGCCCAAATAGACTTCAGCTTCTTTAATTGAAATGATTCTCTTTATCTTGTTTAGGCTCCAAACATAGCTTTGCCGTTGAATATATTTGGCATGAAAGTTTATTTTGTTGGTCCAAAAACTTGCTTTCTGATCCTCCGGTACCGAAGAGACAAATTGAAGGAAAGCGAAGGTCTTCGGATTGAATGGTATATCAAGCTGGATGTCTTCGGTGTCAACAACTGCAAAACTTCGAAGAGGAAGTCTGTTAAGTACATTTGGATTTTGAAATCCAAACAGCTTGATTGTCTCAATAGTCCATTCACCATTATCTCGAGCAAATTCATTTATTTTGATCATCAAATTGTAATCTGCTCGTCTGGCCATATATGTTTCTTCCATGTGTGGGGCAATTATATTTTCTAGTGATCGGTCTGTTGAGCTTCCAGCTCCAGCCGATCCACTAGCATCCATGCCAGTGGTTGTGATGGTTGAGGTTGTAGGACCTGCTGTGGCTGCAGGGATCTGTCTAGGCATGCCTTGTGGCCTAGACAATCTGTCAGAGAAATTTATCAGAGGTTGAAGTGCAGCTCTCAACTTTGTAATCAAATCTTGTGTAAATGCTGCATTTGTTCGTTGCAGTTCCTCTATAAATTTAGTGACATCCGAAGTGGTTTGGGCAGCAGTGAGCTCTTCAATTTTTGCTCTGGCCTCATCAAGCTGTTTTTCAAGCTTGGTACTTTGTTGGATTTCACTCCGAAGTCCTTGCAAGGTTTTCATGACTTCGGAGTTTGTTTTATCGGTCTTCTCAGTGAGAGCATCAACCTTTTTGTTGATGGAGGTGACAGCGAATTCCAACTTCTTTTCGAAGGAAGATTGGATCTTATTTTGTTCATCCAAGAGCTTCTTCTCAAGACGATCCACAGACTCTTTTATTTCTTTGGATAGAGTGAACTCCAAAGACTCTATCTCTTCGGTGATGTCACCAATGGTTGGTTTTGAGGGGTCAAATCCTGTTTGAGCTTGAATGAGAGTGTCAAGCTTGGAGTTGAGGACTTTGTACTGTTTCATTAGTACAAAGCCTTCATCCGATAGGTCTTCTTCTGATGCTCCTTCAACATTCAAAGGAGCCATGTGGAAGGCTTCGAAGAGGGCTGCCGAAGTGGGGTTTTGTCTTGATGGTGATATGGGTGTGTCAAACTCTGGTAATGAGAAATCGATACCAGAGACAGGTATTTCGGAAGTTGGAGGAGCAGTTGTTGGTGGTGGTGGAGGAGGAATTGTATGTGGAGGTGTGTCAGGTCTGGTTGATTTTGGAGGTGATGGAGGGACAGTTGTTTGTGGTGGTGTTGGTGGTTTGGATGTTCTTAATGGAGATGGAGGAGGTTGGTTTACAATATGTTCTTCTTCTTGGACTGTGGATGGAGTCCTTTCAGAGTCCGAAGACTCATCCACAGGAATCAGTTTCCTCTGTCTTTTCGGTTGTTTTCTCTTCGGTGTGGTTTTCATCGAAGCCTTTCGTTTCTTTTCTTCTTTCTTCGGACCACTTGGTCCACCAGTCATCTTCTTTTTCCCTTTTCCCTTGGGAATTTCTAAAACAGGTGCCTCTTTGCTCAAATCACGAGTTGGATAAGGGATCACCAAAGTATTGCGGTAAGAGCTCACTTCATTACATTCCATGGGAACCTTAGAGAGCATGGCTATAGGTATTTGTGCACAGTAGACTGCGGGTTCATCATCCAATGGAGATACAGTGATTGGAGTGTACCTCATTTCGGGGAGAGAGGGGTCTGCCACATATCCAGTCTTTTGATAATGGGCATGAACAACAATTGGCCAGAACCTTGCATTTGAAATTTCAGTCCCCTTCAGACTGTGATTGATATGTGAACAGAAGTCAGCCCATAGAATCAAGGCGTAATCAACTTTGAGATCATAGTAGATTCCGAAGAGCAGGCTCTAAAAAGCGACACTTGCAGAATCTAGCCCTGAAGTTCTTCCTGAAAGACATCTGAGGAAGATACTGAAGTAGTATCTCCACAGATCTGGCAGTTGGTTCTTTTTAAACATGCTGATCTTCTCAAGTTGAGGAAAGTACCCCATTTCGTTGAACATATCAACAAGTTGCTCAGCAGAAGGAGTCACGATCTCCTTGGGATCGTAGATGGGAAGATGAAGAGCTTCAGCAAATTTCTCCTTGGTTAGTTGGACTTTCTTGGTTTTTCCATTTACATCAATGGCTTCAAAATATACAGATTTCACATGATTGTTCGTGTCGAACAGAGCATTCGAGGTGTAGTGTGCCCTGTGAACAAGTGTTGAAGGAATTGATGGTGTGTAGGTTAGGGCATAACCAAGAATCGATCTCTTCAAGCATTCGACAAGAGCATCGATAGGCTTAGGGTAAAGTTGTAGGTTGTTGCGTAGTACCAGATTTGCAGACTGGCTTTTGAGAACAGGTACTGAAATAGCTTCAGTGGTCTGAGAAGATCCTTCTGCTGCCATTGTTGGTCGTTTGATGAAAATGAAGAAGATGAAGTACGTTGTGTTTGCAGAGAGAATTCGAGAGTAAGTTTGCAATGAGAAATGAGAGTTGTGTTAGCGTAAAGAGTGAGATGGATGAGGTGGAAGGTTTATATAGTATTCGTGGTCCCTAGGCCATTTAATGCACGTTTGAAATGGTCCAGTAGAAAGAAGACACTTCATCACCTGCTCGTCCCACTTTCTCTGCGAAAAGGAGAAATATACGGCTGTCAGTTACAATGATTCAAAATTTGAACCGTTATCTTTTGAGACGTCATTATGATTAATGTTTTTCATTTAATTCTTATTGACAGCTGTAAGCAAACAGTTAAAACTCAAGGAATGTTTGTCTCTGTGATTTATCATAAATGTGGAAATCATTTGAACATTTAATTGACTTCGCAGTTATGAAAAATTATGACCATACACTTCGAAGCATAAAGTTCCTCACTTCGGTGCATTTGCTATGGACACCGAAGAGTGTTGGATCACTTCGGTGATTGACAAATGATTGCAAAGTGTTCATCACTGTACCGAAGTCCATATGTTTTTCTCTTTGTGTTTCTATAAATTTTTGATTTTTCTTTTGACTGATGCAGTATGTCGTTTAACCTTAGTTTTCATGAATATTATGAAAAGATGATTTATTCGAGTTAATGTTCAGAGTCGTTCGAATCATGTTGGAAGTCCATTTTTCAGTTGGAAGGTTGTTTGATTCAATATCGGTCATGAATTTATAAGTCTAATCACCCCATCACTGACTTGATTTCGCATTAGGAAACATGTTTGTAGTTGTGCTTATGTGCCTCAAACTTTTCAAATATAATAAAGATAACATCCTTTGCATTTGAGATTTAAAAAGGTTTTCATTCATGAATTGAACATCAGAAGTGTTTCAGAAGGTATGATTGGATTGTTTTGAAGATTCGTTTGAAAAATTTATTCCATTCCATCAGTTGAAGTGTTTGGATACTAAGCTCAGATGACAAGCCTTTGAGCTTCGTACACCACTCCTACTTTATCATTTAAGACAGACTACTTGAAATGTTCATATTCCTCTACAAGGTACTCGACTATGTTATAGGAGCTCCTTGTACCGTTATTTAAAACAGAAGAATAGGCTTTTGAATACTGATTTTTCTTTTGCATTCCCTTGATTATCTTTTGATTTTTGTTTCTTTTGACAATTGTTTTCTATTTTTCTCTTTCTTTCTTGTTTTCTATTTTGAATTTCCTTATCCGAAGATATAGAACATCACCATATGTTTTCTTTCTTTGGGCATTTTGTTTTTGGTTTAAACAATCCCTGTGAGTGAAAATCTTCATATAGTTCAATTTTGTATCATTTAATGAAAAGAGATTTAAATTTACTTATCAAACGATGTTGGTTCTATTTTTGATGAAAACTTCGGAGCACTTGAATTATCATGTGTAGTTTTGAAGCTACATGATTAGTTTGAAGTTGAAGCTGAAGCGAGTCAAGTTTCGAAGGGTGGTTAGAAATATACATTATGTTAAGGTTATTGAAATCAAACAAGGCTTCAAAGTGTAAAATAGCCTTGACCTCATTCCGAAGTCTGTTTTCTTACAAATGTTTCAAGTCGATTCCCAAATACCTTTTAGTGCAATAAGGTATGATTTTCATAATCTAAAATCAAAGTTTTGTCTTTTACTTGGTTAATTCATGAGAGTAAAGCTAAACTTTGCCATTTTGCATCAGAATTTTCTTTTCGTTTGGTATAAATTTTTCTTGTTTTTGAATTTCCTTAGTCTCAAACGACACTTTATTTTTATCTTTAAAGGATGAAGTTAACATTTGTTCAAGTGATTTTCAAATTTGAAGGGTTTATTTTGAAGAAAAGTTTGTACCGCAGACCTCCGAAGTGATATTTTACTTCGGAATACTGCGGTGAAGTAGCAAGTGTTTTTGCTTGTTTTTCTCCGATGACCTCCGAAGTCAAAATTGACTTCGGGGGTCTGCTGAGCAAGTTCTTTGATTATCTCCGAAGTCAAAATTGACTTCGGGGATCGTGGAGTTTATTCTTTTTGTAAATTTTCAGAACTGCTAGTATTTCTCCGATGAGCTCCGAAGTCAAAATTGACTTCGGGGTTCTGCGGAGATTATTCTTTTTGTAAATTTTCTGAACAGAGTAAGAGTGAACAAATCTGGAGTTTATTGAAGAGTTGATCCATCTATCATTCCAAGTCCCCGAACAATTCTTGTGAATGCTTCTTCATTTAGAGCCTTTATGAAGATATCTGCCAATTGTTCTGTAGTGTGAACAAAGTGCACCTTAATATTCCCCTCCTCAACATGACTTTTGATGAAGTGGTAGCGAAGAGCTATATGCTTCGTCTTGGAATGTTGAACTGGATTGTGGCATATACGAATTGCACTTTGAGAGTCACAGAACAAAGGAATTTTTCTCATATTAATGTCATAGTCTTTCAATTGACTTTGAATCCAAATGATCTACGAAGTGCATGCTGCAGCTGCTACATATTCAGCCTCTGCGGTGGAGATAGAGACACAAGTTTGTTTCTTGGATTGCTAGCTGATAAGTTTTCCATCTAAGAATTGACAACCCCCTGAAGTTCTCTTGCAATCAATAGAGCATCCACCAAGATCAGAGTCTGAGTATGCTTGAATGTAGAAACCAGAGTTTGCTGGATACCATAGACCATAAGCAGTAGTTCCAGGAAGATATCGGAATATTGTCTTAACAGCAGCCAAGTGAGGTTCCCTTGGATCAGCCTGATATCTTGCACAATTGCAGACTGCAAACATGATGTCAGGACGACTGGCTGTAAGATAGAGCAATGATCCAATCATGCTTCGATATTGTTGTATGTCAGTCTTTGGTTTGTCCAATGATGGATTTAACCTTGTACCTGCAGGCAAAGGAACTTTTGCTTTTGAGCAGTTAGTCATTCCGAAGCGTTCAAGCAGACTCTTCGTATATTTTTGTTGATTGATGAATATCCCCTCCTTAGATTGTTTGATTTGTAAACCAAGAAAGAAGTTTATCCTTCCCATCATACTCATTTGAAATTTGCTTTTCATCAGTTTTTCAAAGTCTTTTGACAAATTGGGGTCAGTGGATCCAAAGATTATGTCATCCACATAAATTTAGACTAACATCAAGTGAGATCCAACTTTCTTTCTAAAAAGTGTTGGGTCCACTGATCCCTGTTTAAAGTTTGATTCTTTCAAAAATTTGGTCAAGGTCTCATACCAAGCACGTGGGGCTTGTTTTAAACCATAGACCGCTTTGTCTAGCACATAGCAATGGTTCGGATGTGTTTTACTTTCAAAGCCAGGTGGTTGTTCAACAAAAACGGTTTCCTCGAGATCACCATTCAGAAAGGCACATTTAACATCCATTTGATAGACATCAAAATTTTTATGTGCAGCATAAGCTAAAAATATCCGAACTGATTCGAGTCTGGCAACAGAAGCAAAAGTTTTTTCATAATCAATTCCCTCCTGTTGACAGTAACCCTTGACAACCAATCTAGCTTTGTTCCGAACTATGTTGCCTTCGGTGTCTAGTTTGTTACGGTACACCCATTTAAGACTGACAATTGAGGCATTTGCAGGTTTTGGAATTAGCCTCCAGACTTTGTTTCTTTCAAATTCTTCTAATTCCAAATGCATTGCTTCAATCCAGTCTGAGTGATCAAAAGCATCTTTGACGTTCTTAGGTTCTACCTTAGAGATAAAGACATTGAACATGCACAGCTCAGAATTTTTGTTGAGATCTAATTGCTTTTGATGGAGTTGTGCACGAGTCAGTACTTTATCTCGAACATCACCAATGACAAGTGATGGAGGATGATTTTTCGTCCATTTGTCCAAAGGAGGATAGTTTGGATCAAAATCAGGAGGTCCTTCAGCATCGATGTCCTCAATGTCTGAGGGATATCCCGAATTGGAAGGAAAATCATCCATTAGCAAGTGATTATTAGAATTTGTGTTGGTTTGTGGTGTGTGTATTTGTAAAGTTGAGTTTGATATGTGCTCCCCCTGAACATTTGTTGGTGTTGAGGAGGTTGTAGCTTTGTCCGAAGCGATTGTTGTGACTGAATTCGGAGTGGCAATGTCTGAGGGATTGTTTCAACATTTGTAATAATATTTTGATTTTGGACTTAAAATGTTATAAATATAAGTTTTTGTCATAAAATTTGACAAATGTGGAAAAAGTTTAAGAAATGGAACTCCAGGGGCTAAACTGTAAATTCTGGAAGTATAAAAAGGGGAAAAGTTTCCCCACATGTGCAGAACCTTGGAGAAGCTACGGGAGAGGGTTTTTGGCTGAAATCTTTGGCCAGTTCTTTAAGAATTGAAGCTGAAAATCGGATCAGTACTTGGAATTGGAAGTTTCAAGTGATTAAAGGTTAGTAATTATGCCTTTAACCTAAGTTTTGTGTGTTCTTCATGAGAGGAACTTGATGTCTGAAATTCCAGTCAAGAACCATGAAGTTTTATGACTTTAATCTTCCAATAAGTCATGAGTTAAGAACATAACTCAAGAATATGGAAGTAGGTTGTTATTTTTGAAGATTGGCAATTTTAATCAAGAACCCTAGATTGTGAGTTCTTGTGATTAACCTGATTCTAATGGTTGATAATGACTTCTAAATGTTATTTTAGTTGAACTAAATCAGTAGAAGTGATTATAACTTGGTAACTTCGGTTTTGGACCAAAAATGTGAAAAACGGGAAATTATAGAAATGGATTGGAATCACCAATTTCATTGTTTAAAACTTGAAGTAAATGAATGGTTCTGGTCCTGGAACAATTCCCAGTGATTAAGTCGTGTATTAAGGGCTTAATAAGAGAAAATGGAAATTTGTTGCGTAAAAATCAGACAAGGAGTCTGCTCAACAGCAGATCACGTTGCGATCTCCTTGGGATCGGGTCGCCATCCTGTGCTTGCAGAAAACTGAACAAATTTCTCCTGCCTTCTGTTATGGTTTGGTCCAATTTTGGGACTTGATGCTAGGCTTGTCTGTTTGACCTCAAATTTTGAACATAGGTCTAATATGATGTGAAACTTCATGGAAAATCATTAAAATGAGAATACGACCTCCTGAAAGTACTGTAGTAGAATACGCGTATTTCGGGAAGTGTATTAAATTTTTATAATGATGGTTATTGCTCGAAAATGATTGGAAATGGTGTTATATTAGACTCTTATGCACTAGAGTCAATTTAAATGATTGTTAATCTATAATCATTGTGAAAATGAATGAATATATAGGTACTGGACAAAATCTCGTGGAATACATTGAAAGGCAAGAAATAATTAACGCTAGTGGTAGCAAGCATCAAGGTGAGTAATCTTAACTATATCTAGTATGATATGATATTGGATTGAGAATCCAAATGGTGCAGCCTTTTTTGCTACGATATAAAAATCTTGAATCTAAATGGTGCGGTCTTATGACCATGATATCGGGTTATTGAACCCAGCTGGTGCGGCCTTTGGGCTATGAAATTAATGATGAAACTGTTGGTGCGCCCTTAGGGCTATGACTTGAATGTTGAAAATGTTTTGGTGCGGCTTATATAGCCATGACACATGGTGCGGCTTATATAGCCATGATAAATGGTGCGGTCAATTATGACTATGAAATATGGGACAGAAACTGTTATGAGAATTTGAATGTTATTATTCTCTTATTTTGTGAGATTATTTGTATGATTACTCATTGGGCTTTATAGCTCACAGTGTTTATTTGATATGTCCCTGCAGGTGAGCGTGATCCCGCTAAGGGGAAATACAAAGTCCGTGACTAGGGACTTAGTAATATGAAGTAGCAGCCCGGCTTGAAGGATGTATAATACTAGTATATTGTAATCCTTGATACTTTTGTGCCTGTTTGTATTAACTAATACCCCTTGAATATGGTTTGAAATGTAAAATATGTGTTTGAAAAATAAAAAAAAAATTTATGGGGTGTTTTGTTAATAAGTCGGGTGTTACAAGTTGGTATCAGAGCCGTGGTTTAAGTGAACTAAGTGTCTTTAGATTAGATTCCTGGACTTAAACCTTGAGAGAAAATAGACATGATGGACTGTTAGATGTATATAAGTTTGTTATTATATATGTAATCTAACTGTTTGCTGAATTTCGAAGTATGAGAAACACAAGAAGTAATCCTACTGGTATAAATTCGGGGCGTGGAACATCAAGGAGTGGACCAGCCCAAGGCTCAGATGGACGAAGAGCAAGGGAACCAGTGAGGGAACCAGTGGGGGAAAGCCCACTGAATATACGGGCTATTGTGGCAGAGGTGGTTAGGGAAATGATGCCTACATTAGTGAATAACCAGAGTGAAGAAGCTGCGAAAAGAACTCATGATAGGCAACCCGAAACTGAAAGTCAGGGAGAAAGCCATGCCCGTTCAAAAAAAGAAAAACAAGGCGGGGAAGCTTCTGAAAAGAAAGTCGGATGTACTTATAAAGCTTTCCTTGGCTGCAAACCAATAGAATTTTCGGGGATAGACAATCCAGTCCAGGCAATGGAGTGGATAATGTGCATTGAAAAAGTGTTCCGAGTCAGTAAATGTGCTGATGGGGACAAAGTGGAGTTTGCTACAAACCAATTGACGAGCAATGCATTACATTGGTGGCAGATTTATAACAAGTCATTGGGTCCTGATTCGTCCCTATCAATACCATGGGAGCAATTCAAGACCAAGTTTAATGAAGAGTATTGTTCAGAAGTGGTTGTAAAGAAATTGGAAGATGAATTTCTGCACTTGGAACAGGGTTCTAAATCTGTCCAAGAATATACTTTGAGCTTTCTGGAAAAGGCAAGGTTTGCGGAGCATCAAGTAAACACTGAAAAGAGAAAAATTGACAAGTATGTTTGGGGATTGACGACCCGAATCCGGGAGATAGTGCAACCACTTAAATTGTCTACTTTCCGACAAGTGGTGGATAGGGCCACCGAAAGGGAGACAGAACTGAAAAGACAAGAAGATGAAAAGAAAGTAATTAAAACCAAAAGAAAGGCGGAAGACCAAGGGTGGACGCCTCAGAAAAAGTTACAACAAGCTAGGTCTAACTTTAAGGGTAAAGGCCAAAAAGATGAAGCAAAATGGTGTGAGAAGTGCAGGAAAAGGCACTCAGGAAGTTTTCAAGTCAACACTGCGTCAGTTAGTTGTTGAAATTGTGGAAAACCAGGGCATGATGCTAGCAACTGTCGGGCGAAGCGTAGGTGTTTCCAATGCAGAGCTACGGATCATATTCGCCCAAACTGTCCACAGCTGAAATCTGGGACATTTAGTGAAAGACCCAGAGATGACCAGGGAGGAAAGAAGGAAGAGGTGAAGAACCGGGGAAGACCAGTAGCCTCGCGAGCCTTTCAGATGACTGTTGAAGAAGCTCGTGAAAAGACTGATGTGGTTACAGGTATCATCACTCTAAATTTCATACATGTATATGTTATATTTGATCCAGGAGCTACACATTGTTTTGTATCGGAGTCCCTGATGCCTCGTTTGAATGTACCACTAACTCCTATGGATGAAAGCTTGGAAGTAGCTATAGCGGATGGTAGATATGTTTGGGTTTCCGAACACCTGGAAGGTTGTCAGCTCAAAATCTACAGGACCACTTTCCCTATAGATTTGAAGCTGATGACTACCAATGAATTTGGAGTAATCGTGGGTATGGATTGGTTAGCAACGAATTATGCTAACATGGATTGTAGAAACAAAAGCATTACAGTATTGGCACCGGAAGGGAAATGTATAAAGATTCAGGGTGAAAGACCACGGTTGAGGATGCCGGTTATCTCCTTTGCTCAAGCCCGAAGCTGTATTAGTAAAGGGGGAATGTTTTATTTGGCTTATGTAGCGGTGGCTAAGCCAATAAAGGTGGGGGTAGCAAATGTAAACGTGGTAAATGAATTTCCAGATGTCTTTCCAGATGAACTTCCAGGGTTACCACCAGATCGACAAGTAGAGTTCACGATTGAACTGGTTCCGGGAGCTGCTCCTGTTGCTCGAGCTCCATATCGTTTAGCACCTTCAGAGATGGTAGAATTGCGAAAGCAACTGGAAGAATTGTTGGATCGAGGTTTCATTAGACCGAGTACATCACCTTGGGGAGCCCCTATCCTGTTTGTTAAGAAGAAAGACGGGTCAATGCGTATATGTATTGACTATCGGGAACTGAACAAGATCACAGTGAAGAATAAATATCTGCTACCAAGAATTGATGACCTGTTTGATCAATTACATGGGGCATCTTACTTTTCTAAAATTGACCTGAGATCAGGGTACCATTAGTTAAAGATTCGAGAATCTGATATTCCGAAGACAGCTTTTCGCACGAGATATGGCCATTATGAGTTTTTGGTGATGCCTTTTGGGTTAACCAACGCTCCGGCCGTATTTATGGATCTCATGAGCCGGGTGTGTCGTCCGCTCCTCGATACTTCGGTGATAGTATTTATAGATGATATTCTGGTGTATTCGCGAAGCCAAGCCGAGCATGAAGTGCACTTGCGACAAATGTTGGAGTTACTTCGTCAAGAAAAATTGTATGCAAAATTTTCTAAGTGTGAATTCTGGCTAAGAGAAGTTCAATTTCTTGGCCATGTGATTAATGCTGAAGGAGTGAAAGTCGATCCAGCGAAAATTGAAGTCGTGATGAAGTAGGAACCGCCTCGAAGTCCGACTGAAGTACGAAGTTTCCTTGGTTTGGCAGGTTATTATAGAAGATTTGTCGAGAATTTCTCCTCGATAGCTGCCCCGTTGACCAAGTTGACCAGGAAAGGTGAAAATTTTGAATGGGCGAAAAAACAGCAAGAAGCTTTTCAAAGGTTGAAACAAGCCTTGTGTGAAGCACCAGTGTTAGCACTACCGCAAAGTGGAGAAGAATATGTAATCTATAGTGATGCTTCGAGAGTTGGCCTCGGATGTGTGTTAATGCAGAAAGGTCGGGTGATAGCTTATGCGTCCCGTCAATTAAAAGAAACCGAGAAGAAATATCCAGTTCATGATCTGGAATTAGCTGCTGTGATTCTAGCATTGAAGTTGTGGAGACACTACTTGTATGGCGTGAAGTTTGTTATTTATACTGATCATAAAAGCTTGAAGTATCTGTTTGACCAAAAAGAACTTAATATGAGACAACAAAGATGGATGGATCTACTTAAAGATTTCGATTGTGAAATCTTGTACCATCCTGGCAAGGCGAATGTGGTGGCAGATGCCCTAAGTCGGAAAGAAGCTCATTTGAAAGTTACATCTGCATGTATGGGTATAGCAAGCCGGTTGCCTGAACTGATCCGTTTGGCACAGGAAAAAGCGTGCAAGCCTGAACTTGTAAAAAGCGAGCGAATGGTTGGGTATTTGAAGCATTTGGATGAAAACTCACAGCGATTGAAAACCTTTAGAGGTCGTGTGTGGGTTCCAAAACAAGGAGAGGTGCGGAACTTGCTTCTAGAAGATGCACACAATAGTCGATATGCAGTTCATCCGGGCAGTACCAAGATGTATCGGACGTTAAAACCGCTGTATTGGTGGCCTGGAATGAAGAGAGATGTTGGAAGATACGTAGAAAAGTGTTTGACGTGTCTGCAAGTAAAGTCAAACCACCAGAAACCGTACGGAGAAATCCAGCCGTTGCCAATTCCAGAGAAGAAATGGGACAATATTACCATGGATTTTGTGACAAAGTTGCCGCGGTCACCGTGAGGTCACGATGCGGTATGGGTAATTGTTGACCGTTTGACGAAATCGGCACAATTTATACCGATTAATGAGAAGTTCAAGATTGATAAGTTGGCGAAAATATACATAGATGAAGTGATTTGCCGACATGGGTTATCGGTATCGATCGTGTCAGATCGAGATAGCAGATTTACTTCCCGATTTTGGCAAAGTCTTCAAGAACAATTAGGTTCAAAAGTACTTATGAGTACTGCATATCACCCGCAGACCGATGGTCAAAGTGAAAGAACTATTCAGACTTTGGAAGACATGCTGAGAACCTGTGTAATAGATTTTGGTGGAAGCTGGGAAGATCATTTACCTTTGGTAGAATTTGAGTATAATAATAGTTTCCATTCCAGCATTCAGATGGCCCCGTATGAAGCATTGTATGGAGCACCGTGTCGTACTCCGACTTGTTGGACTGAAGTTGGGGAAAAGCTGTTAGCTGGACCTGAGATTGTAGCACAGACTGAAGAAAAGATCAGACAGATTCGAGAAAATTTGAAAGTGGCCCAGAATCGACAGAAGCAGTATGCAGATAAACGGGTAAAACCGCTGGAATTTCAAGTGGGGGACATGGTAATGCTTAAGGTATCCCCTTGGAAAGGCTTAATTCGTTTTGGGAAGAAAGGGAAGTTGAGTCCTCGTTTTATTGGACCTTTCCGCATATCCCAAAGGGTTGGAGCTGTAGCATATAGATTGGAATTACCTGATGAACTACATGGTATACATGATGTATTTCATGTGTCCCATTTGAGAAAGACTTTGTTTGACAAGTCTCAGCAGGTACCTCTCGCTGAAATTGAGGTAGATGAGAAGTTGAGATATCCAGAACAACCCGAGAGGGTGTTAGACCGAAAGGTAAGACAGTTGCGGAATAAGAAAATCAGCATGGTTAAAGTACTTTGGCGACATCACAGAGGTTCCGACATGACGTGGGAGACCGAAAGCGAAATGAGGGAGAAATACCCTCAACTCTTTGTATGATTCCGAGGACGGAATCTTTTGAAGGAGGGGAGAATTTGTAACACCAAGATACTCTTTATATGTAAATATAATAAAAAGGGTAAATTGGTCATTTTACCTTAGAAGGGTAATTTGGTCTTTTGGACAGAAAAGGACTTGGTTTGTAATAATATTTGGTCTTTGGCCAGTTCTTGAAGAATTGAAGCTGAAAATCGGATCGGTACTTGGAATTGGAAGTTTCAAGTGATTAAAGGTTAGTAATTATGCCTTTAACATAAGTTTTGTGTGTTCTTCATGAGAGAAACTTGATGACTGAAATTCCAGTCAAGAACCATGAAGTTTTATGACTTTAATCTTCCAATAAGTCATGAGTTAAGAACATAACTCAAGAATATGGAAGTAGGTTGTTATTTTTGAAGATTAGCAATTTTAATCAAGAACCCTAGATTGTGAGTTCTTGTGATTAACCTGATTCTAATGGTTGATAATGACTTCTAAATGTTATTTTAGTTGAACTAAATCAGTAGAAGTGATTATAACTTGGTAATTTCGGTTTTGAACCAAAAATGTGAAAAACGGGAAATTATAGAAATGGATTGGAATCATCAATTCCATTGTTTAAAACTTGAAGTAAATGAATGGTTCTGGTCCTGGAACAATTCCCAGTGATTAAGTCGTGTATTAAGGGCTTAATAAGAGAAAATGGAAATTTGTAGCGTAAAAATCAGACAAGGAGTCTGCTCAACAGCAGATCGCGTCGCGATTTCCTTGGGATCGGGTCGCGATCATGCGCCTGCAGAAAACTGAACAAATTTCTCCTGCCTTCTGTTATGGTTTGGTCCAATTTTGGGACTTGATGCTAGGCTTGTCTGTTTGACCTCAAATTTTGAACATAGGTCTAATATGATGTGAAACTTCATGGAAAATCATTAAAATGAGAATACGACCTCCCGAAAGTACTGTAGTAGAATACGCGTATTTCGGGAAATGTATTAAATTTTTATAATGATGGTTATTGCTCGAAAATGATTGGAAATGGTGTTATATTAGACTCTTATGCACTAGAGTCAATTTAAATGATTGTTAACCTATAATCATTGTGAAAATGAATGAATATATAGGTACTGGACAAAATCTCGTGGAATACATTGAAAGGCAAGAAATAATTAACGCTAGTGGTAGCAAGCATCAAGGTGAGTAATCTTAACTATATCTAGTATGATATGATATTGGATTGAGAATCCAAATGGTGCAGCCTTTTTGGCTACGATATAAAAATCTTGAATCTAAATGGTGCGGTCTTATGACCAAGATATCGAGTTATTGAACCCAGCTGGTGCGGCCTTTGGGCTATGAAATTAATGATGAAACTGTTGGTGCGGCCTTAGGGCTATGACTTGAATGTTGAAAATGTTTTGGTGCGGCTTATATAGCCATGACACATGGTGCGGCTTATATAGCCATGATAAATGGTGCGGTCAATTATGACTATGAAATATGGGACAGAAACTGTTATGAGAATTTGAATGTTATTATTCTCTTATTTTGTGAGATTATTTGTATGATTACTCATTGGGCTTTATAGCTCACAGTGTTTATTTGATATGTCCCTGCAGGTGAGCGTGATCCCGCTAAGGGGAAAGACAAAGTCCGTGACTAGGGACTTAGTAATGTGAAGTAGCAGCCCGGCTTGAAGGATGTATAATACTAGTATATTGTAATCCTTGATACTCTTGTGCCTGTTTGTATTAACTAATACCCCTTGAATATGGTTTGAAATGTAAAATATATGTTTGAAAAATGAAAAAAATTTTATGGGGTGTTTTGTTAATAAGTCGGATGTTACATTATATGAATATGACACTTGTCTAGGATTACATACACCTTACTAGGTTACGGAATATTAGACCATACATTTGTTATGAAAAAGTGCAAGTGAGAGACGGTTGGTTCTATGCCCATGGTTATAACAAGTTTGTAATATTGCTATATATAGTAGGGTCATTTTGGGTTACACGCAAGAGACGATTTAGCCAAAAGAGATCGAAAATAAACATGAGGGGCTAAGTTTATTAATATATCAAAGTAAAGATATATTAATTAGAAACTAAAATAGGATACAAGACTAAATTGAAATTACCAATAGTTTGAATTTCAAATAGTCCTTATTTGCAACGGAAGAGATAGGAATGAAAGACACTATAAATACAACTGTAGATTAGAGTTGTAGATCATCCAAGAAACCCTAAATTCGTCCATCTCCTCCCCACCCTCGGTATCTGGCCGATTTCTTCATATACCCATAGGATAACGTGCTAAAATTTCAAGTAAAGGTTTATACTTCATCAACGGGTGCTAGATCGTTGTCTTAGATGTGGTTTCATTAGAGGAGTTTTACTTTGGGCTCTAGACATCGTAACAAGATCATATATGACCTATAAAAGTATATCTTGAACCCTCTTGAGTTTACAGTTACAAAAGTGTGCATGATTTTGTAATCCGTTGTAGAATCTTTGATTTATGTTTTCGCTGCGTTGTTATTCTGTTATCGTATTCTAACAAATAGACACTTCACAATGACTATTTAGGACATCAGTAGAGAGTTTTTTGAAAACAAATTTTCTACAAATGAGTCAAATTACACATTATATATTACATCAGTAGAGAGTTTTTTGAAAACAAATTTTGTACAAATGAGACAAATTACACATTATAGATATTTCTTTTGACGAGTCGGACTTGCCTTTTCCTAACAAGTCATTTTTTGCAAGACACAAAAAATAGTTATTTTGATCATCTCCTTAATT
The DNA here is from genome assembly GCA_023525715.1 of Cichorium intybus. Taxonomy (NCBI): domain Eukaryota; kingdom Viridiplantae; phylum Streptophyta; class Magnoliopsida; order Asterales; family Asteraceae; genus Cichorium; species Cichorium intybus. Next base: position 68,879,404 of record CM042011.1, read on the forward strand.
CATAACGATCCTTCTTGTTAATATCCCTACTTATATCTAAAGCTAACATTAGATATACTTAAAATAAACTTTGGTAGTATATATATTATGTTTGCCAAAACTTTGTTCAAATAAAAAAACATTTTTGTCTTCGGTTATCAATCTACTCTCATTCATGTGTCTAATCATATGTAACAACCTACTTTAATTACTTGTTTCATTCCTTCAACACAATAAAAAAATACTAATAAAATGTAACATTTCACCAAACCTTGTTTAAGTTCCATCTTTTTTATTGTTCGGATCCGAATTGTTTTTCTTTGCCTTTTGCCCCCCTAACGAGATTAGAACCCTAACCACTTGTTTGAGGGACACCCCTGGTACCGCTAGGCTCTAAGCCCCTTCAACACAATCAAAAATACTAATAAAATATAACGTTTCATCGAACCTTGTTTAAGTTCCATCTTTTTTATTGTTCGGATCCAATTCGTTGCTCCGCTTTTTAGACATTACATAAACAGTCCCACGACACCAAAAACACAGATCATCTTTATTCAAAACACAACAATGGCTTCTTAATTTCTCAGAAACGGTACCTAACCAACAAAAAAAAAGAACAATTCCTCCTTCTCTATGGTGATCTGAAAGCTTCCCCCGCATAACGCACATTCCCAAGTTCCTCCTCGATACGCAAAAGCTACATCAATTCATAACAACTCACTTATTTTTTCCTCTTTACAAATTTCCTTTCATTAATTTTTTTCCTTGGTATAAAAGTTAAAAATATAGAAATGCAATTTAATGTGTAAAAAAAATGTTCTCACCTGATTATATTTAGCCAACCGCTCGCTTCGGCAAGGAGCTCCTGTTTTGATCTAAATAAAACACGTCGAATATACAACATTAGTTACAATCTTGCTGATTAAGTAAGAGCTGACTGGGTCAGTGTCTGACCTAGTCAGCTTCAGACTTATCCTGAAGCTGACTGGGTAAGAGGTAAATTTTAACGTTTAAGACCGAATCAGAGGTAAATTTCGGGGTTATCAAACGGTCTGACTCGGACTGAGTCAGATGAGTAAGAGGCAAATCAAACAACCTCTAAAATCTTTTTGTTGTGTCAAAATAACTACAAATAAAGTGAAATGCCACCTGTCCGCTAGCCAATCCAACCGAAAGATCCGCAATGAAATTATCCTCTGTTTCACCACTACGGTGACTAACCATCACACCCCACCCTGCAGCTTTTGAGTCAAGAGCCGCCTGAATCGATTCAGTCACGGTTCCAATTTGGTTCACCTGAATTTTAAATTTTGCAAAAGGTCAAAGTCAAAGTCAAACTATAGTTAATCTGATAATTGAAACTCAAGAAGTATAAAGGGTGTGTTCACCTTTAATAACAAAGCGTTGCATGCCTTTTTCTGAATACCTTCGACTATTCTTTTTGGATTTGTGACCAATAAATCATCACCAACAATTTGGATGTCAACCGAAGATTGTAGTGCGGTCCACGAGGACCAATCGTCTTGGTCAAACGGGTCTTCAATTGAGACAATTGGAAAATCTCTAACGAATTCTCTATATAAATCACCGAGGCTTGAAGCTGACAAAACATGGGCTCCGTCATTTGGTTGTTTTTTGAAATTGAGATCGTATTTCCCGTCTTTTGTTAAGAACTCTGACGCAGCAACGTCCATTCCTATTTTTATCTGCACATTTTTTAAATGTCAGAATAGACTGTACTGTGTTTGACATGCATTAGACTGATGTAAATGGGGCATAGATCTTGTACCTTGCCAGTGTAACCAGCTTTTTGAATTGCATCAATGAGCAACACGAGTCCTTCCCTGTTGTCCTGAACATTTGGGGCAAATCCTCCTTCATCTCCAACATTGCATGCATCTTGTCCGTATTTTGTTTGGATAATCCCCTTTAGTTTGTGATAAACTGTCGAGAAAATAAGGTTTAGAAGCTAATTATCAAGAGTATTTGCCTGGATTAGAATGTGAATTGGAAGGGATGAAAATATGCCAACCTTCACTGCCCATTTGGAGAGCCTCAGCGAATGAAGATGCACCAACGGGAAGGATCATGAACTCTTGCATGGCTAAGTTATTTCCGGCATGGCTGCCTCCATTAATGACGTTGAAAGCTGGAACTGGCATCACGAGTTCTTTTGTTCCTGAGATCTCTTGAATGTGTTTGTACAGAGGTATACCTTTGGCTCCTGCACCAGCGCGACATACACTTAGGGATACTCCAAGTATGGCATTAGCTCCAAGTTTGGATTTGTTTGGAGTTCCATCAATCTCTAGCATAATGGCGTCAAAATCAGCTTGATTCCTGTGTGTGAACAGAAGGATCAAGTGTCAGAAATGAAGATCTATTGCCAGTAATTTGCGATATCGACTGTTTAATCGCAGAATACGAATATAATGAACTTTAAAGGAGAACAAACATGGTGAATTAGGAAATTAACATCGATATGTACAGATTCGAACATTAATCAGTTTATGAAGTAGGTGAGAAATGTATATGAGAGAAATATCTGACCTGACATCAACACCGATGATCTTCGGACCTAAAATTTCGTTGATGTTCTTAACGGCATTAAGAACACCTTTCCCACCATAGACGCTTTTATCACCGTCTCTGAGCTCCAGCGCTTCGTAAATCCCAGTGGACGCACCACTCGGGACGGCCGATCGGTAAAGATCGTCAGTTACGAGATCAACCTCCACCGTCGGATTTCCCCTACTGTCGATAATCTGTCTGGCCTTCACCGATTTCACAGTTGACGATTTCGTCGACGCAGTAGACGGCGACTGAGCAACCGCAATGGAGCTCCGAACAACCAGCGGTCTCGAGGATTTACGGGAGGTTGTAGGTAGGGAAACCACAGGAACTATTGACGGCGATGATGAGAGTTTAGAGGAGAAGAAGGGTTTTGAAAGCGAGGTGGTGGGAGTTGCTAAGGCCATTGTAAGTGGGGAAACAACTAGAGAATGATGTAATTGAAGAAATGAATTATAAAGGGATGTGTATATAAATGGAAGGTATTATGGGAAACTCCGTCGTTGGTGGCGGCGAAAGCAGAGGCGTTTTGGTGTTTGGTGGTGGTTGGTGGAAGCCTCGACGTGAAATACCAGAAGTAATTTGCGAAGACAACTGCAAATGTGTTTGAGCAGACCGAAGCTGACCAAACTCTGAGTTGGGGTTGGATCGACAAGATTGGGGCTTTGGTTTCCACATGGTTGGGCTTTTGTCAAATATTGGACTTATATAAAGCAGAGTAAATTATAGTTTTGGTCCAATTTTTGAAATTTTACTTTTTTGATCTTCAAGATTTTATTTAGCTTGCAAAATAGTTAGCTTGCAAAATAGTTTATTGGCCAAGTAAAAAGACTAAAATACCTTTTTAATTTATTTTTTATTTTTCTTTTAATGTTTTATTATCAAATTAATTTAAAAAAAGAAAAATAAAATTTTACCCCACCCACCCACTCTTCAATATATGTCTCTCTTTCTCTCATACCATCATCTTCCCAGCCTTACCAATGTCTCAAACACATACACAAGAACCACACACACTGCACTAAAGAATGACCCAAGATTTAGAACCACGAGATTACAGTCAAATATGATCATCAGACATATTCGATTTCAAGGGTGGGTTGTATTCTTGTCGTGGTGGCTGCCGGAGCTTTTTTATTTCTAACCGCCATCATCTGCAATGCTTCGCCGGTACAATTTTGAGCTATATTTCTGAGGTTGAAGGGATGGACTAAAATTGAAAACACAGTTGGCAAAGGTTTTCTTTTATTTCATAGAAAGCTAAAACAAATGAGAGTAACTTCATCGTACACTTTGCCTGCATATTTAAACAACGAAAATGCCTAGAATAAAGCAAACGACTTATCCTATCTACTTGAAATCAGGAACTAGTGGCCTAATTGACTTTGAAACAATCAAACTTCCTAATAATACTAAAAACACAATAAAATATGTTGCATATTTCTGGATTATGATAATAACAATACCATCAACACCCTCACTCCCGTCCACCGTCACCACCTTTCTTTCCAGCCGCACAACAACACCATCCTCACCATTAATCCCCAATTTCTGGACCAGGTAATTCATCGCCAGCCACCCTTCATCGCACTACCATCAACATCAATCGCCAAATCACAGCCGGATACCACTACGGGTAAACAATCATCGGGAATTTCAGAAAATTGGAGCTTTAAATTCTTCAAAAGCGCGTTTTCTCTTGCCGATAAAAGTTTACTTCATTCTTTATCGCAGGGGTAGGGGTGTGGGTGGGGGTTGGGGTGTATTTTCTTTTTTTATTAATAAAATAAATAATAAATTCAAATAAAATGAAAAAGAAATTAAAGTGCTTTTTAGTCTTTTATTTGGCCAAGAGACTACTTCTGCAAGCTAAATGAAACCTTGAGGAGAATGAAAGTGAAATTTCAAAAGTTTGACTAAAAGTGAAAGTAGTAGCAAACCACAAGGACCAAAATTGTAATTTACTGTATAAAGTATTTGCTGGTGGTTGTTAGTATGAAGAAAATTAAATGGTTAATTACCAAAAGAAATGCTATATTGTGTCAAGAAATTCAGTTCAATTATCAATTTTTATAAAAAAAATATCAAATTTTGGTAAAAAAGTTTTATCGAAACTATTGTTATTGGTTTTGTCAGGTCATAATAGTCAGGTTAAAATTTTTATTTTTCCCAAAAATTGGTGGTTTTATTAGAACAAATAAAAATTTTATGGTTAAACCAGAAAAATTGATAAAATATAGTTTTTTCGTTATTATATAAATTAAAATATAAATTTTATCTAGTGCTAATGACAAAAAAAACACTATATTTTGTCAAAATTTTGATTTAAGAAGCAATTTTTGTAGATTTGGAAAAAATATCAATTTTTGGTAATAAGTTTCATTGAAGCCATTATTATCCGCGTCTTTAGGTCATAATAGTCAAGTTAGTTTTTTCCAAAAATTGATGGTTTTATTAGAATACATAAAACTTTGATGGTTAAACCAAAAAATTGATAAAATATAGTATTTTTTTCGTAATTTTCCCGATATTAAATACACATAATATAAGAATTTTCATCGCGTTTTATAAATGGCCCACTGAAGATTCAAGAAGACAAACGTTTTATAAATGGGCCACTGATTTCTAAAAAATCTAAAATTTAGTGTATTTTGATTTTTGCTACATCGGTGGTCGGTTTCGAACGGGAATAGTTGTTCGGTTGTTCTTATTTATCAGTTGCTATCAAATTTAATATTAACATGATATAACATGTTATAAATACTAGTGCATGTCCATCTCATATTAATATGCATGCATATGCATTCAAATGCGTTCAAATTATTAAGTTCCATTTCTTCGCCGACTGTTTTGATCCTCTAACACTTCAAGTAATCTACTTTTTTAATTAATCAAACATCGGTCTTTTTCTTTCTTAATAATTGTATATCGAGGAAACATACTAATTTTCTTATACCTACATTTATATATTTGAAAAAGCATTCTGCTTTCCAATTTACTGTTAGAGCTAGGGAATGTTAAGATATTCTCTTTCATTATAAATCATATTATCTTAACTTATAAATAGTGATGACGAATACCTTAAACTCCAAAAAATGTCATCATCTAGCCACTGGAGCAAATTTCATCTGGTTTGTAGGGTGTAACTTGTGACGTTGGTCCACGTAGTTCTGACATAGCGTCCTAGCTAGGTTGTCAAAATAAAATGAAGCAACATCGTTTTCAAGTTCTTTGCTTCCTAAACTTGAGTATAACCATATCACTTCTCTTTCTCCCCAATATTGTATCTGTTTTTCTCCTCTATCATCTCTCTCTCTCTCTCTCTCTCTCGTCCCCTCTCATCTCATGTTTAAATGACATCATTTTCTAATTCAAGGTAAAACACTCATATTGAATGATTTTTATATTTTTCTCTACATATCCGAAATCTCAAAATAAAATACTTTGCTTAAATACTTAAATCGATATTGGAAGCAAAACAATAATGAAAACTACTGACTATATTATATGAAGCTTAAATTTGAGGCTTTTTACAACAACAAAAAAATACGAAAATAAATATAAAGTTCATGCATCCCAGAGGGTGTCAATCAGTGTCTACTTTGTTTTCAATCCTTGATCAAGGACTCTCCCGAGATTCCTCAATGCAACAACTTTCTCTACATCTTATCACTACTTCACTAGTCATTAATATAAAGTTGTACAATGCACCTTGTAGTGTTGTGAGGAAATCCATGAAGTTGTCCTTACATTGATTCATTCTCTTTATACACTAACATAACTTCATCTCACATACCCATAACTAATTTTATTTTATGAAAATATTTCCATATATTTTGCCTTATTTGACTGATGAGGTCGTGTTTGTAATGAATTATACCTACCATGGCTTTTCTTTATTCAAATGTGGAGTTTAAATGGGATTTTTATGTGAATGTGGTTATTTGACTAATAAGATCTGTTTTTTATATAGACAATCTATTAGAATTCAAATGAATTGCTTATCATTATCCTCATACGAATACACAATAAATACAAGTACATATGGGCTATACATGGTATGTGGGCTGAATACATAGAGGCCCAGAGTGATAGTTATCTATACACACACATACATACGTCTAACATCCCCCCGCAGTTTGATCGGGAGGTAAACGGACGCTCAAACTGTCTCTGAAGTCTAGGAAAAGGGATGTCGATAATCCCTTCGTGAATATGTCTGCATACTGCGAACTGGAAGGAACATGAAGAACTCGTACGAGGCCCATAGCAACTTTGTCGCGAACAAAGTGGATGTCAATCTCAATATGTTTTGTGCGTTGATGTTGAACCGGATTGGCAGTCATATATACCGCACTAATATTGTCACAATATACAAGAGTGGCTTTGGCGATGGAAGATCGAAGTTCCTGAAGGAGATTGCGGAGCCAACTCGCTTCAGCAACAGCATTCGCAACTGCGCGATATTCTACCTCAGCGCTAGATCGTGAGGTAGTGTTCTGTCGTTTGGAGGACCATGAAATGAGATTGTCCCCCAAGAAAATGCAGTAGCCTGACGTGGAGCGTCGTGTGGCCGGGCATCCCCCCCAGTCAGCATCAGAATAAGCAATCAGATCGCACGAGGGGGAAACATGCAATTGAAGTCCATGTGTAATGGTGCCACAAAGGTAGCGAAGAACCCGTTTAAGGGCATGTAGATGAGGCTCGCGTGGGTCATGCATATATAAGAATATCTGCTGGACTGCAAATGCAATATCAGGGCGTGTGAAGGTCAGGTACTGGAGAGCGCCTGCTAGACTGCGATAGAGAGTCGGATCAGCAACGGGTGGACCGGTGGCATCCAGCTTATGAAGCATCTCAGCTGGAGTGCGAGCAGGGTTGCAGTTAAGCATCTTAGCCCGGGCAAGAATGTCAAGGGCATACTGCTGCTGTGATAAAAATAGGCCAGTGGTGGAGCGAGTAGCGGAGATACCCAAAAAATAATTAAGCTTGCCCAAGTCAGTCATGGCAAACTCAGTGCTCAACTGGTTAATGATACGCTTCAGGCAGGCAGTGGTGGAAGCAGTAAGTATGATGTCATCTACATAAAGTAGGAGATAAGCAGTGGCTCCCTGAGAGTGGTACACAAATAAAGATGAGTCAGACCTGCTGTGCTGAAACCCAAGCTTAATTGCATAGCTGGCGAATCGGTGAAACCAGGCCCGTGGGGCCTGCTTAAGGCCATATAAGGATCGCTGAAGATGACACACATGGTCAGGAAAACGAGAGTCTCGAAAACCTGGAGGCTGGTGCATGTAAACAGTCTCCTGGAGATGCCCATGAAGAAAAGCATTCTTCACATCAAGCTGATGAATAGGCCAGTGGCGGGAGACGGCGATGCTAAGAACAGTACGGATAGTTGCTGGTTTGACAACAGGGCTAAAAGTCTCGTCACAATCAATTCCCGGTTGCTGACTTCGACCATTCGCAACAAGTCGGGCTTTGTATCGGGCTAGCGATCCATCTGCATGAAATTTGTGGCGAAAAAGCCACATGGAACGGACCACATTGACCCCCGGGGGTCGTGGAACCAGGGTCCAGGTTCCATTAGACATAAGAGCCTCATATTCCTCAAGCATGGCCTGTCGCCAGTGAGGATCCTGCATAGCCTGTAGATGAGACCTAGGGACCGGAGATGGGGTGGATATATGTAGGTTAAGACGTTCAACAGGTTTGACAATGCCATTACGGGAACGAGTGGTCATAGGGTGAATAGGTTGGGTAGTAGGAGGAACAGTCGCACGTGAGTTGTGGCTAGGTGTAGACTCCAGAATATCACGGAGTATGGGAGAAGGGTCAGATGTGTCATCTAGAAAAGTGTAGGAAGGTGGCTCGGTGGGAGTGACAGACCCGAACGGAAAAACAGATTCATCAAATGTGACGTGTCGGGATAAAAAAATTCAACAAACTTGGCAAAAAGATCCGATTTTTGTCTCAAAGGAACCACCCAAAGATAGTGAGTATGGTGGTCCAGAAAAATAGCATAATATCGAAAACCACTCACACTAATGACGGGTGAAGTCCAAATATCAGAATGAATAATTTCAAAAGCATGCAAAACATCAGAATCAGAAGTAACAAAAGGAAGCCTAGTGTGTTTCCCAAGTTGACACGAGGAACAAAGACCAAGAGTTTTATTGTTATTACAAGAAATGAAATTACGAGAAACCAAAAATTTTAACACTGGATCTCCAGGATGACCCAATCGTTGGTGCCAGACAGATGGACTCAATGAGACATGGACTTGAGGCAATGATGGAACGACCGGGTAGAGAGGCCCGGCACTGTCACATCGGATTAGGTGCCGCTTTGTCCTGTAATCCTTGACAGTAAATCCAAAAGGGTCAAATTCGATAGCACATTTATTAGTAGTGGTGAATTTGCGAACGGATATAAGATTCTTAATAATGTTAGGGGTGATAAGCACATTATTAAGATAAAGGGGACGGTAAGGGTTAGAAATAGGAAACTGGGCATGTCCGGTCTCAACTACAGGCATGCTAGAACCATTGCCAACTAAAATAGATAAAGGTCGTTGAGGTTTAAGAGAATTTTGAAGTATACCAGAATTATTGTGCACATGATCCGTAGCTCCTGTATCCATATACCATTCTTGATTAGCCGGATCGGTCAACGTCATTGTAGAAAAAAATTCAGGAAGTGAGGTTGCCATAGTTTGACCCATGGGAGTCCATGATCCGCTAGTGGGTTGGCTTTGCAGATCTGTTGGGCCAGCAAAATGGGATTGTGGTTGGCGGTAAAAAGTGGAGCTGTTTGGTGGGCCATTTGAAGTTTGTTGCGCTGCCGCTGGGAATTGCGAGAAGGGAGTCGGACCAAAAGGAGCTTGCTGTGAATGGGGAGGCGGGCCCAGCAGGCCGGGAGCCCACACTCCTGCTGGGCTGTTTGTGCGCTGGTCATTCGATGGAATAAAAATCCACCGTCCGCCAGATCCGATAACGGGAAAGACGGGAGAAGGTGTGCCGGCGGAAGACTGTTGAGGCTGCGACTGTGGTTGCCGGCGGCGCTGCTGCTGCCGGCGACCATTCCGACGATTAGTATTCCGATTTTGCCCGCTATGTCCTAGATTATTAGTTTCAGTGGCCACGTGAAGAATATTCGGGGATGAAGAATTTTCAGCGATATTCCCGTGAGATATGGACCAGAGGTGAGAAATTCGCTGTTCTTCAAGAAGGAGCATGGAGCGTGTTTCAAGAAAAGTGGGTAAAGGAGACCTATACCGGATGATGTTTGCCACCGAATCGAATTTTGCGGACAAACCGTTGATAGTATAAATCACGAGATGCTTATCAGGAACCGCAGAATCAGGATCAAGGTTGGCGAGGAGGTCAGCAAGACTTTTAATTTTTGTGCAGTAAGCCGTGACCGAGAGGTCACCCATTGTGATGTTCCGCAACTCACTATCCAATTGCATACTTCTGGCATCCTTGTTTTCTCAGAAAAGGGACTCGAGATTGTTCCAAACTTGCACAGCAGTGGCGTTTTTCTTAAGTACCATGTGGAGAAGGGAAGATGAAATGGACCCGTACAACCAAAGCTTTACGATGGAGTCGATCTTTCTCCAATCCGCATCAGTGGGTTTGGGATTCGTGTCATCGATGTGATCGATAACATCGAACCCGACACAGTGAGTGGTGAAGAGTTCTTTCCACGCATCATAGTTGAGACGCTCGAGGTCGAGGACAATAGGTACGTAGGTCTTGATGTTAGTCACGCCAAAAGCTTTATGAGTCGGAGCTGGGGGATTGGCCATTACAGAATGCAGAACGAGGATAAAGAAAACCGATCGGTGGGACAGAAAGCAGTCGCCGATGAAGGAGGCTGTGTAGATAGGATCGAGAAATAGGGAGGGAAAGTAGGAGAGCTAGTTTTGCTCTGATACCATATTAGAATTCAAATGAATTGCTTATCATTATCCTCATACGAATACACAATAAATACAAGTACATATGGGCTATACATGGTATGTGGGCTGAATACATAGAGGCCCAGAGTGATAGTTATCTATACACACACATACATACGTCTAACACAATCAAGATAAATGCCCCATTTTTGCTATGACACCGAAAAGACTTTCTGGTGGCTTCAAATTTCAGCAATTAATACTTAACAATTTACCAGAGGATGTTCATTATGACCAAATATTTGCAGCCTTATATATGTATGTATGTATGTATATATGTATGTATGTTACACATAAATAATATTATATAATAGAAAAATAGAAAAATACGTATTGTTCTTTTACCAAATAATTTTTTTGATATAAAATGCCCTCATTTGTCAAAAATACTTTCTTTTTTCTTTCACGTTAATTATTTATTTCTTTCGTCAACTATATAAATAAACCGTTCAGTCCAGTCTAGTCTCGTATTGTCTATTTCAGTCTAGTCCAATCAAGTTCTATTTCACGTACCAAACACTACTTTAAGTAAATCTAAAAGTGCGTTTAGTTACGGAAAAATGGTTCGTTTTCTGGAAAAAAATTCCAAGAAAAATGAGAATTCTGAACAAACTTTTATTTTGACAAAATTTTTATAAAATAAAAAATGAAAGTTTTCCATTTTTCAAAATTATAAAGAAATGGAAAATTTTAAAAAACCTATAACTATTGTTTTCCACCTTTTTCCAATTCCAATTTCTTTTTCTAAAATATATATACACACAGTCACATACACATTCTCACCTACACCCTACAACTACATCCCACCAACGCCACCCAAGCCAACCTACCCTCCACCCACCCTATCCTACCCACCATCTACCAGTACCACCCACCCTACCCAACCGACCACCCTACCCACCTTACACTACACTCCCATCCACCCCACCCGCACCTATTTCCCACCACATCGCTACGTCAACCTACCCCCACCAAAACCCTTCCACCCACCATACCCATCCTAACCTCACCCCACCCTATCCTCACCCTACCCACCTTATCCATTCTCCACACGCACCACACACCCTACCCACCCATCCCACCCCCATCCTACTACCCGACCACTACCCACCCGCCACCACCTACCCTACCCTCTCACTCACCCAACCCCACCCCACCCCACCCACCCTCCACCCTCCACCTGCAACCTCTACGCACCCCGACCCCTACCTAACCCTACCCTACGCACACCACCCTATCCTACACCAACCCCACCCCCATCCACACCCTACCAACCCTTACCCGTACCTATACCCACCCCATCCCTACCCACCCCACCCACCCACCCTACGCACCTTACCCTCCCATTCATCCCTCCCACCCTCTACCTGCACTCTTCTACCTACCCCACATCCCACTCACCCTCCACCCTCAACCCTTACTCACGGAAACCAGTTTTTTCGTAGCCAACGCACCTTAAGCATTTCAGCTTGATCAAGGGAATATCAATATGTCTTAGAAATAAAATGTTAACCGATTATTTCACATAGATAATTAAGGCAGGCTTTAAGAATTATATTTTTAAAGGAATATATTATCAGCGTCAAGGTTGACATATTAGTTGAAACGACCAAAACTTTACTATATAAATATGTAATATAAGTTGTGTGTATTTTAAAACCTTATATATAATAAAATGAGAAATGTTGGTTGAAAAGGTTAATTTAGTCATTTTCACATAAAGGGTAAATTGGTCATTTGACCAAATGTGGAAATTAATATAAACTTTATTTATGATTTAGGACTAAAATGTAAGAATTATAGTTCCAAGTGGCCAATATAAGTGTTAGTGTCAAAAGTCTAAAGAATGCAAGCTTAGGGACCAAAATTGTAAAAATTTTATAAATAAAAATAAACATAAATGAGTGATTTATCACTCATTCTCCAGAACCTTGTAGACATATCGAGAGAGAAGAAGAGGTTACGGGAAGAAGAGGAAGAAGGTGAAGTTTCATAGGAATTTGAAGAAAGAATTGAAGGTTTTTGTTAGAATCAAGGTAAGAACTCCACTATTCATCATCTTCTTCATATGAAACCTGGAAATTCGTGTGATGAAGATCATGGGATATTTCCAGGAGTTCATCTCCATCAAGCTAGACCAAAGTATCAAGTAAATACACATGAATTTTAGAGAGTTATTGAAGTTTTGGTAAAATCCATAGAAATGGGTTTGAGCTCATGAACCCTAGAAATTGGGTTTATGGGTTTGAAACTGATTTCCATTGATTTAACAAGTCCTAAGGGTCATAAAGAGTGTAAGAAATCTGTACCAAACTTGAAAATCAAACAAAATGAATTTTTGGTTAAAAATGGGCATTACGGGAATGTTTTAAGCCTTGGAATGGAATTGTTGATTCCATGGTTTAAAACTATAAGTAAGCTGCTATTCTAGGCCTAAAAATGACCTTAAAATGATTAAGTTACATAATAGGGACTTAATCCTCGGACTAAAGGACCTGCAGCACAAAAATTGGCCAAGGAAAAAGAACCCAGGAAACACACGAGTCGTGTGTTCCATAAGAGGAAAACCACACGAGTCGTGTCCTCCCTGGAAAACCATTCTATCCAATTTTTGAGTTTGGAACTCGATGCTAGACTTGTCCGATCGACCCGTAACTTATACCATAGCCTTAAAATGGTATGAAAACATGTGGAAAATTGTTAAATCAATAATCCGACCTCGCGGAAAATCACTGTAGCAGGCAGTGGCTAAAAATCAAGTAATTGCCCAAACTTGATTTTTAGATTTAGCTAGATTGGTCCGATAAACTTCAAACTTGAAACACAGGTTTAAAATGGCATAAGACTTCATGGATAGGTGTTGAAATTATAATATGATCTCCTGAGACTACTGTAGCAAAATACGTACAATATACGACTTATTTAAAGTTGGTCATTTTAAAGCTATCTATTTATTATGATCAACAAAAGTATTAGAAAAGACTCTAACATGTTATAGAGTCGATTTAAATGAAATTAATATATCAAATACTATATATATAGGTGCAAGTCAAGTAGTCGAACACCGAAAGGGTAAAGAACCGAGGAACGTCTAGACAACCCTTCACAAGTCATAAGGTGAGTACATGTAGCATTTTACCCATTTTGGGATACATGGCAAGTAAGTAAGTATTTTTCAGATTTCATATATTATTTTTATATGTGAAAAATATTTGCAAAAATGGTCCTTTTTCTAGTTTAAATAGAAAGTTAACTGCTATATTTGAAAGTATGATTCTTGATGATAGCCTAATTTATAATAGAGATATGTTTGAGTCAAAAGCTTGGCATTTAGCCATTTCTCATGCAAGTAATGTTTTGTTTTCAGAAAAGTATTTTATGTTTGACTGGTATTGTGACTAGCATTGTTAGTAAGGGAACTATGTTCCAACCTACCCGGGTTAGGTAAGGAGTCTACTGGGGACAACCCCTTCGCGAAGTAGACTGCCTCAGCAATTCTACCGTTAGTATTGATTCGTTCTTTCTAATTGTAGAGACTTGGGGTATCACTTATAGTGATTAATGCCCTAAGTATAAAAATCTCAGCAAGTTTATAAAACCAGTCAAAGAAAGTATAAAAGACATTATTTTTGCAAAGATTGGTATATGATGCTTTTGAAAAGTAAAAAGATATGATTCGTGTATATTATGTAGTTTTGACCAAGATATTATGTTACGAAAGTTTATAAAAGTGAGTAAAAGAAATTTAAAGTTTGAGTCTAAAACTCATGTAACTCACGAGACAATTCGTCTTACGTATTTTATTTTTATACCATGTATTCCAGGTTCAGGCATAAGGCTGTGAGATAGTTTGAAGTTGCTAAATAAGCACTAGGTGCAAAGGAGTGGAGCTGGATACAGCTTCCATGTTTGGTATTGGTTGAATCCGTTTCTCTTAAGCTTATGGTTTGATATGTAATTGTAACTCCCCTTTTTGTTGTATTTTATACAAATAACTTGGTTTTTGTTAAACCGTATTTTGTAAAATACGTTTTTATGTATTAACAATGGTAAGAAAAGTTGGGGCGTTACAAGTTGGTATCAGAGCCATAGTTTAAGCGAATTAGGATTGGATCATTCCACTCCTAGGCTTAGACTAGTAAAATAGTCAGTTAAAGTGTCACATAAATTGTTATGTCTTAAGGAAATAAGACATTATTTGTTAATGGAATTATATGAATATAATATTGAGTTAAAAGTAGCTAATTGATACTAGTGAACAGTGGAACCGAGCGGAAACATCGGGAACAACATGTGTAGGTGATTATGGTAATATGGGCCCGTATTATCATAATCACAGGACGCGTATTGTGACTAGTGTAACCGCGAGGGAATACTGGGAAACTAGTGGAAAAGTAGTAGACAAATATTATGATATATTATGAAAGACTAAAGTATTTGAAATCTTATAGCAAAATGAGGACTAGAAGTGGACAAGGATCGTACGCAGAAAATCCGGATCCTAATGCAAGACCCCCTGTTCCTCCTCGACCGCCCCAAGCTGTTGACGATGGCAATGCAAGGGGTGAGGCTAATCCGCCTCCACCTCCATTGACTTTGGAGGCAATTCAGAAATTATTGCATGATTCACAAGTGCAAAACAGACAAGAAATGACCCGTCTTTTGGATGAGCGACTGGGTGAAAGATCTAGGTCGCAACCTGAAGATAGCGAGAAGAGTGTGGCTCCTGAAGGCACTAATCCAAGACAGAATACTTCTCAGGGAGACTCTTCTTCCAAGACGCAGCCACAGTTTAAGAAAAAAGGGACGTGTACTTTTAAGGACTTTATGTCCTGTCGACCAAAGGAGTTCAATGGGGAAATGGACCCACGAATAACTATCCGGTGGGTGACCGAAATGGAACAAGTTCTTCACATTTGTCGTTGTGAAGATGATTTGAAGGTTGGGTTTGCTTCTCAAATGCTGAAGGCGGGGGCTCTTGATTGGTGGAATACTCTCCGCCGAACCAAGGGAAGTGATTTTGTTGATGCTTTATCTTGGAAGGAGTTCGTTCAGCGGTTAAAAGGCAAGTTCTGTTCAGCCAGGCATCGGGAGAATTTGGTTAATGAATTCTTTGCTCTTGCAAAGGATAAACAGACAGTTGATGAGTATACTAAGAAATTTTGTGAAATGTTGCCATTCTTGGACGACACGTTACCGACGGAAGCTGGAAGGATTAACCGTTATGTTAATGGGTTGCCAGGGGATTATTCTTTGGAAGTTAGTAAAGCCACTACTCTTGATGAAGCCATTGAATCTGCGGCTAGAGTTGAGAGTATGTTAGAGAAAAAGGCAAAAGAAAGACAAGTTTTTACGGAGAAGCGAAAGTCTTCAGGAATCTCTGGAGCAAACAAGAAGAGCCGTTTTTCATCAGGAATTTCTAAACAAGGTGAAGTCAAAGAGTGTAAGAAGTGTGGTAAAAGGCATAGTGGAGAATGCAAGAAGGGTACCAGCGGGTGTTATAAATGTGGTCTTCCGGGCCACCTAGCCAAAGATTGTAAAGTGAAAGACATCAGTGAAGTGGAATGTTATAATTTCCATGAAAAGGGACATTACAGCACCAATTGTCCCAAGAAGAAGAATGAGACATTAATTTCCACTGCGAGTAATAAGAAGGCGGAGCCGGCAAAGACAAAAGGAAGAGCATTTCAGATGACCCTTGAAGAAGCCAAAGAAGATCAGGATGTGGTGGCAGGTACACTTATTGTAAACTCGCAACCTGCTTATGTTCTTTTCGATTCTGGAGCACATTTTTCTTTTGTGTCCCATGATTTTAGTAAGCGTCTGAATATGCCAATGAAACCATTAGATAATACTTGTGTAATAGAAGTCGCGAACGGGGAGCTAGTTACGGTACGACATGTGTACGAGAAATGTCCGGTTGAGGTTAATGGGCGAATCTTAAAGGTTGATTTGTTACCTATCGGAATTAAGGGATTCGATATTGTTATTGGGATGGATTGGCTCGGAACTCATAATGCTAAAATCCTATGCGGAAAACGAATGGTGTCGATTAAATTTCCTGATAGTAGCAAAGTTTATATATATGGGGAACGACGGAAGAATATGCAGAGTCTCATCACTGCTATTAAAGCCCGTAAGTGCATCCAAAAAGGGTGTGAATCATTCATTGCTTATGTGATGAATGGGAGGAAAGAGAAGCAGAAGATGGAGGATATAAAAGTAGTTAATGAATTTCCTGAAGTTTTTCCTGACGACTTACCTGGGTTACCACCCATTAGGCAAGTCGAATTTCGCATTGACCTTGTTCCAGGAGCAAGTCCCATTGCTCGGGCGCCTTACCGTCTTGCTCCTACAGAGATGAGAGAACTTATGTCTCAGTTGCAAGAACTTCTTGACAAGGGGTTCATTCGTCCCAGCTCTTCTCCTTGGGGAGCTCCAGTGTTATTTGTCAAGAAGAAAGATGGTACTATGCGTATGTGTATAGACTATCGTGAGCTCAATAAAGTGACAATCAAGAATCGTTACCCTTTGCCAAGAATTGATGATTTATTTGATCAGCTGCAGGGAGCTAGTTATTTCTCAAAGATTGACCTTCGATCCGGATATCATCAAGTGCGGGTGAAAGTTGAAGATGTATGCAAGACTGCATTCCGAACTCGATATGGTCACTATGAATTTTTAGTGATGCCATTCGGTCTCACTAATGCCCCAGCTGTGTTTATGGACCTTATGAATAGGGTCTGTAAACCTTTTCTTGATAGATTTGTTATCGTTTTCATTGACGATATTCTAGTCTATTCGAAAAGTGAAGCGGAGCATGAAGTGCACCTACGTGAAGTGTTGCGTACCTTGAAGAATGAACAGTTATATGCGAAGTTGTCAAAATGTGACTTTTGGTTGCGGGAAGTTCAGTTTCTGGGTCATGTTGTTTCAGCCGAAGGTATTAAAGTGGACCCAGCAAAAATAGAAGCGGTAATGAAATGGGAGCCACCGAAGACACCTACAGAAGTTAGAAGTTTTCTTGGGTTAGCCGGTTATTACCGACGATTTATCCAAGATTTTTCTAAAATAGCGGTGCCATTGACTCAGTTAACTCGGAAAGAAGTGAAGTTTATCTGGGGAGAAAAACAGCAAGAAGCCTTTGAAATACTGAAAAAGAAGTTATGTGAAGCTCCAGTACTCTCTTTACCAGAAGGCACAGAAGAGTTTGTAGTATTCAGCGATGCATCTAATAGAGGTCTCGGATGTGTTCTTATGCAACGGGGCAAAGTTATTGCCTATGCTTCTAGACAGCTAAAAGATGCAGAGACGCGTTACACTACTCATGATCTAGAATTGGCTGCAATTGTGTTTGCATTAAAGATTTGGAGGCACTATCTGTATGGGACGAAATGCAAGATATATACAGATCACAAAAGTCTACAATATCTCTTCACTCAGAAAGAATTAAACCTAAGACAGACACGGTGGATTGAATTGGTGAATGATTATGACTGTGAAATAATTTATCACGAAGGAAAAGCTAATGTAGTAGCCGATGCTTTAAGCCGAAAGGTTCGTGAAAAAGTTATTAAAGGAAGATCTATGCGAATTGAAGTGGTCTCAACTTTGATTCAAAAGATTAAAGAAGCTCAAGACGATGCTTTAACTGAAGAGAATATAAAGAAAGAAAAGCTTGGCAAAAAGGTGGTGTTTGAAGAAAATACTCAAGGGTTACGT
Organism: Cichorium intybus; assembly: GCA_023525715.1. Classification (NCBI taxonomy): domain Eukaryota; kingdom Viridiplantae; phylum Streptophyta; class Magnoliopsida; order Asterales; family Asteraceae; genus Cichorium; species Cichorium intybus. The sequence goes on from CM042011.1 coordinate 68,897,639, forward strand.
ACTTTTAAAGGACGTATTTGGGTACCTAAGTATGGTGCAGCTAGAAAGATAATCTTGGATGATTCTCACAAATCCAAGTATTCTATACATCCTGGAAGTACAAAAACATATCAAGATTTGAAGCAGCATTATTGGTGGCCAGGAATGAAAAAGAAAATAGCAAAATACATATCCCACTGTGATACCTGTGCACAAGTAAAAGCAGAACATCAGGTACCATATGGTACTGCGCAGTCATTACAGATACCAGAAGGGAAATGGGAAGATCTGACCATGGATTTTGTTATGGGACTGCCAAGAACGAGAAGGGGACATGATAGTATATGGGTCATTGTTGACAGATTGACTAAAAGTGCCCTATTCCTCGCAATGAAAGAAACTGCCTCACTTGGAGAATTAGCTCAGTTATACATCGATGAAGTGATCAGACGTTATGGAGCACCTTTGTCCATAGTTTCAGATAGAGATCCTCGATTTACGTCCAATTTCTGGGATTCTCTACAAGAAAAGATGGGGACACGAATCAAGATGAGTACAGCCTATCATCCTCAAACAGATGGGCAAAGCGAACGTACTATCCAGACTTTGGAGGACATGTTGAGATCGTGTGCCATTGATTTTGGTGGTAATTGGGACCAGCACCTACCATTAGTAGAATTTTCGTATAACAACAGTTATCACTCAAGCATCAAGATGCCGCCTTTTGAAGCTTTATATGGTCGGAAATGTAGAACCCCAGTGTGTTGGTTGGAAGCTGGTGAAGCAAAGCTCACTGGCCCAGAAATTGTAAGAATGACAAATGAAAAGATTGGAGTGATACAGACTAATATGAAAGCTGCACAAGATCGCCAAAGAAGCTATTCAAGCTTGAAGAAAAGACCCTATGATTTAAAAGAAGGCGATTTGGTGATGATAAAAGTGTCACCATGGAAAGGAGTGATAAGATTCGGCAAGAAAGGGAAGTTGAGTCCAAGATACATTGGACCCTTCAAAATACTGAAAAGAATTGGTTTACAAGCCTTCAAGCTGGAGTTGCCACAAGAACTCAGGGGAATACATGATACGTTTCATGTATGCTATCTTAAGAAGTACTTTGGAAAGAAGGAATTAACCATTCCTTTAGAAGAAGTAAGAGTGGAAGCACCTAACAGACTAATTGAAGAACCAGAGGCGATGTTAGAAGTGAAGACCAAGAAACTAAGGAACAGAGAGATTGATCTGGTATTGGTCAAGTGGAAACATTCACTGGGTTCAGACTTGACTTGGGAAACCTTAGAAAGCATGAAAAGAAGATACCCTAATTTTACGGATTATGAAGCGATTCCGAGGACGGAATCCTAATTAGGGGGAGGTAGTTGAAACGACCAAAACTTTACTATATAAATATGTAATATAAGTTGTGTGTATTTTAAAACCTTATATATAATAAAATGAGAAATGTTGGTTGAAAAGGTTAATTTAGTCATTTTCACATAAAGGGTAAATTGGTCATTTGACCAAATGTGGAAATTAATATAAACTTTATTTATGATTTAGGACTAAAATGTAAGAATTATAGTTCCAAGTGGCCAATATAAGTGTTAGTGTCAAAAGTCTAAAGAATGCAAGCTTAGGGACCAAAATTGTAAAAATTTTATAAATAAAAATAAACATAAATGAGTGATTTATCACTCATTCTCCAGAACCTTGTAGACATATCGAGAGAGAAGAAGAGGTTACGGGAAGAAGAGGAAGGAGGTGAAGTTTCATAGGAATTTGAAGAAAGAATTGAAGGTTTTTGTTAGAATCAAGGTAAGAACTCCACTATTCATCATCTTCTTCATATGAAACCTGGAAATTCGTGTGATGAAGATCATGGGATATTTCCAGGAGTTCATCTCCATCAAGCTAGACCAAAGTATCAAGTAAATACACATGAATTTTAGAGAGTTATTGAAGTTTTGGTAAAATCCATAGAAATGGGTTTGAGCTCATGAACCCTAGAAATTGGGTTTATGGGTTTGAAACTGATTTCCATTGATTTAACAAGTCCTAAGGGTCATAAAGAGTGTAAGAAATCTGTACCAAACTTGAAAATCAAACAAAATGAATTTTTGGTTAAAAATGGGCATTACGGGAATGTTTTAAGCCTTGGAATGGAATTGTTGATTCCATGGTTTAAAACTATAAGTAAGCTGCTATTCTAGGCCTAAAAATGACCTTAAAATGATTAAGTTACATAATAGGGACTTAATCCTCGGACTAAAGGACCTGCAGCACAAAAATTGGCCAAGGAAAAAGAACCCAGGAAACACACGAGTCGTGTGTTCCATAAGAGGAAAACCACACGAGTCGTGTCCTCCCTGGAAAACCATTCTGTCCAATTTTTGAGTTTGGAACTCGATGCTAGACTTGTCCGATCGACCCGTAACTTATACCATAGCCTTAAAATGGTATGAAAACATGTGGAAAATTGTTAAATCAATAATCCGACCTCGCGGAAAATCACTGTAGCAGGCAGTGGCTAAAAATCAAGTAATTGCCCAAACTTGATTTTTAGATTTAGCTAGATTGGTCCGATAAACTTCAAACTTGAAACACAGGTTTAAAATGGCATAAGACTTCATGGATAGGTGTTGAAATTATAATATGATCTCCTGAGACTACTGTAGCAAAATACGTACAATATACGACTTATTTAAAGTTGGTCATTTTAAAGCTATCTATTTATTATGATCAACAAAAGTATTAGAAAAGACTCTAACATGTTATAGAGTCGATTTAAATGAAATTAATATATCAAATACTATATATATAGGTGCAAGTCAAGTAGTCGAACACCGAAAGGGTAAAGAACCGAGGAACGTCTAGACAACCCTTCACAAGTCATAAGGTGAGTACATGTAGCATTTTACCCATTTTGGGATACATGGCAAGTAAGTAAGTATTTTTCAGATTTCATATATTATTTTTATATGTGAAAAATATTTGCAAAAATGGTCCTTTTTCTAGTTTAAATAGAAAGTTAACTGCTATATTTGAAAGTATGATTCTTGATGATAGCCTAATTTATAATAGAGATATGTTTGAGTCAAAAGCTTGGCATTTAGCCATTTCTCATGCAAGTAATGTTTTGTTTTCAGAAAAGTATTTTATGTTTGACTGGTATTGTGACTAGCATTGTTAGTAAGGGAACTATGTTCCAACCTACCTGGGTTAGGTAAGGAGTCTACTGGGGACAACCCCTTCGCGAAGTAGACTGCCTCAGCAATTCTACCGTTAGTATTGATTCGTTCTTTCTAATTGTAGAGACTTGGGGTATCACTTATAGTGATTAATGCCCTAAGTATAAAAATCTCAGCAAGTTTATAAAACCAGTCAAAGAAAGTATAAAAGACATTATTTTTGCAAAGATTGGTATATGATGCTTTTGAAAAGTAAAAAGATATGATTCGTGTATATTATGTAGTTTTGACCAAGATATTATGTTACGAAAGTTTATAAAAGTGAGTAAAAGAAATTTAAAGTTTGAGTCTAAAACTCATGTAACTCACGAGACAATTCGTCTTACGTATTTTATTTTTATACCATGTATTCCAGGTTCAGGCATAAGGCTGTGAGATAGTTTGAAGTTGCTAAATAAGCACTAGGTGCAAAGGAGTGGAGCTGGATACAGCTTCCATGTTTGATATTGGTTGAATCCGTTTCTCTTAAGCTTATGGTTTGATATGTAATTGTAACTCCCCTTTTTGTTGTATTTTATACAAATAACTTGGTTTTTGTTAAACCGTATTTTGTAAAATACGTTTTTATGTATTAACAATGGTAAGAAAAGTTGGGGCGTTACATTAGTGACTATTTAGGGATTGAATATTTTAAAGGCATGACCCTACTTTTAAATTTCATTTACTTCAATCTTAGGATCAGCAGTTAGAAAAAAAAAATAGTATATGACCTAATAAAAAGATAATACATGAGAGTAAAACTAGTTTCGTTTTTTGTTTTTGTTCAATTTTGGCATTATCGAGTCTCGCACTCTCGTACGCATATCTGGTTCTAGATTATCGTTTTCTTAATAAACTTTTTAAATTTATGAAAGAAAAAATTCCGTGACTCTCAAAAGATATACGTAAAATTTTTCTATGATCCATAATATTTTTCATACCTATGATGCTTTTCATATTTAATTATATTTTTCATTTGTTGATTGATTATTACTTCCTTTACATAAAATTCCTCGAAACATTTAGTATATAAATTATTTAGATGTTTAATGTATGTATTAATATAAACCGACCATAAATGGCCAAAAACAGCAAAGAAAAATAAAATCAAGCCGAAAAACCAATAACCGCCATTACTAGAAAACAGCCCACAAAATCTGGCCCCCACGTCCTTCTCAACTAACTAACCGTAATTGCACTTCGTGATTTTCCTGATGACAAATAACGTAATTTCTCCCAACATGATGGGCAAAAATTCAAACGGACGTACACGTTACTCACAACCGTTTTGCTTCAAACTCCTCAAAATCAAATTAAACGCAGTTTTTTCCCACTTCTTCATCTTCATTCTTCCATTTTCTCTCTAACTCACACAGATCAAACCCTAGTGGGTAGTCACCAGAAATGGCGAAAACAAGCAACGTTTTGACCACAATCCTGAACGTATTGACCTTACTCTTAGGATTCCTCCTCATCCTCGGCGCTGTGTGGACCAGCGTCCACCCCGGCGGCGAGACCTTATGTAAAAAGACCTTCGCGAAGCCCTACTTGTTCACTGGAATATTCCTTGTGATCCTCGCCGTTCTTGGAATCATTGGCGCTTGTTTCAAGATAAACGCCATATTATACATTTACTCCTCGGTGCTGTTCATAATGATACTTGGCTTGCTCGCCTTCGCGATCTTCGCTCTGGTGGTGACGAATAAAGGGATCGGGAAGGCGGTTTCCGGTCAGGGGTTTCAGGATTATCGATTTGGGGATTACTCAAAGTGGTTACAGAAGCATGTCGTTAATGAGCAGAATTGGGCGAAGATCAAGAGTTGTTTGTCGGATTCAGGTATTTGCTTGTCTATCGCTCAATCCAAGAACAAGGATGATTTCTATCGGAGTAATCTCACCCCTCTAGAGGTACGCATTCATCAGTTCGACTTATTCAATAACCAACAATAACTTATCATAATTCACTCCAAATTGAAGTTCATAAAGTTTCTATACATCAATGGTGTAACTTTCTTTCGATTTTCATTACTGTTCTGGGCAGTCCGGTTGCTGCAAGCCGCCGGGAAACTGCAACTTCCTGTTCGTGAACGCGACTTACTGGGAAGAGCCCAAAACAGGCATTGAATCAAAAGATCCTGACTGCACGATTTGGAGCAATAATCAGAAGAAGCTGTGCTACAACTGTGGATCCTGTAAGGTTGGAGTTTTGGCGAACATGAAGCATTTATGGAGGGGATTTGCTGTCCTCAATTTCGGGATTCTTACCTTCGTTATCATCATCTACTGTATTAGTTGCTGTGCGATCCGTAACAATCAAGCAATACCGGAACCATGTCATATCTAGATATGGCTTCTTGTTTATGTTCTAACTTATGTAGTAGGTGATCTTGATGTAGTTTGTTTGATGATATTAGCATATATGTAAGATAGGGGTACGTACTTTCTAATTAACCTTTACTGTGACTTTTGTGTTTCGGAGTTATTGTTCTTTTTAGCATATATAATCAGTTTGCATGCACACACATCATTGGATTTGTGAATATTTTTACTAGCTATATAACCAACTAGGTTATAAACCCGTGTGATACACGGATTGACAACTTAAAATACATATAAATATTTTTTTTTTATGTTTGATGATTCTTAACAGTTATATCTTAGTGAGATGGATTAACACAAGTAAACAAATGGAGCTCCAACATTCCTTCGATGTAACTGCTCTTATAAAAACCATAAGTGAAACACTCAAACTCTCCTTTCAACATTTCAAGATTGGGGTTGATCTATATCATTAACTTGGTGGTATCCTAAAACTCTTTCAATCTCCATATCTTGGCGCTTTCAGCATATCTTGGCGCTTTCACCACTAAAAGAATTAATTATGTATTGAAAATTAATTAGTTTTTGAAACCGGTTGCCAAATTTTCACACACAAGCACCATAAACATGTGTAAAAGAATTGATTAGTTTTGTAAGTCATCCTTTTTTATTTGCTAAATCGATTATTCTTGCAATTTATATTGTTTTATCAAAAAGATGAATAATTTCATACACAAAAGCTCATAATCGATCCAAAATTGTAAATACGTATTGAAAATTAATAGCTCACCAAGACTTCATGAGGAAGACCTTCGATTTTCCAAAAATCGATTCTTTTTTAGGTAGCAAATACTACCAATTCAAAATCCATTTGATCCAAAATCAAGATCAAACAAAAAAACCTCAATTGATCACAAACATAGATAAATAGATTGAAAATTCTATAATTCACCAAAATTTCTTTGAAGGGGCGAGTCAAGCAACCGTATTTCAAAACAAAATCGATCCCATTTAGGTGAAGCGCCGGCTCAATGTTGGTTTTCCACCTGCCAAAGAACGGCAACATAGCCTCAGTAAATAATGATGGATAAAGATCTTACCTTGCTCATTTGGTAAAACATATAAACCTTGAATTCAAAAAAAGTATCTAACAATGCAAACAAACAAAATTAATCAACGATAAATAACCTTACTATAATCACTAAAATTATAAACCTTCGACTTTACTTCAAATTCAACTTTGATACATTTATAAATTATATATACATATGTGTTTGTTAATACCAAAAATTGAAATATGTTGACAGTCAATAAGGGTGTTTCTATTTGAAGTATGTTGACAGTCGATAACGATTCTACTTATAGCTTCACGAGGAAACCGATTATATAGATGTTGTTTATAAGTCTTAACAACAGAAAAATGGTACACGTAGGACCATCATAATTTCTTGCTCATAGACATCCTCAATGAGGTTTAACAAGTGAACATATAACTTTATCAGTCATTAATTACTTTGCTTTCATATCATCAAGACCAACGCTAGCCTGCATAATAAAATGACACAAAATGAATCATAATTTTCATACATTGAACATCAAATAATTCAAATTAGGAAGCTTTCTTATGAGATGATCTTACCAAGAACTTGTGGTTCTCTTCAAGAAGAGGTTGGTTGTACAAAATTTTTCGATATCAGAATTGATGTCACCATTCCCACCCACAACATCCATGAACTTTTTATTATCTGGAGCAAGCTTCATTGCAACCTGGGATACCTTACATCTTTCGATAAACAAATGTAAAAAAAATTATCAAGAAATAAAATGGGTACTGTGAAAGTTGAACTGGCTAACCAGCCATGGTATTTCTTCAGTCTTGGTGTAGGCTTCAGAACAAACTTGTGACATGCTCCAAGACTTGTGCTCCATTAAGTTGCAGAATAATTCCACTATGAAGTCCATTGCTATAAAGTAAACAATTTATGATTTAATTATTTGTGATAATTAAGAACTGTAAGGGTAAACTTGTAAAAGTGTGAGTGAGTTATTCTTACCTAGTAAGCCACAGCAGACCGTTAGTGCAACTGGATGAACCATCTGCGTTCTTAGCTGCAATCTCCACCCTAACCATACTGTATAGTTTCTCAAATTCAGCTGGATAAAAAGACAAATATATACAACTTAGTAAGTTGTAGAGTCATATACAAAAATATGCAAATTCATTACTGGAAAATAATATACCATCAAAATGAAGGGAAAGGATGAGGACATACTATTATGTTACCACCAACATCAATTTTGACAAGTGCCATGGCTGCTCCAAAATTGTCTAGCATCAGATAAGAAAATTAGAATGTAAGTTGCAGGATCAATTTAGAGACATGCATCATGTATTTTGTATTTCAAAATTGGTAGCTAATTCAATTTATTGTTTAGTGGTTACACCTATGAGTATTGAGTGGTAACAGACAAAGATGTTATTGTGAATAAAGAAAAACCATACCAATATCAGGTAATATCTGTTTGTAGACATCTAAGAAAGCATTTCTCCTTCTTCAGACTTGACGTGTTTCATTGCTTCCAAAGCAGGAGCAAATACTGTCCCTTCCATCTTGAGAATTGAAATGACTGTAACAGTACATGATTTTAGATTAGCTTAAAAATGCTTCAAATTGCTTCCTTTACTGTAGACAGTTGGAGATGAAAATAAAAAACTAAGAAATTCAGCAACAAAGCACGACATAATTCTGTATTCCACACAAGCTTTAATACAATAATTAAATCACTCAACCTTAATGAAAATGAAGTGGATGGATATCACAAACCATAACTGAAAGGTTAGATAAATGTCATAATGCTAGTCCGTGTGTAGCTATTAAAGAGCACAAAACCTCGATGTGAATGCTGTAAAACCGCCATGCCTACCGGTAATAATGATATACACAGCAACAAAATAAATTAGCACTATTTACAGATCAGGATTCTTTTTGAGCAAGGCTGCAAAGAAATCGAATATCCACATTGAGATACTTTAAAATAGTGTAAAAATCTTGAGAATCTTAATGATTGTATCAGTTTTTACTCACTTTGAAGATGTAATCCTTCGTTTGGCTTCGTGATTAGCAACAGTAAAGCCCTCTTCTTCCCCAACACCAGAAGATCGCTTGAGTACCATCAAACACATAATAACTGGCTCAAAATTTTACAATTCCAGGATCAAAATCACAACTGGATAACTCTTCGTTTTCATGAAATTCAAGAAGATATGCAACAAAAAAAAACTGAATAAGTCTATAAATTAGTTAAACCATGATAAAAATAAATTGCGTTTTACCTCTGATTACTTGAAAACATCACAAACTCGTATGATTTGCTAGGTGTTCGATGGTAATGGTGTGGTGGTGGATGTTTCCCGTTTGAGATAGAACTTAAGGTTTTCTAGATTGAGAGTTGCGAGCGATAGTGAAGGTGGGGGGTCGATTTGGTGATTGAATCAACTTATGAGGAAACCCTTCAAAAAAATCAAGAACAAAATCGAAACCCAACATATAGTGAAGCAGAAAAAACCAAATGCTATGGAAAACCAAAGATTAGAAAATGTTGTTGTTCTGAATATGAAAATAAATATTACCGTAGTATCAATTGAAGCAGAAAAAACTTGAACAAAATCAATAACATCACCAGGAGGCTTCACGAACAAAAGGCTGCTTGATTCTTGAATATAATCGGTTGGAGTGATGGTGAAGGATGTGTAATTGTGCAACCTAGGGTTTCTGAATCGAGACAGATGAAGAGAGGGGCAGAAGCCTAGTAATGGTGGGACGATGGCAGTAAGGTGCGACAATGAGGTGTTTATCGGTTTCTTACTATTAGGTTGCCGATTTCCTTGCTAATTTTACGCGATTTCCTTGCTGATTTTACGCGAGAAGTTAACGGAGAGAGAATAAGTAGGAGCCGATCTACAAAATTTGGAGCGGGAAAACAAAATGTTGCTTAGTCAAAAAAAGGACACGTGGCAAAAACCTATTCTAAAAGAATGACATGTGGCATTTATTGCTTTACTTTATTAGAAGAGATAGATTTTCTAAAACCGTGGCATGAATCTTTCATTTTTATAGACCCTTGTAAATATTTTCTAACTTTCATATATTTATATATTTATGAAAATTAAAGTAATATAACTTTAATCGTTAGAGTGTTACAACTTACAAGTTAATTTTGTCAAAATTATCCGAAATAAGTTTTTGTTTTAATTAACAAGTACATGGTTTGAATGAAGATTTTTGAGGTTCAGTAACAAATCCAGAAATTGATATAGAATGTTGTAAAATCGTGACTTTGACTTTCATTTTTTTTATAAGTAGTCATCCAGTTTTTGTAATTCAACTTTTACATAAAAATAACCCCTTGCTATAAATCTTTTCTGTTCTTTTAAAAATTTAAGGTATGGAAAGCAACGTTTTATTTATCTGCAAACCGTAACATGTTTGAAACTCTATACACGTAGGTCATGATGACCCTAGTGTTGTGATGATCCATTCAACACTATATTGCAACATGTTGATTTTTAGGCAAGATATCACTAAAAGATTAATAGTTGTACGATTTTTTTATTTAGGCCAATGAACTTGCTTAAAGACGTTTAACTATTCAACTTTTAGTTATATTTGGAATTTGGTACTAATTTACTTCAACAGATTAGAGTTATTTGGCTTACAATTTTACGTGACTGATTACAACAATTGCAACAACAAAACACCATGTCCAGTAAGAATGGATTAATGGGAAGGTGACCTTGACAAACATAAGAAAAAAGAATAACGAAAAAGAGAACAAAAGAAAAAAGATAAGAATAAGAGAAAGGAAAGTGAAAAAGCCAAACAATATGTTCTCTGAATTAAGATCTTGTGCAAATTAAAGGGATGTAATAGAACTTGATAATTTCAATAAGTAACCATATTCATTCAGTCCAATCAAATTTTAATACGAGGTTTAACCATTTCAACTTCAATTTTGGTTCATTATTGTGGATATATGTAACATTTGATAAGTTGTCGATCACAGATGTTGACATCAGTTAATTTTTCATGATCTACACAGTTAAAATCTGATGTGGATTATATTATATAGCCAAATGGGAACATCGGGGAAACTAGATTGAAGTTATTGAACAAGTTGAGTTGTTGATTGTTGAACTTCCCTTGAATTAAAGGTTTTTATTATTCTTAATTTGATGGTAGCATTATGTTGAGGGTAATAAATATCCATCATTTCTTGAAAGCTTATGGTTGTTAGGGTGGTGGGTATATGGCTTCAGGAAGGAGTCTTGACGGAAGCCAGGAAGACCGGTACCGGCGGGAATACCATCCCACCCTGTCGCTATCCAAGTTTTCCCTTGTTTTATAACTTGAAGAAAAATGATTACTTAAATATATACAAGAACTGATTAGTGAACTTGAGCATCATACCTCTTAGTAATTCACAACATGAACCTGATAAACAAACACAACATTATCAATTCTATTTATTAGAGTAAATTACAAAAATGGTCCCTGTGGTTGGCACGAAGTTTCAATAATGGTCCTACTGTAGCAAAAATCACTATAATGGTCATTAAGGTTGCGGATTATTTACAAAAATGGTCCAAAGGCCAAGTAAATTGACCATTTTACCCTTTTTAATTTCTTTTTCATTTTCTTTTAATGTATAATTTATTAAAGTAATTAAAAAAAAACCCTTACCCCCTCTCTCTCTCTCTCTCTCTCTCTCTCTCTCTCTCTCTCTCTCTCTCTCTCTCTCTCTCTCTCTCTCTCTCTCCACCCACCACCACCAACCTCTTACCATCATCGTCCATCTCCCTCCACCTCCACCATCATCTACTTCCTACCACCACCTTTCATATCCCATCACTATCGCCACCGTAGACGACGGCCGGTTCCGTCACCGTAGACGACGGTTTTCGGTGCTTTATTCACACTGATGAACAGTTGAGGTCATCCTGAGTTCAAAAGGCAACAAATTATCACCGTTTATTATCGTCTAAACTGGTATATCTAGAAACTAGTTGAATTTTTTTTATTAGAATCTGGACAATTTGTTGATGTTAAAACAATATCATCCCTTTTTATACATAAGTAGTCATTCGATTTTTGAATCTGCTTTGACTCTTTCTGGACAATTAAATTTAAGGAAGCGGCGGCGGAAGAAATTTTCCATACCTCGAACGAACGATCTGCAACATCCTGATGTTGTCGCTTCATTGAAACGCCTATATCTGCACTCCAAAACTCTTCGTTACCGGAGGAACTGGAGGCCGGAGGAGGCGGCGTAGATGACCAAGGTACCACCTGATTATCATCTCTAACCTCTTTTTCGACTATATCCGGCTCATCTTCGTCTCCGTCGTACTCTTCATCGCCATCCGTACCAGTTCCATCATCATCAAAAGTACCGTCAACGACACACCTATTGCAGATCGAAACCGTTGCAGGCTCAAGTTTCTTACTCGATGCACTCCACCGCGTCGGAGCCTGACATAAATGATACAAAAGGCACCTCGAATGCCTAGCTACTAGAAAACTCACCGAATACACCTTTGCATTGCAGCTCCAGCACAAACTAGCTTGATCGGATTCGAACAAATCCACAAACAAAGAGAGAGAGAGAGAGAGAGAGAGAGAGAGAGAGAGAGAGAGAGAGAGAGAGACTGGTGGGGGTGGAGGGGGTGGGGGTGGGGTAAGGTTTTTTTAATTACTTTAATAAATTATACATTAAAGGAAAATGAAAAAGAAATTAAAAAGGGTAAAATGGTCATTTTACTTGGCCTTTGGACCATTTTTGTAAATAATCCGCAACCTTAATGACCATTATAGTGATTTTTGCTACAGTAGGACTATTATTGAATGTTTGTGCCAACCACAGGGACCATTTTTGTAATTTACTCTATTTATTATTTATATACAATCTCAAATTGGCAATCAAGTGAAAAAACTATAAAATTAAAATCGAAACACAAAACCTTGTTATACATGTTATGTTTATATAGAGACACAAATCAGAATGTAAAGACAAAAACGAATAAACTCCAAGAAAAACAGAGAACTCAGTTCATAACAAGGAAAAATGTAGAACTTAATACACCAACAAAAAGATTCATAGTGTGGAAAGGTCAGGAAGAGATTACTCGATTGCATAATAAGTGACGGTCGATAAAATTGAAACGACTAAACCAATATGTAGTGAATGATGATTTGTTCCATTGTGTTTGATTTGATTTTTTTGCGCCTTTCCAGGACCAAAGAATTGTCTCCCCAGATCTTGGTTCCTAATTTTTCGACTTCTTTATATTTGGTAGCTAATTTTCCTCCTGTCTTCGATGAGTGGTGTAGATTGTAGAATATAGACATATAATATTTTGGGCCCTGTTTAGTCGAACCTTGAAACTGCCTTGGGTCGGGCTACATCCAGTTGGATGCACTGGATTTCTTCCCTATTGCTCTCGGCGTCCCTAATTGTGTTGTTGCTAATGTTGAGACAAAACTTGTGATCTTTCCACCCATCTTTTAGAGTTGTTGCTAGTATTGCCTTTAAAACAAAGACTATATCTTCCTTAGGTTTCTTTTTGCTCTTTTCTCTTTCTCGACGACGAATAACACCATCAAACTCTTCTCTTTTCTGCTGCCGACGATGAACTCAACCACCAGCCCATTCTCTCTTTTGTTATTTTCTAGTCGACAAACACCATACTGACCACCACCACCACTGATATTAGGTCAAAAAATTAAACTAAAACAAGATTGTGAATTTCTTTCTGTTCTTTGCTGCAGCAATGAGTTTTATGTTTGAATCACTAAACAAGATTGTTGGTGAAATTTTGAATTCTTGGTGACCACCGCCACTCGATGTATAAATGCCGAATTACTACTAAAAACCTTAACTCTCATGTTTTCTTACAAGGTGTAATCAGAGGTGCGTGTCAAAAATTTCAAAAACTCTGTCTTAATACAAATGTCAACAATGAAAGATCGTATATGTAGATATGGTTTGTCTAATCAAATGCGTGTGTCAAAAATTTCAAAAACTCTATCTTAATACAAATGTCAACTATGTAAGATCATATACGTAGACATGGTTTCTTCCAACGTTCAATTGCGAGTACCATATCTTCAGATAGACCTTCTATTTGTTCGTAAGGTTGTCGTATATATTTGGTGGGCTATTTCTTTGAATAGACCGTCTTGGGAAAAAGTTACTAACACTAAGAATAATAACATATTCGAAATTCTTAGGCTAAATTATTTATATAATTATATTTCATATGTTTGTTTTTGATTACTTTTTACTTGATTCACTACTTTTTATTTGTATCCATATTTTGATCTTCAATAAGTTACCCAGGATCCCGAGTATAAAGAGTGTTGCCACTGCCTTAAATATATGATTTATAAGCGTCATATATGCAGCAAAAGTGATGCAAATAAATTTTCTTGGGAGTGGTAGGGTATGATGATACTGACAGAGAAAGGGCTACCTCTGTTCATCATATATATAATATTAATATATTTAATCATCTTTGTAAATTATAGAATGCTTTAGTGTGCGAGCTTGTAGAACAAAATCAAGCCTCAACCTCCTCGAGTAATCCATCCCCCATGTAGACAAGCAAAATATTTGAAAAGTTAACAGGTTCTAGATGAGACATTTTGGGCATAAATCTTTGGTACCATTAAGTTCTAGTAGTTACATGCACCACCACATATACATGTAAATCATGTAACATGTTTATTTAGAAAAAATAGGTTATTTAATTTCAAATTATCATCTATGACCGATGAATGCATGTTAGGGGTATGTTGACCTTTTATAAGTTAGTTTGTTACTTTGGTAATTGATAGTTTGGTTTATGTTGATACTCTGGTAGTTTAGTTTTTTTGTAATTACTAGTTTGGTTTATGTTGACACTTTGTAACTTTGATAGTGTGGTAGTTTGGTAATTGTTTGTTATAAGTTAGCTTTCTTTTTAGTTTCTTTAACTTTGGTAATTGGTTTATGTTGATTGTTTGTTATAAGTCAGTTTGGTACTTTAATAATTGGTAGTTTGGTTTATGTAGACACTTTTTTGGTAGGTTGGTACTTCGGTAATTGGTAGTATGGGTTATATTTATACCTTGGTGATTGGCTACTTCAATTTATGTTGATACTTTGGTAGTTTGGTTTATGTTAATACCTTGATAATTGATAGATTGGTGTATGTTCGTGGTTTAGTAATTCATTTTTTAGTTTATCATTATAACTTATAACTTTATTAATCTTTTATCCTTTTAATCAGGATTGTACATATTTATTTTGTACACAAATCTTCGTAATGATATTCTTAATGACCCGAAGTCTGGAGCGAGATAGGATTACATGCTTTGATCATTCTCGACCCACAATAATAGTCGGGACAATAACAAGGGGAACAATGATGAGGGGCACGACGATAACGATGCATCTAGTTTTATGGTTTATTTTATGTTTCATAGAAGTTTTCATGTAACAAATAATATTAACATTACATTTTTCGTACTCGTATATGTGCTTTTGATAAAACTATTGTTTTTATGCTTTTTCAGACGTCGTTTCTCCATCTAAAGCATCTTTTGGGTGCTGGAAAAATAATATTTTAAAAATTACAAAAAACTAGCAATAACGACGACATCATTAAGGGTGACATAACGCAATAGGGCGACACCGATAAAAACAACAGTATTAGGGGCAACATTTGGGCATTAGCGACAAAGTAATGAGGGCAACTCAATAGCGACGGCAGGGTGCCGATAATTGAAAATATTGGCAACATTATGAAGTATTAGAGGCGACATGTGTCGCCCTTATTGCCTTCAAATGAAACACCCTCGCTTAAGGCTTTTCTTAAAAACTTCATTTTTAACCAATGGTTTATCATCGTTATTCAAAAATCATCCTTAAGTGAAAAAATCTTAAATCTCAAAAGATTCAAAATAAGTCTCTTTACGTTTAAACATCATTTTAAAACACATTGGATATTGTTAAAACTTGTTTTAGAGTTTAAGTTGCGGAAAAATCGTTTGGTCCCACTTTAGTTAGAATCTTGATTTATAAAATAGCGAGGTTGTTACAATTCAAATACCATTACACAGTTCCAATGAAACCACACAATCCGTGGCCTTCTAAACATCCAGCTCCTCTAAAGTCATCTAAACTCCTCAACCTGAGTACACATCAAAATAAGTTAGGCAATTGAAATGCCTAGTGAGCTTACCCGAGGTTGACCCATTTCGAGTGGGAAGTAAACTACCACACCCGGGACAAACCCTCAAAAATAGATTTTAAACACACTTCAAAAGTCACTTAAAACATCATAAGGATTTACTCAAAATAGATAGTTATGATATGCAAATGCAATGCATGATGCAACTATCCCAAACCCACGTCCATCTCATAAAAGTCCAACTCACCTCAATGACACCTACCTAAGTTCACGAATGACACGCACGAAGCATGCCACTCGATCCCCGTATAGGCAAAACTAGGACTAGTGGCCATCACACTAGCCCCATGAGGGTTAGCAACTCCCTCATGCGGTTCCCTATTGTCGGGAACGGTTTCCCTAAATCCGGGACAAACATCTCATTTTGGGCATTTTGCCCTTGATTTCCCTAAATCCGGGACAATCATGATTTCCCTAAATCCGGGACAATCATCTCATCTTCGTCATAAGGTTCACTCGGTCAATCCCATCCTATATGCAATGCAATGCACAAATAGGATGCTCAAAACATCATTATAACCTTCATTTGAAAACATCTTTAGAAACTCATTTTCATGCAATGCACAAGTAGTAATCATATAACACATTGCACATAATATCATGCATGAAAAGTATTTGATAACACACACAAAAGATAATAGTTGGGATGTGTACTCCCGGTAAACTCACCCAAGGTCAACTGACGAGTCAACACTAACTCCACACAAGGTTTGATGTATTTGAAGGCGCTCCTAGACATCATCCCATCCATCAAATCATCTTAGTTGAGTGCTAGCTCAAGTCCTTAGTCTCACCTCCAAGTCATTACAACATATCTCCTTCCTACAATACAAGAACGGGAGTTATCATACTCGATTCATCTAAAAGTCACACTATAATTACTTCTTTAGAACTAAGAAGGAACCATCATTAACCATCCAAAAATGAAGTCCTTGACTCTTTAATATAAGGAAAATCTTAGTTAAAACATCCCCAAAGAGTTGCATTAAAACAAGGACCCAAGGCCCAAACCGTAAAGCTCAAAACCCAAAAAGTACCCAAAATTGGACAGATCCTGACACGGGCCGTGTTAGGTAAAACCCGGGCCGTGTTAATCAACCAGAAGGTCTCAGACATGCTGACACGGGCCGTGTTCCTCCTGACACGGGCCGTGTTCTGTGTACTGTAACTCTGATTTTTGGTCCTTTTCACCCAACTCAAGGTCCAATACTTTTCTAAACTCCTAACCATCGAAAGGACATTATTTTAATCCAAATTAATACATCATTAGACTCAATTTAAACATTCAAAATCATTTTAAATGAATCCATTACATGCCATGATCACAACTTCACTCTATAAGCTTAAACCATGGAATACCCAATTCCTTTCCTATTACAAATGGAGATTCCTTTTTCCATTCCATGGAATCATTAGGAAATGATCCTCACTCCACTTATACATCCAATTTGATGCATTAAACTCATTCATCCATTAAACAAGAGATACATTCCTCATATACTTGAATAAAATCCATTTCAAAACTAAATTCTCATTTTCTAGTGATTCAAGGTTTAAGACTACAAATCAAAGGTTGGAATCCTTAGGGAATCATCAGAAATGAATCCCCTCATCCAAATCCACCATAAACATCCATCAATTTCTAGATTCCTCAACAATTCATCAAATCCCCAATTTCTAGGGTTCATAACACCCAATTCAACCATGTAATTGGATCTAGAGCATCCATGGATTGAATGTAGACTCCAACAACTTAGAAACATCAAATAAACATTGGGGAATCATAGGAAGAACCTCATCCCATCATAAAACTCGGATTGGGTCCAATCCCCAAACTCAAACTCGAAATCTAGAGCTAGAAAGGTGGGTTTATACCTTAGATGGCTTGAAATCTTCAAGTATATACATAATCCTTCAAAGCTAAGCACAAATCTCTTTGGAAACTATGAAAATCGCCATCTTCTCCCTCTCTTTCTATCAAAAATGTGTTTATGGCTGGAATGGGGAGAACCCCCATAAAAAACAAGTAATCTTTCAAGAATTTGCACATTAGTCCCCATAGATTGGTCTTTCTACACCCAACACCCATACAATCTCTTATTCTCCTTAGAAGTCTCCACATTCATACAAATGCCCCAAATATAATTACTTCTTTTCACTTGGGTCATTGACTAGGTCAACACTAACCCTTAGTTTCCCAAATTTACAAGAACGGTCCCTTACACTAAAATTCTTCACAATTTAGGTCCTTAATATTAATTTAGGGAATTACTTGACCAAATTAACACTTTTAGTCCTTATGACAAAATTTCTCATATTTGGTTACAAATAGATTTTAAACCCACATTTGACTCATTTATTCACAATATAAAAATATAATAAATATTAAATTTATTTATTCATTTGTTTTCTTTATTTACAAAAATAAGGTTTATTTGTCGGTTTAGGCCCAAAACTCCTAGGCCCAAAACACAGATGTTACAATTATCTACCCCTTAAAAGGATTCCGTCCCCGGAATCACCGATAAGGAATTAAGTACCCCTTTCCAAAAACTCAAGGTTATTTATGTTTTTAGCTTTAAAATATTATAAAACTCAGAGTATTATAAATTTCACTTTGTAAATTGTTTTACTTCAAAAATTACTTATCTCGGGTTTCTTTTCAAAAATGTTTTCCTTTAGAGCATACAATTATCAAACTTGAATCTTTTCCACTCGACCCTTGTTCTACAAAAAGATTGGAACACTCAACTTTGTGATAAATGTTTTGAAGATATCGTTCTTTATGAGAAAATTTTAATCAACCTTTGTGAAAAGAAAATACACTTTCGAATTCGTACACTTTATATAAAACAATAAAGTTTCAAATTTATCTATGGATATATTTTCATTGAATTTATTAACAAAATTCCAAAGAGATCGTCAATCCCGGGTATTCCTACCGATTCATGATGGCCCCTTTGGCATTTATTTCTATAAAAGTCTTGCATTTCGTAAGATATACTTGTTCAAAACTGCTTACAAAAATTTTCTCAAATTTTTAACAATACTTTTGAAAATATTGGTCTTACGTCATTCTTTAGTTCTTATTACGGTAGGTTATTCACTACTTCACATACCCCAAGGTGATTAACGGTTTGATCTTATGGCCTCTAGTCTCATCATGCATCCATGTCTCTTCACCCTAACATGAATTAGTAAATCACTATTCCCATAAGGTTCCATTGGTCACTAAGCCATCACTAACTACCAAAGAACCTAATGATCTAATTACTTCTTTTATCTTACATTAAGGTTTCTCTAGTTTAGACGTTAAGGCATAAACCACTCTACCCTTACATACACTTAGTCTTTAAGAGCTAAGGTGAGGTCACAAGCATGTTCACTAAAAAGACAACGGATGGGTCTCAAAAGAAGATAAGGGTAAGGAAGAAAGGTTTAAGGGTCACTACAAAAAGATTTCCCTAACGGCTCCATATCTTCACCTTTCCTTCACTTAACTACTACTCTGCTCCTCATGCTCCTTGCTTGCTTCAAGTTATCACCACAATTCCCTTAGTTGGTTCTTCATAGTCAAGACCACCTCAACAACCTTGCTACTCTTCAAGCTTCATCCCATTATAAGTCATCCTTTCGTCATCCAAAAGCGTCCCTTATCCTTCAAAAGTGCTTGAGAGCATGAAGCTCAATTCCTTAGCAGCCGCCATCCTTACAAAGTTGTTCCTCATGTTGTAATGCACTCTTCATTCTTCAATGTTGCACTTCATGTCCTCAATATAAGCTTCATATAAGAATCCTTTCTACCAAGAGACTATACTCATGCAAATCCTAAGTCACTAATTAAATGGTTAGAAACTTAGTAACAAGCAAGCGTTTACCATTAAATTCTAAAGGCCAACTACTTAAAAGGTCAAACATCCTTAGAAGCATCATAGTTTAAGTCGAAGCACTACTCCTAGTGTTGGAATACGATAGCATAAAAACAACGCAGCGGAAACAGAAATCAAAATCGTATTCAACCAGGATCACAGAATCATGCACACTTTTGTAACTGTAAAATCAAGAGAGTTCAAGAAATACCTTTTAGATCTCAGATCTGATCTTGTTAGGATGACGAGAGCCCAAAGTAGAACTCCTCTAATGTAATCACACCAAGACAACGATCCAGCACCCGTTGATGTAGTATATACATTTGCTTGAAGTTTTAGCACATAATACTTAGGGTTTTGAAAGAAATCGGCCGTATACCAAGGGGTGGGAGGAGAGTGACGAAAATTAGGGTTTTGGCCGCCCCTACAACTTAGATCTAGGGTTGTATTTATAGTGCTCCTCATCCTTATCCCCTCCCTTGTGGATATTTCACTTTGGTCCTTTATCCTTATTAAGTTTCTAATTAATATACCTTTACTTTGGTATATTAATAAACTTAACCATTAAGTTTCTAATTAATATATCTTTACTTTGATATATTAATAAACTTAACCCCTCAAGTTTATTTTCGATCTCTTTTAGCTAAATCGTCTCTTGCGTGTAACCCAAAAGGACCCTACTATTTATAGTAATATTACCAACTTGTTTTAACGATGGGCATATAACCAACAGTCTCCCACTTGCACTTGTTATAACAACTGTATGGTCTCATATTCCCTAACCTAGTAAGGTGTATGTGTAACACCCGATTTTTAATAAAACATCTTCATTTAAATAAATATCAATTTATTTAATAATTAACATTTTGAAGATATTTAGAAATCATTTAAACATCAATTCACCGCATAAATCTCCACATAAGTAGCATCAGTGTGTACCCGTCATGCATGTCCGTCATTTTCACCTGTACAACCTGAAATGGTAATTTAAAAGGGAAAGGATAAGCACACGGCTTAGTGAGTTCCAACAACTACACAGCATATCAGCTACACATACTTTACCCCTAACAGGAAAAATACAACCACACGTCACATAATCTGCTCTACCCAGTATATTGGATTATATCCTCCTATACGTATCTGCTCAGTAAATCTAATTCCCCGACTCAGCACTTAGAGCCAAGCATACCCTGTACGTCGAGTCATGCGTATCTGCTCAGTGTATTTTGCACGTATCTCTATATTACTCAGTACGTCGAGCCCACACACACCATAACCCAACCTATACAATTATAACAGGAAGGTATATACACACAACTTGGTACAATTCACCAACATATTATAAACATCTTATAAGCACACAAAATACAGTAAAGGACATATAACGTCCACACAATGTAGTGAGAAACTCCCCTGATTATAGTCGACTACAACGTTTATCTCTGCTTCGTATTCCCTCTTTAATTAAGATTGGCGTTTTCGCAAAGCCTTGGCACGTTTCCGTTCCGCTCTTCCAACACTTCCCGAGCACCTCGTTACCAGCTACCGCTCGTTCCTAACTCCTCTCAACCTATTTTCCTCACCAGAACACTCCTCGATATCGTAAGGTTGTTTGGTGTTTGTTGTGGGTTGAAATGAAGAAGTTGGGCCTCTATTTATAGGGCTTGAAAACATTATTCACGATGTCATCACGACATCATCACGACATCATCGTCGACGTCATCACGACATCATCGTCGACGTCATCACGACATCATCGTCGACATCATCACGAGGTAAGTGCTTACTTCATTTCTCGGGTACTATTCACGCCGGAGTACTATTCACACCGGAGTTACTATTCACGCCGGAGTTACTATTTACGCCGGAGTTACTATTCACAATTTTTTTTTTTGAAAAACGGTCGTTACAAGTTCTCCCCCCCCCCCCCCCTTTATAAGATTCCGTCCCCGGAATCTCCAACGTTGACATACACTTATTCTTCCACTCAATCATTCTCTATTTCAACACAATACGGTTGTATTAGTAAACCCAAAGGGTATTACAATACTGGCACATTAACCACCTCTAATCAACTAGGCCAACCTATAGAGACTAATAAGTACTCTTTATGTAATCTCATATACTCACAATACTGACATCATAGATGCAAGGTACTTGTTATGCATCATATAATCATAATCACATGTTCTCCACATCATATCACAACCCCTGCTATTCACAACCTCAACAGCTCAGCTATTCACCAGACACCCGACTGTACGTGTGTTAGAACTGCCAGCCAATAAAGCCATCACAACACTTGTATGTGGTCCCACCACAATTACTGCTCATAAGATCCACAACACATATGTGGTCTTACCAAATGTGGCCCCACTAAATAAGTGGTCACAACCACAAGTACTATTAACCCCCAGAATAAATTGTCACAACTACAAGTTACTAGTGGCCCCACAGAATAGGTGGTCCCAACCACAAGTACAAGTAGCCCCATAGCATAAGTGGTCCCAACCACAATACTAGTAGCCCCACCTAATAAGTGGTCCCAACTACAAGTATAAGTGGCCCCACAGAATAAACAGCTTTTCGCTCTAAAGGCTTAACGGTTAACACACATACGACTGCACAGCTCTGCAACCAACCACATGACACCAAGAATCCTCATATCAGCTCAGCCTCCACATACAACTACAAAATCTCCACCCACCATAGGATACCATATCCATGGTTATCACCACTTAATACTTACGTATTCGTCCGCACAGCTAATATCAACTAGATATTCAACCAGCTACCGACACAGTTTATCCACGGTTACTTGCCTACGAGTTACCTACTTAAGAGGTATTCACTTAGTCTATTACCCAACACACATATGCTAACAAGATGGTTATCTTGGCCAGTTAGCAATATTTTCTCAACTTATTATTTTCATATACTAACATATTTTAAGTACATGATACACTGATAGGCCACATCTAGCCTATTATGATACATTCGTTCATAGTATTCACTACCTACATGAATACCCTTACGCCACACCACTATGTCATCTGCACTCTCACGAGTTGTTGTTATATGTCCATCCCGTATACATGTACTTCTCTTGTACGGGAATGGATAAAACTCTAATTCTGCAAACATACGACACCACATATAAAACCTTATGTTTCTAGCATGTACACGTATATCTGTACGTATATTTTTCACATCTATATACTGCTTTAGTTCACGTATGTCTTCTTCCAAATTATGCCATCCAGTTACTGGATCCCAATTTCTGCTGATACGCTCACATACATCCTCAGCCTTCATCATTATCGTACTACAGTCGTCTGACACACTTCGTATATAAAACTTGTTAACCAGCAACTGTAGATGACCTGGAAGCCTCACATATATCTCCATATCTGGAAATGAAATTTGTGACTTATGCTCTTATCTAAATAACATTACGTTTATTTATAGTCAATCAAAATAGACTATTCTAGCAATCAACATCTTCTTTTTATCATCCATTATCTGTGCTTTTCTTAGTAACGAAGAGACTTAACGTGTCACTTTTGCACAGCTCGTCTACTATAGTCATATCAACTGTTCATTACTTAATTATTAAGAAATGAAACGTCACTAGATTCTCAATCTCCAGCTTCCTAATTGATCCCAATAAACTCTATGATTGCCAACCAATAGAATGGACAAATACAGTTTATCAGCATATACACCAATTAGTTATACCCTCAGTGTATTGGATTCCTTAAGACCAACTCCCGATTCGAACGCGGATCCTGTGCTTTCAATAGTAGGAGCTCTACTACTATCTTCCACACCTACCCTCGTTCGTTTCAGAACTTGTCCAGGAGTCCCCAATTCACTTCTCACGATAATTTTACCACCTATACCCCAGGTTGTTTTACGAACATAGTCGTAGAAAATCTTTCAAAATAAAAAGGATTTACCTTATGGATATCACTTATCAAGGAACATGCAACTTGGCCAACTTAAAAATTCTAGGACTATTTAGTTCCTACTGCCTACACTTTAATGGCATTTAAGCACACATATATTACAGAAATAGCAACAAAGACTAAGCACTTAACCTTTTTCCCACTGACGTCGGCTGACGGTACATACTGCGTCTTTGCAACAACATTCATTTAACCCCTTACTCGAAAAACAACTTATAATTTCTTGTAAAAATATTTTCAAAGAAAACTTTTAAGTCTCAAGCTTGAGATCAAAACCCATCAAGTGAGTCTGATTCACTCAAGCCTTGGCTCTGATACCAACTTGTAACACCCGGTTTTTAATAAAACATCTTCATTTAAATAAATATCAATTTATTCAATAATTAACATTTTGAAGATATTTAGAAATCATTTAAACATCAATTCACCGCATAAATCTCCACATAAGTAACATCAGTGTGTACCCGTCATGCCTGTCCGTCATTTTCACATGTACAACCTGAAATGGTAATTTAAAAGGGAAAGGATAAGCACACGGCTTAGTGAGTTCCAACAACTAGACAGCATATCAGCTACACATACTTTACCCCTAACAGGAAAAATACAACCACACGTCACATAATCTGCTCTACCCAGTATATTGGAATATATGCTCCTATACGTATCTGCTCAGTAAATCTAATTCCCCGACTCAGCACTTAGAGCCAAGCATACCCTGTACGTCGAGTCATGCGTATCTGCTCAGTGTATTTTGCACGTATCTCTATATTACTCAGTACGTCGATCCCACAGACACCATAACCCAACCCATACAATTATAACAGGAAGGTATATACACACAACTTGGTACAATTCACCAACATATTATAAACATCTTATAAGCACACAAAATACAGTAAAGGACATATAACGTCCACACAATGTAGTGAGAAACTCACCTGATTATAGTCGACTACAACGTTTATCTCTGCTTCGTATTTCCTCTTTAATTAAGATTGACGTTTTCGCAAAGCCTTGGCACGTTTCCGTTCCGCTCTTCCAACACTTCCTGAGCACCTCGTTACCAGCTACCGCTCGCTCCTAACTCCTCTCGACCTATTTTCCTCACCAGAACACTCCTCGATATCGTAAGGTTGTTTGGTGTTTGTTGTGGGTTGAAATGAAGAAGTTGAGCCTCTATTTATAGGGCTTGAAAACACTATTCACGACATCATCACGACATCATCGTCGACGTCATCACGACATCATCGTCGACATCATCACGAGGTAAGCGCTTACTTCATTTCTCGGGTACTATTCACGCCGGAGTACTATATCTCCGGAGTTACTATTCACGCCGGAGTTACTATTCACGCCGGAGTTACTATTCATAATTTTTTTTTGAAAAACGGTCATTACAGTATGTCATCCAAGACAAGTGCCGTGTTCATCTAATGAAACAGCCCTTAGGCAAGTGATCAAATATTCCTTTGTTCTAAAAGATATCCTTATGAACGTCTGACATGGAATCATGTCGGTCTCAGACATTCAATATTATGTTTCCCGATAGAGATTTGTGATGACCACAACAAACTGCACTATTGATTCTATATCAATTCAGTCTCGGTACGGCCGTACACTTGCTGTCAGCACCAAATCATCGAGAGGCCCATGGATATCGCTTCTCTTGTTAGGGCAGAAGGAACAAATAAACTTTGACTACACGGATCTCGCCTACTCATCATGTCATACCTGGACATTCCCTGTATGGTTGCCAATTACGGACAACGTTGGAGAAAACCAAGGCACAACAGACTGCAGGACAAAGAATCAATGCATCTCCGCTTGAAGAATATAAGATATTACCATCTTAGAATTACTCGTGACAGATTCCATGAAGTAATCTCTAAGCACAGGTTACTCCAATACTTAATCCCTATTAAGTACACATGAGAATTAGTGCATCTCCATGCTATGTCCATCTCTATGGACAATCTACCAATTCCTCATGCCAGTCTTGAATCAATACTTACTCCCAAAAGTATGACCGACTGTGGACAGTTTGAATAATAATTAAATTATTCAGGAAGTCAATAAAACACGCAAAATCGGAACACAATGATAAACTAATGAAATGACTGCCTTTATGCATATATTATGTTCTCCACATAATAATCTTCATATCAGATAGAGTTTTTCATTGCTTAAGTTCCCAATACAAATCAAACTATACTAACCTCACTCAAAGTCAATTCATTTGCAAATCTAATGCATATGGACTTAGCATGAACAATCTTGCTTAGTCCGAGACATTGACTTAGTGATCAGATCAGCTATCTTGCCTCATCCGATATAGCTCTATTAACTGAGATGTCTCTTTTGGTAAGAACTCGGATCCTGACTACGTACAAGAACCGTTTCTATTAGTTTTGGAAGCTAGTATCAGTGTGCTTCTTTACACTGAGTTCTCCCATACTATAATGGATCAAGAATATCTTAAACATTTAAGATACTTCGTGACTTCCATGCATTTGACTTTTGCCAAGATTAGCCTAATGTCAAATCATCATGCTCAAGGCATATGATACATTAGGTCTCGTACATTATGCGATTGATCCATATGCAAGTGCATACGGGACTCAACTTCTCTCATCCAGGATCTTAATGGAACTAGGACTCTGAGTTTCACTCAGTCCTAAACCCTGATACAGAAACTTGAATTCCTTATAGGAGTCTTGTATCTCTAGATCTGACTGCTCATGTACTCTAGCTTATCCTTATGAAGCACTTAGTTCTATCTCCATAGATCATGATGCTTCATATGCAATAGGTCACTCCTATGTCATTTGTAGAAAATCAATTCTCATTTATTTATGATTTCTTGATATAGGGACATTTACATGAGAACTTTTTCTATCTGCATACAACATAGGTTGGACTTCAGTGCTCCTATTAGCACTGACATTTATATAGTTCACTTTTGTTTCCAAAATCCCTATGAAGCACTTAATTATATCTCCATAAATCAAAATGCTTCATGCACATTAAGTCTCTCCTATGTCATTTATAGCATAACAATTCTCATTTATTTCATATTTCTCGAGATAGGGACATTTACATGAGAACTTTGCTATCTGTGTACGACATAGGGTAGACTTCAATGCTCCCACTAACTCTGACATATACACATGACTCATCTTTACTTCTCGAAAATCCAAACTCTTTGATTTTCTCATCGAAGCAGATATTCCAGCTACGAGATGCTTGTTTGAGTCCATAAATCGACTTTACAAGTTTACACACTCTATTAGGATATTTGGACTGTACAAAACCCTCTGGTTGTGTCATATACACATCCTCTGAAAGTTTTCCGTTAAGGAAAGTGGGTTTTACATCCATTTGCCATATTTCGTAGTCATAGAATGTTGCGATGACAAACAATATCCTAATAGATTTAATCATCACCACTGGTGAAAAAGTTTCCTCATAATCAATCCCTTGGGTTTAAGTATAACCCTTTGCCACCAGTCTGGCTTTGTTTGTGTGTACCTTTCTATCCACGTCTGTCTTCTTCTTGAAGACCCAATTACACCCAACTGTTTTAAGGCCAGATGTTTGATCAATCAGGTTCCAAACTTGGTTATCATACATGGATTTCATCTCGCTCTCCATTATCTCTTTCCTTAAGGCAACCCAAGGGGTCTGCTATGACTTCCGATAATTGGTAGGGTCACAATGATCCACCAGACATTCATCACCTTCGTCAACATGTAATTCATGAAAACCAGGTGTATGACGTCCTTTATCAGTTTCTCGAACAGGAGATGGAGTTATGTCAGATTCCTCAGCAAACTCTTACTGAGTCGCAACAGGTTTTACTACCTCTGGTTGAGTGCTAGTGCCAACATCAGGCTCTTTGATCCTTTGAGTCTCATCAAGATCAGTCAGGCTCCCACTGATTTCTTGAATACCAGCTTCCTATCATAGAAGACTTCCATTTATACAACATCATACTGTTGTCAAAATGCTTATTATATCCAAGTACTCTAATGGAATAACACTTCTGTTAATCGGCGTCCTCTGAGCTACACGGTAAACCGTAAGTCTCAAGACCCCAAATTTCTAAATATGCTAGTGAAGAAACATCTACACTCCATATTTCTCAGACAGTGTTTGTAGAACCTTTTGTGTTGGTGTAAGGGTTAGGACTCTATTGTCTCTAAGGTTTAACCTCAGACATAGATTGGAAGCATAATACAATCCATCATAAGTCGAACCTTTATGTTCGATTATAACTCAGACACACCATACGATGCTCGTAGTGTTCTAAGTGGATTTGACTTTTGAAACAATTTTCACAGTCCATTAGATGATTGTATAATCTTTGACTAAGAAACTCTTTATCCACACTTGGATTTAGAATTCTCATCCTTTGCTTATTTGATTCAATACTCTGTTCTTGAAGTACTGATCACCATATAGGTTTCAAACTCAATAGAGTATTTTAGACGGTTTAGTGGAAAACTGAACGGTCCAAATATATTAGATGTACAAGGTCCAACAGATTCTCAGCCTTTGCCCACAATAACTTATGAGCAGTGCATAGTTATCTCTCTATGTAGACAAGAATAGCATTTATCATAAGACTTTCAGTCAAATGATCTCTAGAATCCTATCCATCTGGAGTTCTGGTAGCTTCTTTCAAGTTTACAAAACCAGACAATTCCACTCATACCATTAATCCAAACATTTGGATTCTCTTGAATCAATCTTTTCGAACTATTGTTGTGAACCAGTTCTCATAGATGTAATGACCATAGCTTTGTTCCAAAATAACTTTTAAAATAACTTTTATTTAAAACAACCTTTATTTAAACCAAGTCAAAACCATCTGATGAAACAATGTTCACATCAACAATATTCAAATTGCAAAACCATAAACTAAAACACTATAGAGAAGTTGGTTCCTAATCCTATGGATGAAAGCAAGCTGCTTGTAGTCCATGATTCGATCCAGCTCTCCATGGTTTGTACCTCTGCTTTATTCCAGTCTCTGCCCATTAAAATGGCAATACTGGTCATGTAACACCATGACACTTTTGTTAAGTATTAAAATGTTAATCATAGTGTATTTATGATTTAACATGGTGTTCTAAGTATTAGAAAGTAATACTAGAAGAAAAGGGTAAATTGGTCATTTTACCATAAAAGGGTAATTTAGTCATTTGACCATGTGAGGGACCAATTATGTAAAAATATTGTTGCTTGTGGAAAAAATATAAGAAATGAAAGTTTTAAGTCATAAAACTTGATTTGTTGTGGTCAAAGTTCAAGAAAATGAACTTAGGGACTAAATTTGTAAATTCTGGAAGTATAAATAGTGGAATAGTTCTCCCACATGTGCATATTTTCGTGAGGCTACGGGAGAGGGTTTCTCTGCACGAATTCTGCAACACTTGGAGATTTCTTGAAGATTGAAGCTTGGATTTCGAGTTCTAGGCTTTGAATTGAAGAATTGAAAGCTTTAAAGGTTAGAAATTCAAGTTATAGCTTGGTTGTTCTTGATGAATTTTATAGAAACTGAAATCTGTAATTTCAGTTATGATTATGTGTTTAAAATAGCTTAATACTTCCAGTAAGTCATGCTAAAAGGACTTAATTCAAAAAGATGGAAGTAAGTTGCTATTCTTGATAAATTGAAATGTTGCTCAAGAACCCTAAATCATGAATTGGTGTGATTAAGGTGTTTCAAATGGCTTAAAACTTGTTATTAGACAAAGGTTTTAGTCCTAGAATAAAATCCCTGATCATTAAGTCGAGTATTAAGGGCTTAAAATGAGAAAATGGGATTTTGTAGCTTGAAAATCGGAGTTTCTGCACTTCTGTTCAGTGATCGCGACCCGACCATAGGGTGGGTCGCGACCCGAAGGGTGTGGCCTTCGCGACTCGACCCGCATGGTCCTCGCGACCCGAAGGGTGTGTTCTTCGCGACCCGACCATAGGGTCGATCGCGACCCGACCCCGAGGCAGAAGCCATTTTCTTCCCTGTTAAAATTTGGTGCATTTTCCAAGTTTGCTTCTTATGCTAGGCTTATCCGATTGACCTGAAATTTTAAACATAGGTCTAATATGTTGTGAAACTTCATGGAAAATTATCGAAATACGAATACGACCTCCCAAAAGTACTGTAGTAGAATACGCGTATTTCGGGAAGTGTATTAAATTTTATAACGATGGTTATTGATTGGAAATGCTTGGAAATAGTCCCCAATTGTATTGTATAGGACTCTTGTGCAGTAGAGTCAACTAAAATGGTTATTAACCTATTATCATTTGGTATATAAATGAATATATAGGTACGGGATAAATGGTTGTGGTGCACGCAAAAGCAAGAAACTACCGGAATCAAATGCAGCGAAGTTCCAGGTGAGTAATCTCACTGATATCATATATGATATATAGTGATTGAACTGTTACAGATTGAAACTGCTTTGGGGGACAAAAATGAACAGTTGACAGATGCGTTGAAAAGACAATACCAGATAAGCCGTGAGTCTGATATAGACAAGAACGGAGCTGTGAGTCAATAATAATGAAATAAAAGACAATACTAGATAAGCCGTGAGTCTGATATAGACAAGAACGGAGCTGTGAGTCAATAAACAGATAAATCGTGATACGACAATACCAGATAAGTCGTGAGTCTATGATAGACAAGAACGGAGCTGTGAGTCAGTAATGCGACAATAACAGATAAGCCGTGAGTCTACAATAGACAAGAACGGAGCTGTGAGTCAACCTTTAAAAAGGCAATACCGGATAAGCCGTGAGTCATTGCGATGACAAGAACGGAGCCGTGAGTCTAGGCAAAAGCGGGACAAACTCGTGAGCCATAACTGATTATGATATTGGATGCTATATCCAACTGGTGCGGCCTATATGGCTATGATACTTGATGTTATATCCAACTGGTGCGGCCTATATGGCTATGATATTATTATATGGAAATGGTGCGGCCTTATGGCTATGATTCCGGGTAGTTGAACCCAAACTGGTGCGGCCTTCGGGCTATGATTCATATACTGGAAATGTTTTGGTGCGGCTTGTATAGCCATGACAAATGATGTGACTTATATAGTCATGAAATATGGTATAGTCAGATATGACTAGGAAATAGGAGACAGAAATGATAATTGAGAATTTGTATGAATATTCTCTTTTATATACACATGGCCTGCATGGCAGATAGAATTGATTTGATCGGTATGCAAATAACAGATTAGACGTGATAAAGTGATTTGATAATCACATGATATTACTTTTCAGCCGGTAAGGCTATGAAGCAGGATGCAGAATCCTAAGAGATATATGATCAGCCGGTAAGACTAGTAGCCTGGGTCCGATATCCAGACAGATATACATGTTTAGCCGGAAAAGGCTATAAAAAGGTATTTGATATTGAAAGATGAAAAAAATAAATATATGTATCATATATAAAGAATTATATATGGATGTATTTATTGTAGATGTTATTTGCAGATATGATTACTCACTGAGCTTTATAGCTCACGATATTTGTTAAATGTCCCTGCAGGTTAGCATGATCCTGATAGGGAAAAGATAGAGTCCGTGACTAAGAAGTGGGACTCATAGATGCTGTCAGTAGCAGCCCGGCTTTAAAGGAGATTATGGTATTTTATACTCTCCTTGATACACTTGTACCCGTTTTTAATAAAATATACCCCTTATGTTATGGTTTTATGTTATGAAACCTTCGTTTTAAATGAAAAATTTTCAGGGGTGTTTTTGTTTTAAAAGCCGGGTGTTACAGGTCATAAGCAAAGCACTTATGGAATTACAAATATACCTGAAGTGTCATACTCTTTGGCTTGCAACTACTTCTATTGCATCAGATATCTTGAGCATTTATGCCTTCCATGTCCCACATCCTTTCAGTGGAAACAAAAATCTTCCTCGGGATTTCAGTATTGAGGTTTCTTTAGGAAAATCATTCCCTTGGTAGGGTTTGTCCTTTTCCTTTTGACACCTCCTTTAGGAACTGCGGTGTTGGATTCCCTAGCCATGTAAAGTTCTACTTTCCTCAACATGCTATGTAATCTCTCGAAGGGTCCTTTTAAGTTCTATATAATGAAGTCCAGAATGAACTAATCATAAGAACTAGTCAGCGAGTTAAGGACAATGTCTGTGACTAACTCCTGACTTGTTGGAAATCCCAACCTCTACATTTTGTCAATATACCCTCTTATGCTAAACATATGGGTATTGACTCTCTATCCTAGTAACAGCCTACATCCAAATAATGCTTTCATGACTTCGAATCGTTCCCATTTAACCTGCTCTTGGATCATGTCCTTAAGCCGGTTAATCATGTCAAAGCACCAAGACCCCACAATCTTCTTTGAAGCTCGGGAATCATAGTGTCTAACATGAAACGAGCAACCTTATTCGAATCATTTAGACGTCTAAGATGATTGACCGTCTATTTCAGCACTAGTGGATCTGGCTGGATAATCCATGAGAACTTGTTCCTTAATCATATAAAAATTTCCCTCGACATTGAGTACTCTTCTCAAGTTCTGGAACCAACACGCATAATCTATGTCGTTGAACTTACTTTGATTGAGGAAGCCACGCAGTAAAAAAAACTTGTAACTTTCAAACTTTCTTTGGTTGACATCTAAAATAGAGTTTTATTTAGTTTGATTAACCCTTAATAAATTAATTACCCATAAAATTATTTTATTTAAGGCTAGAATCCATATTTCGCTTTTGGTGGTGAAGAGGTATGCCGTAGTCACCCCCAGAAGTTATTTAGGTAGGCAATACTCTTTTGCCAACTTCAATCTCTATGAAGCTTCTAGATCTTTTGGGATTCATTGAATCTGATCAATGGCATGTTTAATCCCATCACGCTCAACCTCTTTCTCGTGACGGGTATGCCGCGGATCACGAGTTTGGATGGTAAATCGACCACGAAGACCCACGTGACACCCGGCCCATGATTCATGAGTTATCGCGAGTATCACATCATTTTGGCCGAGTCCAATCTGACGCGTTGGCTATAGCACTTCCCACGCCGGAAGGGCCCGGTTAAATGTGTGGTTCTTTGTGGGTAGCATGAGATTCACATTTTCATAAAACGGGATTTCGTTTCGTTAAGTTAAAACATTTTAACTTTTGTTTTTGGCAAAATGGTCTTCTAAACTTTTAAAATCCGTTTTACAATTGCCAATAATTTTTAAAACATGTTAACAACTTTTAACAATCTAGTTTTGCATATATCATTCTTGTTAAAACACTTTAACCTTTTAATTGGCAAAAAGGGTCAATTTAAACATTTTAAAACCAATTTGAAATGCCAATTCACTTTTGAAAAAATTCTATTAACTTTTAACAATTTTTCTTACTTGTGTATTTTCAATAATACTTTTATCTTGAAACACTGTCATAACAAACCCTTTCGGTAACTCCACTCGATAAAATGTGACAGGCGGTGAGGGTGGTAAGCAATGAATGCTATTTAAAAACCGACCTCATTAGGAATCAAAGAGACCTCCTTAAACCTTCTACACATTTAGAGTAGGTGAGCCTAGTCATGGTCTGACCAATGTTTTTATTTTAAGTTATACATATAGATACATTTCTAATATATATATATATATATATATATATATATATATATATATATATATATATATATATATATATATCATTTAAAATTTTAAGTACTTTGAAAATTATGTTTAACTATTAATTCTATTAAACACGCAAGGATGCAGTGTTAATAATTAATTTAAACAATCATCCATTAAATTTTGAAGCATTTTAAACTTTGTGTTTAGCTATTAATCCTATTGAGCATGCAAGCATTCAATGTCAATTATTAATCTAAACAATCATATAATACTAAAATTCACTATTTTGCATATCAAGAAATCAAATTTCAGAAAAACTTCACGACCGTCGCGACGCAGAACACTAGAAAACGCGACGCGGCAATCAACAGAACACGATCATGACAGGAACGACGCGCGGCGCGGCACATTAGGATTCGCGACGCGGCAAAACCCTAATGAGCGTAACTTTAGAAAATCCCGCGACGCGATATTTCAAGTACCGCGGCGCGGACGTCGAACAGATTCGATAAATCAGAAAAAACGATTTTTAAACAATTTTAATCGAATCAAAACTGTACAAAATCATGATAAAGTGTCTCTGATACCATTGTTGGAATACGATAGCATAAAAACAACGCAGCGGAAACAGAAATCAAAATCGTATTCAACCAGGATCACAGAATCATGCACACTTTTGTAACTATAAAATCAAGAGGGTTCAAGAAATACCTTTTAGATCTCAGATCTGATCTTGTTAGGATGACGAGAGCCCAAAGTAGAACTCCTCTAATGTAATCGCACCCAAGACAACGATCCAGCACCCGTTGATGTAGTATATACCTTTGCTTGAAGTTTTAGCACATAATACTTAGGGTTTTGAAAGAAATCGGCCGTATACCGAGGGGTGGGAGGAGAGTGACGAAAATTAGGGTTTTAGCCGCCCCTACAACTCAGATCTAGGGTTGTATTTATAGTGCTTTTCATCCTTATCCCCTCCCTTGTGGATATTTCACTTTGGTCCTTTATCCTTATTAAGTTTCTAATTAATATACCTTTACTTTGGTATATTAATAAACTTAACCATTAAGTTTCTAATTAATATATATTTACTTTGATATATTAATAAACTTAACCCCTCAAGTTTATTTTCGATCTCTTTTAGCTAAATCGTCTCTTGCGTGTAACCCAAAAGGACCCTACTATTTATAGTAATATTACCAACTTGTTATAACGATGGGCATATAACCAACACCTAGTACCTAGTTCACTTAAACTCATGCTCTGATACCAAATTGAAACACCCTCGCTTAAGGCTTTTCTTAAAAACTTCATTTTTAACCAATGGTTTATCATCGTTATTCAAAAATCATCCTTAAGTGAAAAAAACCTTAAATCTCAAAAGATTCAAAATAAGTCTCTTTACGTTTAAACATCATTTTAAAACACATTGGATATTGTTAAAACTTGTTTTAGAGTTTAAATTGCGGAAAAATCGTTTGGTCCCACTTTAGTTAGAATCTTGATTTATAAAATAGCGAGGTTGTTACAATTCAAATACCATTACACAGTTCCAATGAAACCACACAATCCGTGGCCTTCTAAACATACAGCTCCTCTAAAGTTATCTAAACTCCTCAACCTGAGTATACATCAAAATAAGTTAGGCAATTGAAATGCCTAGTGAGCTTACCCGAGGTTGACCCATTTCGAGTGGGCAGTAAACTACCACACCTGGGACAAACCCCCAAAAATAGATTTTAAGCACACTTCAAAAGTCACTTAAAACATCATAAGGATTTACTCAAAATAGATAGTAATGATATGCAAATGCAATGCATGATGCAACTATCCCAAACCCACGTCCATCTCATAAAAGTCCAACTCACCTCAATGGCACCTACCTAAGTTCACGAATGACACGCACGAAGCATGCCACTCGATCCCCGTATAGGCAAAACTAGGACTAGTGGCCATCACACTAGCCCCATGAGGGTTAGCAACTCCCTCATGCGGTTCCCTATTATCGGGAACAGTTTCCCTAAATCCGGGACAAACATCTCATTTTGAGCATTTTGCCCTTGATTTCCCTAAATCCGGGACAATCATGATTTCCCTAAATCCGGGACAATCATCTCATCTTCGTCATAAGGTTCACTCGGTCAATCCCATCCTATATGCAATGCAATGCACAAATAGGATGCTCAAAACATCTTTCAAAACATCATTATAACCTTCATTTGAAAACATCTTTAGAAACTCATTTTCATGCAATGCACAAGTAGTAATCATATAACACATTGCACATAATATCATGCATGAAAAGTATTTGATAACACACACAAAAGATAATAGTTGGGATGTGTACTCCCGGTAAACTCACCCAAGGTCAACTGACGAGTCAACACTAACTCCACACAAGGTTTGATGTATTTGAAGGCGCTCCTAGACATCATCCCATCCATCAAATCATCTTAGTTGAGTGCTAGCTCAAGTCCTTAGTCTCACCTCCAAGTCATTACAACATATCTCCTTCCTACAATACAAGAACGGAAGATATCATACTCGATTCATCTAAAAGTCACACTATAATTACTTCTTTAGAACTAAGAAGGAACCATCATTAACCATCCAAAAATGAAGTCCTTGACTCTTTAATATAAGGAAAATCTTAGTTAAAACATCCCCAAAGAGTTGCATTAAAACAAGGACCCAAGGCCCAAACCGTAAAGCTCAAAACCCAAAAAGTACCCAAAATTGGACAGATCCTGACACGGGCCGTGTTAGGTAAAACCCGGGCCGTGTTAATCAACCAGAAGGTCTCAGACATGCTGACACGGACCGTGTTCCTCCTGACACGGGCCGTGTTCTGTGTACTGTAACTCCGATTTTTGGTCCTTTTCACCCCTTTTCACCCAACTCAAGGTCCAATACTTTTCTAAACTCCTAACCATCAAAATGACATTATTCTAATCCAAATTAATACATCATTAGACTTAATTTAAACATTTAAAATCATTTTAAATGAATCCATTACATGCCATTATCATAACTTCACTCTATAAGCTTAAACCATGGAATACCCAATTCCTTTCCTACAATTGGTGATTACAAATGGAGATTCCTTCTTCCATTCCATGGAATCATTAGGAAATGATCCTCACTCCACTTATACATCCAATTTGATTCATTAAACTCATTCATCCATTA
Organism: Cichorium intybus; assembly: GCA_023525715.1. Lineage (NCBI taxonomy): Eukaryota > Viridiplantae > Streptophyta > Magnoliopsida > Asterales > Asteraceae > Cichorium > Cichorium intybus. Next base: position 68,934,113 of record CM042011.1, read on the forward strand.
AACAAGAGATCCATTCCTCATATACTTGAATAGAATCCATTTCAAAACTAAATTCTCATTTTCTAGTGATTCAAGGTTTAAGACTATAAATCAAAGGTTGGAATCCTTAGAGAATCATTAGAAATGAATCCCCTCATCCAAATCCACCATAAACATCCATCAATTTCTAGATTCATAAATAATTCATCAAATCCCCAATTTCTAGGGTTCATAACACCCAATTCAACCAAGTAATTGGATCTAGAGCATCCATGGATTGAATGTAGACTCCAACAACTTAGAAACATCAAATAAACATTTAGGAATCATAGGAAGAACCTCATCCCATCATAAAACTCGGATTGGGTCCAATCCCCAAACTCAAACTCGAAATCTAGAGCTAGAAAGGTGGGTTTATACCTTAGATTGCTTGAAATCTTCAAGTGTATGCATAATCCTCCAAAGCTAAGCACAAATCTCTTTGGAAACTATGAAAATCGCCATCTTCTCCCTCTCTTTCTCTCAAAAATGTGTTTATGGCTGGAATGGGGAGAACACCCATAAAAAACAAGTAATCTTTCAAGAATTTGCACATTAGTCCCCATAGATTGGTCTTTCTACACCCAACACCCATACAATCTCTTATTCTCCTTAGAAGTCTCCACATTCATACAAATGCCCCAAATATAATTACTTCTTTTCACTTGGGTCATTGACTAGGTCAACACTAACCCTTAGTTTCCCAAATTTACAGGAACGGTCCCTTACACTAAAATTCTTCACAATTTAGGTCCTTAATATTAATTTAGGGAATTACTTGACCTAATTTAACTCCACTTCAATTCCTTTAAGATATCTTTAAATTTTCTAAATACATGACTAGTCAAATCTACTTAGGGTAAGTTTGACCAAATTGACACTTTTAGTCCTTATGACAAAATTTCTCATATTTGGTTACAAATAGATTTTAAAACCACATTTGACTCATTTATTCACAATATAAAAATATAATAAATATTAAATTTATTTATTCATTTGTTTTCTTTATTTACAAAAATAAGGTTTATTTGTCGGTTTAGGCCCAAAACTCCTAGGCCCAAAACACGGATGTTACATAAAATTTTATAGTTGTGCCAGCATTGAAGAAGCCCAAATCGGATACTAATGGATGAGAGAAAAGGAACATTAGGAAGGGATACCCCACAACTAGTTTCTTCTTAATTAAAAAAACTCTTTTAATAAATGAATTCTATTAATAAATACAATATCTTCTTATTTTTACACAAGTCGTTTATTAATTCTCTCTCATTCTTTAACCCCTTAATTCATTTTAAAAGTGCCCAATGTATTCATTTGAGAATGCATATATTAGTAATTCACCATCAACCTCAGACGATTTCTCTTCCTTCGATGATATATATGCACATAACACCCGAATTTTGTCAATAGTCACTCAAGATACGTTACTTCTTCTGGAAGATACTAGAAGTTTAAACAAACTAATAATAGAAGAAAAACGTGTAGACAAAGATCATGACGCTACACATGATAGTTTTCTTGCATGATTACTTCGCTAAGAATCTCATATATGGTGTGTGTAAGTAAATGAAGACGCTCTTCAATAATTGTGGTGCCAACAAACCCATAACCTACGATCAAATCTCATGGAGCATATTGCAAACACCTATGTACCTAACCTCAACAACGAGTTTTTTTGTTTTCATTTAGTTATATTTTTTATTTGATGTTATTTATTTAAATGTATTTTTTATATTTAATTAGCGGTCCAAATATAATTTGTCTTTTAGTTTCTATTTATTTTAAATAATAAAAAATGCTAACAGATAGGTGGGATATGAAAGATGACAATTTCCATGGTTTAGGGATGGGCCGGGAAGAGATAGGAAAAGCTAATGTGGAACTAATGTGGAAGAGAGATGGTGTGGGATGATACCCACCACCCTTAACACTAATAATACTTGATTGTTACATCTACAATCTTTCAAACATGGATAAATGTTTCTCCCTTTATTAAGAGGCAATATCCATGTACGGATAACGACAGGATAGGTTTCTGGAAGAGTCTCGATATTCCTTCCCCAACCCTGAATTTGAAAATCTCTCTCATCCTCATCATATCCATGGCAGGTACTCGATTGTTAAAACACAACCAAGTTTTGCGATATTCCAACAAGGTAACTAGGATCCCCATTTAAGATAAAGGGATAAGGTTAACTATGAGTATTATTGTTCCCCTTAACAAAACTTGAAAATTATCCCTAAATAAGTAAATATAGGTTTAACTTCATCTTTCTTTTTTCTTAAATATATGTTTAACTTTATCCGTAAAACATGAAACAATCTTCAAAAATCTCAATAACATTGAATAATCCCAGCAAATTAACAATGACTAATAGATTCTTCATCACCAAAAATGTCTTTTAACTACCTAAACATCTTATATGAATTCTAAAATATCAAACTAAAAAAAACTAACAAAATAATCTTGGATTCTTTTGTAATCACCACCAAAATCAATTCTTCATTCTTAATTAAGATAGAGCCATTTTGCTACATTGAAAAACTAAAAAATCGTTATCATAACTAATAACATGTTAGTCCCAAAGTTTGTTTAATGATTTAAATGATGTCAACTTGCAATAATTGTCCTTATGTAAAAACGGACAAAATGCACCAACACATATCTTCTTATTAAGTTTGTGTGTGGTTTTGGATGACTATAGTCGGAGGCCAAAACGGCCAACATACATTTCCATTTTCTGATGATCTACCATGCATCGATGTTGAGATGTGAGAATGGCCACATACTTCCCCCTTAAAGGTATTGAATTTGGAAAATGACCGAACATACTTCCTCCTCTTATTAGGACATTTTATTTTGTATTAAGAATTTGTTTTTGGTTTTAGGACCTTGTACTTTGGAGGAAATGTGAATATCTAAATTGCTGTTGATGTTTCATATTTGTACCAGCTAGTGATTGACGAATCTATTAAAATTGGAACGACAAATAGCAATGAAAAGCATCCTAGTTCTCAACAAAAATATTAGTACTATTAGCTACAGAAAATATGCGCTGATCGTGGTATATTCAGCAATGGTTTTGTGTGGGTTTGCCAATAACAAAAGCTTGCATCGCAAAACGTTCAAATCGACAACATATTATTACCTAAGGAAGATTAGCGACCAATTATAAACATGCTATCTATTGCTTTATAGTCGTAAGATACGTAAAAAATGTTTGTTGGCATGCATTTGGCTAATATTCAGATAAACGGTAACTAACATCTAGCAGTTACTGATTTTGGCTTTACTTAGGCTGCAGGGAGTGGTGGCCAATGGCCAAGGGATGGGCAAGGGGTTTTTGTGGGCCAACTTATGATTGGCAGGCGTTGGCCATTTTGTAGGCAGTGGTGGCCAATGGCCAACGAATGTAAATATGTTGGTTTATATAGGTAAGAAATTAATTATTTTTGAATTAAAAAAAATAAAAGAAAATGCCGTTGGCATCTCGCCAACGGCTTGGCGTTTGTGTTTTGACGAGCACCATGGCGACGAGGGCGGAGTAGTGTTGGCGTGTGTGTTTGGTTGGCCAAGGGGTTTGGCGAGTGGCTTGGCCACTCTTACTCCCTGCAGCCTTAATGCAATTTCGATACCTCTCTTTTTTCTTTTTCTTTTTTCATTTTACAAATTCCTATCTTTGTTATGTGTTAGTATACATTGAACATATTCTGATTGCATGTGGCAAGGTTTCTCAGTTATAATAGACGCCTACTAGTTGTTATTTGGTTATGGTTAGCGTAGTTAGTAACCTTAATGATATTAATAATACACACATGAGTCGCTTATTCGCAAGTCATCTAACAGACATGAAGTAGATGCCTGCTTTGATATTGACCACGCATGATGCCCGATTATCTAAGGTCCACCAGTGGCTATTGTGTTCTCTTTTGGGAATCTTGCCAGCTGGAGCTCCAAGAAAGTACATATTGTGCTCGTACAAGAAGTACAAAGGCCAAAATGATCTTTCGCTAAGCTTTTTCATGATACCTCAGCAAATTAAAAACCTCAATATACCTTATGGTTAAGTTTTTTCATAAATTAAAAAGAATAAAAAAGATAGGTAAAACAATGAAAAAGCTCTTACTTGTAACTCCACAAGCTTTATGAAAATGTCACGAAATGATAAAGCTCCTCAATAGCTCATTTGAGGTAAACAAAAGGCATATTAAATGAAAGGTCAACCCCTCCAGGGCAACCCGGTTAACTATTATGAAAATGTCACGAAATGATAAAGCTCCTCAATAGCTCATTTGAGGTAAACAAAATGCATATTAAATGAAAGGTCAACCCCTCCAGGGCAACCCGGTTAACTATTGCAAGTGAAGTCCAGCCTAGCTGGGTGGATGCATCCGGGTTATATACCCATGTGGTGGAAGGTCTGGAGTTCGAATCCGACTAACCCCATGTGGGGGATTTTCCCTGGAGGCGAGGCATGGTTGAGGGAAAAGGCATTGCGCCTTAGGTAATCGCCAACCGCCCTGGGTGGCGGGGTCGAGTACCCTCTGGTGAGACCACTAAATTGCCGGTTCCAAAAAAAAAAATTAGACCATCTTCAATACATTAAATTGAATTAGTTTTTATATTAATAAAAATGAAAATACACACTATCATTCCATTAAACTTTTTTTGTAGAGTTCAATGAAGATTGAACTCTACCATCCATGTCATCATCTCTCTCCTATTTTAAATTTAACTTTATTATCATCGAACTCTCTTTACACATGACCTTGAACTTATTTGAACCAACAAAACTCCCGGAAATTTTTCTATTTATTTGACTTAGTTGAACTTATTTGACAATATTCGTGCCATGTATCTACTAGTCAATTTATGTTTTATCAATATAATGAACATATAGAGATTGACATACATTTTAATTTGGACGAGATGTTATCCCACTCTCTAGAGGTCAAATATATGCCAACTTTCACTTCCATTTAACGTTCCATTCGTTACAATGTAGGATTGGTGGTCCTAATCAGTCCAAACTCAAGGTGGTTCTAGTCGATTTTCGGGTTTTTGACCTATTACACATCTCTACATCATTGTATGGTAATGTAGGGTCAGAATGAGTTGAAATATTGAAACCGTATAACCAGATAGAGACAAACCATTAGTTTGGTTCTATAACGACATATTTTGGATCCGGTTTAAAGAATACACCAACGAATAGATTTGATTCGATTCGGTTTATGGCTTCACATTCCAAGCCAATAATTAGACAAAAAATGATCATCAAGCACATTAAGAACACCATTATATATAATTATAAACATATAACTACATGAAACAATGATAAAGAGCCAATTAATCAGAAAGCAACTTGGCTCCACTCGTGGTACCAAAACTTCTAACAGCAGGAATGACACGAGATGGTGATATAACACGAGAAAACGATACATTATATGAATCGGTTCCTAATCGGCTTTGTAACCATCCCTTGCCCCCCGAGAATCCATCAGCCACAATCCAACAATTTTGGAACCCAAGCTCCGTTAAGCATCTAGCAACTATCTTGGCTGAATCCGTGTACCTAATGAATACATCACATGTAAATTAGGCTCCGTTTGTTAAGGAAGACAGATAAAAATAAGTTGTACTGCGTTTGACATGCATTACACAAGACCTGACCCATGTGAATGGGGCAAAATTCAAAATTCGCGATTTAAAAAGGTGGAACAAAGTGGGGTAGTGACTAGATCTAGATCAGTACTGTGTTTGATAAGCATTGGACTGACCCATAATTGATGTTAGTAGGACAAAATTTGTGACCGATGCTAGTGAGAGACAAAAACTGTAACTTTTCATCCCACTAAGAAAAGTGGAATTAGAATAGCTCTCGTTCTCTCCTATGTGCAAATGACGTGAATTTGTCTATGCAAAAAGACATGAATGCCATAGTTCCATGAATTTAAGTAATAATGACGAAATGGAAAACTAACGTATCGAGGATCACAATTTTGGAGCCTTTGTTGATTTTCTTGAGGTAAGATATCTTCAACGCTGCAATTTCGGCTTCTAATTTCTTTGTGTTTCTCACTAGACCTTTCAACTTGCTTGGTACTTCTTCCAATCTGAATATTTTGAATCACGAAATGAGTCTACAACCAATGCGGTGTTGTTTCAGAAGAAATTGGTACTTACGGGATTGCGATCATTTTGTTTTTGGCGCTGGAAGGAAGCCGCGGAACACCGGATTTGTCCTTCTCTTTCTCTGAACGGATGTCGATCAAAGTGTAGTTCTGTGAAGATATGAGATCAAGAACTTGAGCAGGAGTGAGATCACCTGCACAATGCGATTTCAAATCAGAATTGTTTCGTGAGTAGCAGCAAGTTTGATCATGTGTCGTGTTTCAATTCTACCTTTGTACCCACGAAAGTTGAAAGAAATGGCGGAGAAGACCGGCGGCAGTAGGAAATAGGCGAGGACTAAAGCTCCACCGGTGACCGCAATTGTAGTGGGATCCGCCGATGAGATGGTCTGTACCGTCGTTGATGCAATCGGTTTGGCGTCTTGGAGCACTTTCCCTGTTTGTTCTGCTGCATCTGCTACTGTCTGCAAGATAAACAACAAGAACACGAATCTGCATCAACCGTGATAGAATTAACCAAACTGTAAACACCAAAATTGGGAATTTGATTTCAGTACCTTAGCAGCGGTGTATACAGGTTCAGTATCGAAACCGGAGCTTTGCATCGCTTCTTGAGCTTTCTTTGATGCCTCTGAAAACACAGGCGTAGCCATCTTCACCGCCTCCCCGCCGGCCTGCTTTAGCACCGGCAATGCCAGTTCCGCCACGGGCTTTAGGAAATCCACCACGGTTTTTATTGTAGTCTCTGTCAACTCATAAACGTCATAACTCACCTTTTGAACCTGGTCGATTTTCGCTTCAACCTACGATTTGCGACGAAACAAACAAATTTAGCGAAATGGGTATCAATTAAAATGGAACCAAAAACTGAAATAGGATGAATTACTTGAGTTAAAGATGACATGATGTCATCTTTGGATAGGGTGAAAGCATTAGCTTCAATGGGAGCTGTGAATAGGGCTAAGAGGGATAGAGTGGTGGATGTGGAGAGCGAGAGAGAAGAATCGGGACGGAGTTGGGTTCTGGGCGTGGGTTTGAAAGGCTGAGGGGTTTTGGGTGACGAGGAGGAAGGTGGCGGAGGGTGGTGGTGGTGAAGTCTAGCGGTGGCTGAAGCTCTGAGTGCCATCACCACCGCTGGCTGATGAGTGTAATCGGAGGGGGGAAGGGGGTGTAGGTGAAAGGAAGACAGAATTTGGTAGGAGATATAAAAACGGCTCAAGTTGTGTAATTGGTGCCGGTGGTTCAAGTCCAAGTCTTTATGAGGCCACAAATACCATTCATTTTTCATCCAAAACGAGGATCAAAAATTGATTAAATTATGTAAGAATAAAAAACAATAAATATAACTAGGGACAGAGATACCATTCAACTCAAATTTAATTAATTTATTTCAAAAATAACGTGTACTGATCGGCTTTTGCTGAGTTTGGTTGATTGGTTTGACGAATGATTGTTAACATTTTCAATCTTGATTTTAAAATTTTACTATGTGAACCTAATTCAGTAAAAGCCGCAAATAATTAGATCACATATTTAAAAAAATTTTGATGTGGTATATAACGCAAAATAGTATCGTACCGTAAATAATCAGTTTTTAAAAAATAAAAACCTACACCACCGGTTTATTCATTCGATTCTGGTTTTCTGATTTCGGTTTTGAGGTTTTCTTGATTTTATGGTTTGCGATTTGGTTTCTGCTCGCCCCTACTTGAATCTTTTATATAAAATTCCGTACCTTATGACTAGACTCTTGGGTTAGATACACAATTGTTGTAAAGATTGAGAAGCCATATAGATGAATATGCGCTAATGCAAATTAATAATAGTTATTTATGAAGATACAGTAACATTTCATACTTTTACAACATTTTATAAAAGATTTTTCATGCATCAAAACGTGGTTTAACAAAAACCAAGTTTGGATGATCAAAACATAAGTAGTATGAGTTTACAAGTTTATATCATGAACCACAATTTAAGTACATCACATGTCTAGAACCCAAATAAACAAAATTCTTCTGAGTCTTCTTCTAAAAGCTTCTTCTAAACATCAATATCACCTGAGTACATATCAGTTTAAACATAGGAATAAGTGAGATATTAGATCCCGTGAGTCACATGGTTTTAAAAAGCAAGTATCTAACATAACATAAAAGAATAGTTTCCTCATAAATAAGTTACAATTTAATAGAAAATCATGACACGTGCGAACTCAAACCAAAACAAAATTATATTCAAGACAAAAGTCCTAAACAAAATATGGGTTTTCCCGTGCTATTGACACGTCGCAGTCGTTGATGCGGTCAAAGTAAAAAATAAAACCTTACAATCCACTAGTAGCGGTAAGCAATGGTCGAACCGAGGAGTTCGTGGTTGGCACATTATGTCTATAATAAAACCGCGATATAGTGTCACTCTATAGTCGGTGAATATCAACGCACATCAATCCTAAAAACAATCAAACACTTATAAATCAGAATTCAAACTCAGATATATGCGCAAACACTAGATCAGATCATCAAAAACACCAATATAACTAAAACTCAACTTTCATTAAAACCAATCAAAAACAATTGTTCAAGAATCCCAACTAAGATCAGAGCTGGAGGCTAGCTAAATCAGAAACTAACACTCTGTGATCAATGAAGTTCTACAATCAGAAACCTTGAAACACAAGAGTAACTATAAACTAAAATTTCAAATAAAATCAAAACGAACCAACTATGCTCATAAACTGAAAGAAACAACGAATATTGAGTCGGAGAAGCCTGAGTTTCACACTATAGGCCAATTTTTGCTCCTAAAATTCGACCTAGGAACCTTTATTTTGTTGGACTAGGTGTCTAATCCATGACTTTACAACTATATTTATCTTGAAGCAAAGTCCATTTGGGTTGCCCTCATAGCTGGAGGCCAGGATAGAGTTCAGCAGAGTAAAAGGTTGATTTATTAATTGTATAATAAATCAATAGAATTAATTAAATGGTTTATTAATATATTTAAGTGTTAATATATTAATTAGAAACTATAATAATTAATTAAGATTTAATCTAGAATTAATTGGATTTAATTCAGTGATTAAATTAATTAATTAAAAGCGCAGGGACTGGTTTGTATTTATTCAATAGTTGAATAAATAACTGGCCAGTGGACAGGGGCCATAAATGGCGCCAATTGAGGAGGGTTCCTCAAAATGGCGAAACCCTTATTAGGGTTTAGAAAAAGCCTTGGTCCAATTGGTTTGCAGGCTTGCCTACTTGGAGGCTCCTTAGGGTTTCAGCTGTAACCCTTGGAGGCTATAAAAGGAGGCACCTGGCACCCTCATTCTCTGCGCTAATTTGAACAAGAATACTCTGCTGAACTGTCTTCTCCATTGCTGTGGGTATGACTTGCATCTGAGGCAGGATACTTTTGCTGCTAGCTTCAAGAACAAGATTCAAAGGTTGGTTCTTCTGATTTAAACTTTAGAAATAATTGTTGGCCTTTAGATATTAGTTTATTATCTTCATAGAAGAAAACATAGATCTTTCTAGGGTTGCATGTGAACCATAAGAGTTTTTGTGTTCATTGTTTGCTAGAAAACCCTTCAGTGGTATCAGAGCTTAGGCTGTTTTCTTGTGAAATTGATATAAACTGCTTAATTGCTTTTTGCCTTGGTGTTTTTTGCGATGAACATCACCTAGGATGGACTTAATTTTGTGGCCTAGGCTAGGGTTTCCTAACCCTAGCCGCCACCCCTTTATTTCCCCCTTTATTTGCTTGATTTACTTGCCTTGATTAGGATTGTTATTTATGGTAATTGCTGATTAATTAAATAACAAGAATCCTTTATCTATATAAGGTAAATCTCGAAATCTAAGGACAAATATAGGTAATTAATTTGATTAATTTTGTGATGCCTATATTTGATTTAATTAGTTCAATTAATTGTTTAATTAAAAGATCAATTAAATCAGCTTAAAGAATTAATTAAATTTTCAAAAAATAGATAATAATTTGTGAAAATTATGAGATAATTAATTCTAAAATATTTTAATAAGATTAAAATATATCTTATATATTTATGATTAAAAGTTAATTATTTATATATAAGAAAATTGATTAGTCTTACCGCAAGTAGGCCTCATTCACAAAACCGTCCTATAAAGAGGGTATAAGGCGACTGACTATAAAATGTTAGTCTAATGGGTATCCACTCTTACCCACCTCTCTCCTGGTCAGTCGAGTGTCGTTAGCCGAACGGGTTTGATAGAACCGCTAAGCCTCTTAAAAGTATAATGCTATAATTGAAAGTACTAGAACCTCAAACAAATCCCAATCTAGTTACTTTAGGATAAAAATGTGAATTGGTGTTAATCCATGGAATTGCACATTGCACTTTGTGGAACGTTGGTGGAGCGTGTGTGGTTTACCAGCATGCCAACAGGGGTCCGCAAAGAGTTGCAATGGGTTTCTTGATTTTTTCATTATTAACGGAGCGTGTGTGGTTAACCGGCACGTTAATTAGAGATGACAATTGACTTCGAGAGTACCAAGCTAATTTGCATGGTTATTCACACCCGGTTTGTGATCCTCGGCATCCCAGTCACAAACAGTGGGGCACATCCGAGACTAAACATGTCATTGAACAGTTCAATGTGTCTCAGCAGATCTAGGAATTTCATAAGATGAAATTGATAAGTGTATTATCTACCTTAATGACCATTGTGTTGTGATTACGGCATCCCTCTTCACACCATAGTTGGGTATTTTGGGTCCTAGCCTTAATAAATAATATATTGGGTAATTATTTAAAAGGAAAAACTAAACTTATAAATTCTGTTTATTGTAGATGTCTGAATCAAGTGTCTATTCTCCTCCCTCTCCTCCTTCACCCATTTCTGAGAGTGTAACGACCGTTTTTAAAATAAATAAAAAAAAACGTTGTGAATAGTAACTCCGGCGTGAATAGTAACTCAGGCGTGAATAGTACCCGAGAAATGAAGTAAGCGCTTACCTCGTGATGACGTCAACGATGATGTCGTGATGACATCAACGATGACGTCGTGATGACATCGACGATGATGTCGTGATGACGTCGTGATGACATCGACGATGATGTCGTGATGACGTCGTGATGACATCGTGAATAGTGTTTTCAAGCCCTATAAATAGAGGCTCAACTTCTTCATTTCAACCCACAACAAACACCAAACAACCTTACGATATCGAGGAGTGTTCTGGTGAGGAAAATAGGTCGGGAGGAGTAGGAGCGAGCGGTAGCTGGTAACGAGGTGCTCGGGAAGTGTTGGAAGAGCGGAACGGGAAACGTGCCAAGGCTTTGTGAAAACGCCAATCTTAAGTGAGTAATCACTATCGTATTTCTCTAGTAGTTTATAAGTGTTAAACTATAATATGTAGAGGTTATACTATTCGTAATTCCAAAAATAATACCGAGTGATTTACTTACGAGGATGGTGTCTAGGCCGATTACTTGGGATCTGGTTGTTGGATTTTCCGAAAGGCTAAAATGCTGAAAGGATCCTGCCACCCCAACTATTCTTCTACCTGGCTATCCTTTACTTGATAAATCACGAGGTATCATGTTGGAATTATGGAAGGGTCTAGTGAAGCAACTATGGTATAGTTAAGGAGTAAAGAGTAATAAATGTCTTACGATGTTAACAGTTAAAGAGGGAATACGAAGCAGAGGTAAACGCTGTAGTCGACTATAATCAGGTGAGTTTCTCACTACATTGTTTGGACGTTATATGTGCTTTACTTTTGTTTTGTGTGCTTATAAGATATTGGTAAATAGTACCAAGTTGTGTGTATATTATTGATATATATCTTCCTGTTATAATTGTATGGGTTGGGTTATGGTGTGTGTGGGCTCGACGTACTGAGTAATATAGAGATATGTGCAAAATACACTGAGCAGATACGCATGACTCGACGTACAGGGTATGCGCGGCTCTAAGTGCTGAGCCGGGGAATTAGATTTACTGAGCAGATACGTATAGGAGGATATAATCCAATATACTGGGTAGAGCAGATTATGTGACGTGTGGTATTTTTTTTCCTGTTAGGAGTAAAGTATGTGTAGCTGATATGCTGTGTAGTTGTTGGAACTCACTAAGCCGTGTGCTTATCCTTTCCCTTTTAAATTACCATTTCAGGTTGTACAGGTGAAAATGACGGACAGGCATGACGGGTACACACTGATGCTGATTAATTGGGGATTCATGCGGTGAATTGATTTTTAAAATGATTTCTAAATATCTTCAAAATGTTAATTATTGAATAAATTGATATTTATTTAAATAAAGATGTTTTATTAAAAACCGGGTGTTACAAGTTGGTATCAGAGCCAAGGCTTGAGTGAATCAAACTCACTTGATGGGTTTTGATCTCAAGCTTGAGACTTAAAAGTTTTCTTTGGAAATATTTTTACAATAAATTATAAGTTGTTTTTCGAGTAAGGGGTTAAATGAATGTTGTTGCAAAGACGCAGTGTGTACCGTCAGCCGACGTCAGTGGAGAAAAGGTTAAGTGCTTAGTCTTTGTTGCTATTTATGTAATATATGTGTGCTTAAATGCCATTAAAGTGTAGGCAGTAGGAACTAAATAGTCCTAGATTTTTGAGTTGGCCAAGTTGCATGTTCCTTGATAAGTGATATCCATAAGGTAAATCCTTTTATGTGAAAATTTTCTATGACTATGTTCGTAAAACAACCTGGGGTATAGGTGGTAAAATTATCATGAGAAGTGAATTGGGGACTTCTGGACAAGTTCTGAAACGAACGAGGGTAGGTGTGGAAGATAGTAGTAGAGCTCCTACTATTGAAAGCACAGGATCCGCGTTCGAATCGGGAGTTGGTCGTAAGGAATCCAATACACTGAGGGTATAACTAATTGGTGTATATGCTGATAAACTGTATTTGTCCATTCCATTGGTTGGCAATCATAGAGTTTATTGGGATCAATTAGGACGCTGGAGATTGAGAATCTAGTGACGTTTCATTTCTTAATAATTAAGTAATGAACAGTTGATGTGACTATAGTAGATGAGTTGTGCAAAAGTGACACGTTAAGTCTCTTCGTTATTAAGAAAAACACAGATAGTGGATGAAAAAAGAAGATGTTGATTGCTAGAATAGTCGATTTTGATTGACTATAAATAAACGTAATGTTATTTAGAGAAGAGCATAAGTCGCAAATTTCATTTCCAGATATGGAGATATATGTGAGGCTTCCAGGTCATCTACAGTTGCTGGTTAACAAGTTCTATATACGAAGTGTGTCAGATGACTGTAGTACGATAATGATGAAGGCTGAGGAGGTATGTGAGCGTATCAGCAGAAATTGGGATCCAGTAACTGGATGGCATAATTTGGAAGAAGACATACGTGAACTAAAGCAGTATATAGATGTGAAAAATATATGTACAGATATACGTGTACATGCTAGAAACATAAGGTTTTATACGTGGTGTCGTATGTTTGCAGAATTAGAGTTTTATCCATTCCCGTACAAGAAAAGTACATGTATACGGGATGGACATATAATAACAACACGTGAGAGTGCAGATGACATAGTGGTGTGGCATAAGGGTATTCATGTATGTTGTGCATACTATGAACGGATGTATCATAATAGGCTGGATGTGGCCTATCAGTGTATCATGTACTTAAAATCTGTTAGTATATGAAAATAATGAGTTGAGAAAATATTGCTAACTAACCAAGATAACTATCTTGTTAGCATGTGTGTGTTGGGTAATAGACTAAGTGAATACCTCTTAAGTAGGTAACTCGTAGGCAAGTAACCGTGGATAAACTGTGTCGGTAGCTGGTTGAATATCTAGTTGATATTAGCTGTGCGGACGAATACGCGAGTATTAAGTTGTGATAACCATGGATATGGTATCCTATGGTAGGTGGAGATGTTGTAGTTGTATGTGGAGGCTGAGCTGATATGAGGATTCTTGGTGTCATGTGGTTGGTTGCAGAGCTGTGCAGTCGTATGTGTGTTAACCGTTAAGCCTTTAGAGCGAAAAGCTGTTTATTCTGTGGGGCCACTTATACTTGTAGTTGGGACCACTAATTAGGTGGGGCTACTAGTATTGTGGTTGGGACCACTTATGTTATGGGGCTACTTGTACTTGTGGTTGAGACCACTTATTCCGTGGGGCCACTGGTAACTTGTAGTTGTGACCATTTATTCTGGGGGTTAATAGTACTTGTGGTTGTGACCACTTATTTAGTGGGGCCACATTTGGTAAGACCACATATGTGTTGTGGATCTTATGAGCAGTAATTGTGGTGGGACCACATACAAGTGTTGTGATGGCTTTATTGGCTGGCAGTTCTAACACACATACAGTTGGGTGTTTGGTGAATAGCTGAGCTGTTGAGGTTGTGAAAAGCAGGGGTTGTGATATGATGTGGTGAACATGTGATTGTGATTATACGATGCATAACAAGTACCTTGCATCCATGATGTCAGTATTGTGAATATATGAGATTACATAACGAGTACTTATTAGTCTCAATAGATTGGCCTAGTTGATTAGAGGTGGTTAATGTGCCAGTATTGTAATACCCTTTGGGTTTACTAATACAACCGTATTGTGTTGAAATATAGAATGATTGAGTGGAAGAATAAGTGTATGTCAACGTTGGAGATTCCGGGGACGGAATCTTATAAAGGGGGGAGAACTTGTAACGACCGTTTTTAAAATAAATAAAAAAAAAACGTTGTGAATAGTAACTCTGGCGTGAATAGTAACTCAGGCGTGAATAGTACCCGAGAAATGAAGTAAGCGCTTACCTCGTGATGACGTCAACGATGATGTCGTGATGACATCAACGATGACGTCGTGATGACATCGACGATGATGTCGTGATGACGTCGTGATGACATCGACGATGATGTCGTGATGACGTCGTGATGACATCGTGAATAGTGTTTTCAAGCCCTATAAATAGAGGCTCAACTTCTTCATTTCAACCCACAACAAACACCAAACAACCTTACGATATCGAGGAGTGTTCTGGTGAGGAAAATAGGTTGGGAGGAGTAGGAGCGAGCGGTAGCTGGTAACGAGGTGCTCGGGAAGTGTTGGAAGAGCGGAACGGGAAACGTGCCAAGGCTTTGTGAAAACGCCAATCTTAAGTGAGTAATCACTATCGTATTTCTCTAGTAGTTTATAAGTGTTAAACTATAATATGTAGAGGTTATACTATTCGTAATTCCAAAAATAATACCGAGTGATTTACTTACGAGGATGGTGTCTAGGCCGATTACTTGGGATCTGGTTGTTGGATTTTCCGAAAGGCTAAAATGCTGAAAGGATCCTGCCACCCCAACTATTCTTCTACCTGGCTATCCTTTACTTGATAAATCACGAGGTATCATGTTGGAATTATGGAAGGGTCTAGTGAAGCAACTATGGTATAGTTAAGGAGTAAAGAGTAATAAATGTCTTACGATGTTAACAGTTAAAGAGGGAATACGAAGCAGAGGTAAACGCTGTAGTCGACTATAATCAGGTGAGTTTCTCACTACATTGTTTGGACGTTATATGTGCTTTACTTTTGTTTTGTGTGCTTATAAGATATTGGTAAATAGTATCAAGTTGTGTGTATATTATTGATATATATCTTCCTGTTATAATTGTATGGGTTGGGTTATGGTGTGTGTGGGCTCGACGTACTGAGTAATATAGAGATATGTGCAAAATACACTGAGCAGATACGCATGACTCGACGTACAGGGTATGCGCGGCTCTAAGTGCTGAGCCGGGGAATTAGATTTACTGAGCAGATACGTATAGGAGGATATAATCCAATATACTGGGTAGAGCAGATTATGTGACGTGTGGTATTTTTTTTCCTGTTAGGAGTAAAGTATGTGTAGCTGATATGCTGTGTAGTTGTTGGAACTCACTAAGCCGTGTGCTTATCCTTTCCCTTTTAAATTACCATTTCAGGTTGTACAGGTGAAAATGACGGACAGGCATGACGGGTACACACTGATGCTGATTAATTGGGGATTCATGCGGTGAATTGATTTTTAAAATGATTTCTAAATATCTTCAAAATGTTAATTATTGAATAAATTGATATTTATTTAAATAAAGATGTTTTATTAAAAACCGGGTGTTACAGAGAGCATCAGAAAGCACCTGCTAAATATGGAAAGGCTGACTGGCCTTAACTATATGGTATGGCTTCATAAATAGAGAATAGTTCTCTATTTTGTTGGCAAACCATATCTGACTGAGTGTCCGCTCCCCAGAGCATGACATCACACAGTAGCTGTGATGAACATGACTCCTTGATTGTCAAGTCAAGGAAAGTTCGTTACCTAATACTATTGATCATTGACCCCGAGTTCCGCAGGAATTTAGAATTCCTGAGGTCAGATAAGTTAACACAGCTGGTTGTGGAAAAGTTCCATGAACTGGTTGAGAAAGGACAAGCTAAGATCTTCAAAGAGTTTGAAGTGTGCAGGAAGTAGCACCAGTTCACATGTTCTCAAGACTGAGAGACACATAGGTGAACTGTATAAATTTGGTCCCCTTTTGATCGGGAGTTAAAGCATTAGCTCGACTCGCTGATCCGTTCATCCTGATGTACAAGAAGGGAAACCAGATAAGACAATCATGGATATGCATTCAATGTTGACTCTGTATGAGTCGTTCATGGAGAAGCATAGTTCCATTGATTCAGCTGCTTCAGGATTGAGTCCAGTAAAAGGACACATCAAGAAATGATCCAGATCGTCTGGACCGGTTCCTCGATGTTTCATACTGGGAATCCACAGGGTGGGACACAGTCACGGAAAGATTGGAAAATGCTACGAAGCCGAACAGTTTGGCAACTCAGGAATATCTTAAAACTCAGAACACCTGATCCTTAGTTCCTTGATACAGGATGTGTTTCTCACATTTGCTCTGTATGCATGGACTCTGTAGGATGTGGGATGTTGTTGCATAGGAGCATATTCAGATTGGATCTGAAGCTCATGCAGTTTTAGAGTTTAGTTAGATGTTGAAATCATGTTATTGGCTTATCAGATGCGTATGACATTGCCTATCATATAATACATTGTTCACGGATTTTGTTTTAATAAAAATTGTCAATTTTCTTTTAACACATGTTGTTTGAAATATCCTTGAAATGTTGTATGATTGTGTTGAATACATGATTAGTAATAACTTGAATATTGATACATCCAAAGTGTTTGGATTTTAGGAATTGTGCTCTTTATGATTGTTAAAGTGAATATTATAAGAATCAATTCAACCAAAGGTCCAGTTGGACAGGACTTTGGAATCATTTGACTTAGAGTCACATGATGAATTGAGTTCTTAATGTGCTAAGAAATGAATCAACCAAAGATCCAGTTGGACAGGACTTTGGAATCATTTGACTTAGAGTCAAATGATGATTAAGTTCTTTATAAAGCACATGTGGCAAGAAATGAATCACCCAAAGATCCAAAGGATAAGATTTTGGAATCAGTTGACTTAGAGTCAACTGAAGATTGCAAGTCTTGAACAGAATTAACAAAGTCATAAGTTTACATAGAGATGTAAAAGAGATTTAGATTAGGAGCAACAAACACATCAGTTGTTGTGTATTGCTCGAATCTACAAATTGAACACAATTGGTTGTACTTCACGATATTTGTCATTCGGTATGACGAATATGACTTCGCTTATCAGAATAAGCGATTGGATTGAATCCTTGAATAATTCAAGCACTTCAAAGGAAGTACAAGACCCACAGAACCTGAGTGACAAAATAAACTGGGAAAATGTTTCACAGTTTATTCCCTTCCAAGAACATTAATAGTTATAATGTGTCTTAGGGAAGATGATGGAGCGTTGGTCGAAACAGTTCGATCCTCAATGTATGAGATACACTGCAAATTAGTTCCCGAAACATTGAATACTAAACCAGTCAGACCATATTCCAACCACATCCTTCGACTAAGTAGGTTTTGCAGACACTGTCTGAAATGTAAAGCTGGGATTGTCCCGCTTGTACATTAAAGGTCCAGGGTCCTGTAGTGTTCGTCCGAACCTCATGACTAGCCTGAACTTTATCAGAAATGTCGTTTCACTGGCTATCCCGCTGTATCTGGAAGAGAAAGAGCTCTTTTAGAAATAACTCATATTCTAAGGAGACAGTGGGAGTTTGGGACAGTCCTGAATGAGTTCAGGATTAGCCAAGTGAAATAACCTTTAGTCATCGCTAGGCTTAGAGCAGAAATCAGATTTCTGTTTTAATACTGACATAACCTTCTCTTGACCAGTAGTATTGATCACCGTCATAAGTAGTTATGATTGGGGTGACATACCGAATAGTGGTAAAACACTATAGTTGGTACGGATTTTCAATCCGACTACTTGGAAGCATTGGTGAGCCCGGTTGCTGCCAATTAAGAGAACTTTAGGACGAGATATAGTCTATGTGACATTTTGATTGATTTTGCAACTGGTCTTAAAACCAGTGGGAGTAATCATCAAAAGAAAGCAGCATGGACAGAAACGTACCTTCAGAACATCTGGTTGAGTGAGACGATACTCAGAGTCAAGTAATTGACTCCGAGAGAAGCACTGTCAATAGAAGATGAAATCTGAAAAGATACTGCATAATGTAAGTCGTTAGTGGAGCGCGTGTGGATCACCGGCACACTAATGGGGACTCACAAAGAATATGCCAGTATAAAGGTACATGGGCCCGGGATATCCTCGCGGGCATCTCGTAAGAAAGGATATTCAGATTCTCGAAATATGCCAAAGGATTGGGTTTTGAGAATGGGCTGAAAGATTTCCATTAAGATGTCAGAAAGGTTTGGATTCTCAAAATGTGCCAAAAGCTCTGGATTTTGTTAATAGTCCATAACCGTGTCAAAGCCAGTGGGAGTGTTGCTGTTATCTATCTCCATATGTGTGTTACATAGTGTTTCTAGGAAACGACTCTTTCATTACAAAGTGTAATGACTTGGTGTTAAGAGACGATCGCTATGAAAGACTTAATAAAGATACGGCATGCTCGGGTGGTTATAAACGTCTATGAGATAGATCGAAACTCTGCCAAGATGATCTTGATGAGACTCAAGATGCATAGCTCAGGAAAAGAGTTTCCTATCATTGCAAATTGTAATGATTTGGCACACAAAGAAGGTGCAGCATACTCACATAATCCATAGACATCTATCAGATAGATGTTGTCATCAGTATAGAATCGGCCATAGTAAGCATGATCTTGATAAGATTCAAGATGTATGAGAAAAAGTCTCCGAAAGGATATGGTTATTAAAAGTCGTGACACAAGGATTATAAATAATCCTAAGATTCCAAAAGGGTTTGGAATAGGACTAGATCGATTCCATAAGGTTCTTGGATCGATAAGAAGTGTCATGAACATGACTTGATGACTTAATGCTTAGATCATACTGAGTTAGATTCAGGATATGACCTGGCTGGGGATACTTAATGGATTTTGTACATACGTGAGATATCATTGGAAAAGGATTAGGGGTGAATGTTGATAACAATTTGAAAAGAGTTTTTTCAAATAAGGACTTAATGGTTAAAGAATTTCGTTGGCATTCCGATGGAGCGCGTGTGGCTCACCGGCACATCGTAACACCTCGAAATAGTCTTAGGGTGCAGTCATGTAGACTAAAGATCCTGAGAACCATGGAAAGTCACAGTACATAAAATGGAGTTGTTAGTGAGAATGACAGTATGATCAAAATTGAAATATCATCGGAAGGATATTCGATCGGATGAAGTGTATAAATGTATAACATTTGAATACATAGAAAAAGTAAAAGGTCAAGTAGACATAGTTACATAACTTGAATTAAATAGTTTAAAAGGAATCTAGAAACCGATAATAGTTTATGTAAAATCCGACTTGGTGATTACCTCGTGGAGACTTGGTAATTAGGCAATAGTAGCCACCAGTCAGATTTTAAGTTTCAATTTTGCATGTTTCACTTCCCGAATAATTTGATTATTCAAAAGTCCACAATCACTCATACTTTTCGGGAGTAAGTATGAACAAAGACTGTCGTGAATTGGTTTGTAGATTGTCTAAGGAGTTAGACATTGCAGTAAGACTACTACAACGTTCATGAGTACTTAGAAATAGAGATTTGAGTATTGGATAAACCCGCGCTCAACAGATTGCTTCATGGATTACATCACGAGCACTGTTGAGACGATAATATCGTATGATCTTGAAGCGGAGACATATGAGTTGAAATTTACGAGTCGGTTGTGCATTGATGATGCGAAACGCATCGGTAACTCGATGTTATAAAACGCATTGTTGTGTACGATTTGATAAGTAAAAGACACAACCATATGAGTCAAAGCTTATTCGTTCCTTGACCCTAATGGGAAACAGATATCTGTAGGCCTCTCGATGATTTTGAAGTTGACTTAAGTGCTGGCCAGCCTGGACTAAGTTGATGTGTTCAATTAGAAGTCCGAAAGTCATAAGCAGAATCGGAAATCGGGAAACAGAGTATCGGACAGATATTGATCTCAATCCATGTCTCGTGTCTGGAAATATCTTGTTGGACGAAGGATCATATGATCACTTATCTATAGACAGAACTGACTGGGTCAGAGTTCGGCAGCAGTTTCTAGGAAGCTGCAGGTTGTCTATTAATCAGAAGATAAATTAAAGTCATAGACTTATCCAAGTGGGAGACTGTTGGATTAGGTGTCTAAGCCATGACTTTACAACTATATTTATCTTGAAGCAAAGTCCATTTGGGTTGCCCGCATAGCTGGAGGCCAGGATAGAGTTCAGTAGAGTAAAAGGTTGATTTATTAATTGTATAATAAATCAATAGAATTAATTAAATGGTTTATTAATATATATATAAATGTTAATATATTAATTAGAAACTATAATAATTAATTAAGATTTAATCTAGAATTAATTGGATTTAATTCAGTGATTAAATTAATTAATTAAAAGTGCAGGGACTGGTTTGTATTTAATCAATAGTTGAATAAATAACTGGCCAGTGGACAGGGGCCATAAATGGCGCCAATTGAGGAGGGTTCCTCAAAATGGCGAAACCCTTATTAGGGTTTAGAAAAAGGCTTGGTCCAATTGGTTTGCAGGCTTGCCCACTTGGAGGCTCCTTAGGGTTTCAGCTGTAACCCTGGGAGGCTATAAAAGGAGGCACCTGGCACCCTCATTCTCTACGCCAATTTGAACAAGAATACTCTATTGAACTGTCTTCTCCATTGCTGTGGGTATGACTTGCATCTGAGGCAGGATACTTTTGCTGCTAGCTTCAAGAACAAGATTCAAATGTTGGTTCTTCTGATTTAAACTTTAGAAATAATTGTTGGCCTTTAGATATTAGTTTATTATCTTCATAGAAGAAAACATAGATCTTTCTAGGGTTGCATGTGAACCATAAGAGTTTTTGTGTTCATTGTTTGCTAGAAAACCCTTCATATTTATAGTTGAAAATTTTGTCGGCTCGAGTCAAGCCTTATCCCCGCTTTATCGCTTCGCAGATAGGTGTTGTTCGCGTCGCGAGTCAAGCCTTATCCCCGCTTTATCGCTTCTTGGAATTCAAACTTCTCCGGATCACGTTTTTATCTCATTTTTCACGTCGCATACAGCTATTAGCCGCGCCGCGAGTGTCTTTTTTTCCTTATCTTTGTTTATTATCTCCAACTTCATCAAATTTGCATATTAGCCTGCATTTCCACTAAAAACACATACAAGGCACTAGGCACTAAAGTGAGCGATATTAGTCTTTTTAGAAAGATAAATAAACTAAAATCCGGTCCAATAACGTGTAAAATGTCTAACATTACTAAACGTTATCAGCTATACACTCATTTATAAAGGGAGACACACCCACTTTACAAGTCATGCCTGCGTAAAGGTCCAAGGTATCAAAAAGCCTCAGAACTACCAAGGATGAGGACCAAAAGTATCGGAGAGCCTCCAAGCTACTAAGTGTCTATGTTTAATCCAATAGAGGGAAACATATTCCTTCCACTTAGATCAACATGTGAGGTTCTACTTCGTGACGGGAGGTACCATCCCAGTAGAGTCTATAGGGTCTTCCCCTCTCGAGATAGACCATGTCCGGACCTCGACATACACACACACATCCACTATAACCAAATAACAAATCAAATGGGACTTTTGATAAAAACATCTTTAAACCACAAAATAACAATTACTAGAAAACACAAGGATAACAATGACTATTAAACCAAACAATTCATTTCATGAGGAAACATATTCATAATAAAATTCATAGTACTAGAAATAAGTTAATTAAAACACTTGAAATTATGTACCCAAGAAACATTTCCCATGTACTCACCTTGTACTAGAGGAGAGTTACTAAGTGTCTAGAATTCCTTTGTTTTTTTCTTGTCCGTCACCACCTTGATCACCACCTATTAAAAATATTCAATATATATATATATATATATATATATATATATATATATATATATATATATATATATATATATATATATATATATTAACACCTAAACAATTTATTCCCCTTGAGAACTTCTCATAAACAACTTATTCCATTGAGACATTGGAACATGAGTATTCATCACTAGTTGGAATTAATACTATGATAATCCAACCATACTAATGGTGGCATTACAACATACTAATTTCATTTACCTCAACCAATTCATATAGGAGGATTTACATTATTATCATAATTGCCCAAGAACTATACTTTTCTAAATTCTTTCACCGAACCAGGGTGGACTTTCAACTATTCCAAAAGAAAGGGCCTTCGGCCCAAAATTCTCCAGATAGCTAGGGATTCCATTTAGGGCGAGACAAAATAGGCGGTCTGGCTCACCTGGAAAGTCATTTTTTTATTATTGGCCATCTAATGATGCTTCCTTGATTAACATGGCATTCTTGTCATTACATAACAACAATCCATCCATAAAGTTTACTCCATGACATTTATGGAGTTTCCCTTGAATGAACCAGCTCATATTTTGGAATTTGATGGTGTTAAAGGTTAAACAATTGTTAACTAAGTCTTATCTAATTATTTACAAGCATAATCCACCATCAATTTCATATTATCTCATATTTCCCAAAAATTAGGGTTCATGGGATAATTAAATTCCATAAATATTAATTCAAATAAAATACATGGAATAGATTCTTACCTTGTTAAGATAAGATTGCACCCAAAAGCATTTGTTTAACTTGCATTTATTATCTTAATTGTATCCACACATAGTAAGGCACCAAGAACACACACTAAATTTTGAGAGGATTCTTTAGTAAAATGAGTGAGAAATGCTGAAAATGGCAAAATTTCTTGTCCATATGGTGCCTAAGAGTAGTGGAAAGAACTTGGCATTCAAAAATGAAGATAAGTGTCTAAAATGGGGGTGACATGGCCTTCCCACGTACTCTCACGTGCCTCAAAACCTTCCAGCAGGGAGCTTTACGCGACCCGCTCTTATCGTAGAGTAAATGTCACACGGCTCGCATGGCTTAACAGGAAGTCCCAATTTGAGGTGCCCAAAAATCTCTGACCACGCAAGTTTAGTCCAATTCTCCACTCGCCCCGCGGGCCGCGTGACACCTCCCAACACTTGGAACATTTTCCTATAACATTCTTCTTTCAATGCAGTTTTACCCCTAATGTTCCAAGACCATAACTCCCACATATTTTATTCGTTTTCCGCACTTTATATATGCACATAAAGCTAAGAAAAAGATCTACAACTTACTCTTACTAAAATTTCTTCGGATCTGAATGTATTTTTATATATTCAAGTCTAAACTCGTCTTCTTCTAGATTTCTAGCAATTTTGACCCAACTTCAATCTATCATAACTCCTTCATCCCAACTCCAAATGTTTCCATTCTTTTTCATGCATTCTTATATTTTCAAGAACTGCATTTTCCTTAATGTAATATTTTCTAAATTCTGCTCTGAATTGAGTTATTCTAAACCAAAGTAAGACTAAATTCACAATTTCTTTTCATTCATAACCATTATAAGTTTTTCATCCTTTATCTCTATCTATTCATCCCTAACACAAGTAATCATTAATAAGAGTTTATACATGACTTAATCCATTCATTCCAATATTAACACACATTTGAACAATTTACCACTTTTCATTAAGTGATTAACAAAAGACTTAATAATAATATTTCGCTACATCTTTCTAACATAAACTTAAATACATCATAAAAACTTGTTATGTGTGTGTGTCTATATACATATATATATATATATATATATATATATATATATATATATATATATATATATATATATATATATATATATATATATATATATATATATATGTTCTCTCCTTCAAAATGTCAATTCAATTTCACAATATAAATCTACAACTTTATATAAGTTAATTCGTGTGTGCATTGTAATTATACTCATTCTTTTCAAGAATTATTGATCATTTACTAACTACTCGTTAACATATAAAAATTTTATAATCAAGATTCAATGTGAATGACCATTTTGTACAAAAATTGCACAATATATATTGATTTGTTAGTCTAATGATTGTCATTCACATGTAAATGATAAATATGAATGATAAATGTATATATAAGTGATCGCTAATCTATACATATTGAATTTACATTCGAATTTGTAAACATTCATATTCACTTGTAATTCTAAGTAAATTCACTTGTATTTTTTTACTACAACTTTTTGATCATTCACAAATAAATATCCTAATATTCACAATTGAATTTAATCAAGTTCACATGTGAATTATCAAAATTGTTGATCAAAATTGGTGAGAAGAGGGTTTGATATTCAGTCCATTGCTTGTGTTGTGTGTGAGAAAGGTGGTGAATCGAATGACCATCTCTTCTTTGGATGCTCTTTTGTTACAGATCTTGTTACGGGTGTTGCTAAGTGGTGGGGGATAAATATTCCTTTTGTTGCGAATTATGCAGATTGGTCCTTTTGGTTTGACAATCTTTGCATGCTGAAACATAGGAAAATTTGTCTTCAAGTGGTATTTATGACAGTTTGGTGGTGTGTGTGGAACTTCAGGAATGCTTCTATTTTCTCTTCTGAAAAGCCTAAGAAGTGCATGTGCTGGGATAATGTTGTTTCTTACTCGTTCTTGTGGATTAGGAGTCGTTGCAAAAAGTTGTGTCTTAGATGGGATGCTTGGCTTTTAGATCCCAATTTAGCAATTTCTGTTATGTAATTCTTTCGTTGTACTTTTGTCTAGCTTCTTGCTAGCTACGTTTTTTGAGTTTCTATATATTCGCTGCTGTTCTAAAAAAAATTGTTGAAAAAAGTAAATACAATAGGAATTTACATTAAATTTAGAGTAAATTACACGGATGGTCCTGTAGTTTGGGGTTACTTGCGCGTTTGGTCCATAATTCTTTTTTTTAACTTGGACGGTCCCTATCATTTGGTTTTGTTACACGCTCGGTCCCTCGCAGCTGTAAAAAGACCGATTTACCCTTAATAATATAATTTTTTATTTTTTATTGTTTGTTTACTATTTTAAATTAAAAAAATAAAAAAACGCCACATATCCCCACGAGAGATGTCCCCTTTCCATCTCTAACTTCCCCTCTTTTTCTCTCATTGCTGCCGGCAAACTGATGGTCGGAGTTGGGACTCAATGTCGAATTCAATAGCCAAATCGCAACCACAATTGACGGAAACACAAATAAAATCGCCATAGTTGCTTAAATATAAACAAAATCGCCACATGCTAGGGTATAGATATCGGTGAAGGAAACACAAAGATGATCAGATCGATTATGGTAAAGATTTGATTTTCAATTGATTCGAATTCTTGGGTGGATCAAGTCTGGTTTGCATCTCTGTTATTCTTTACAGTGGTTTTATTTGTTTTTATGCATTCGTTTGATTCTGCTTTGAATCACTTCTGGTATGGAGCGAGTCAGATTTGCATTTGACTTGATTATGGGTTGGATCCATTTTGCAACAAACAAAATCAAATGGGATAAACAGATTTCAAAACCTTAAGCAAACAAGAAGAGTTCATGTGGTCTAATTTGATTTTGGTGGGTCTGTGTTCTTTGAGGTCTTGTGCCAGCCTGAGGTTTAAGAGACATTAGACGTAGGGTTTGAGAAACATTAGACAGAGGCATGGTAGAGAGGTGATGGTGGTGTTTGATGTTTGTTTGTTGACGGAATAGAAACAGGTGGAAAACAGGAGAAGATCGGTAGTGTTTGTTTGCAGGGATGTCTTCTCCGATGACTGTTGCACATCAGTTTCTTCGACTGTGATTTTATTCTCTAGGTTTCAGCCACATAGTTCTCTAGATGCCCGTTAATGTCTTCTCCGGTGGCGAAAATTGACTATAGCATGCCAGTGGCGGTCGGAGAAAGTCATCGGTGGCAGCTGAGAATGGGAAAGAGAGAAAGAGAGAGGTGGGTGAAGGAGACGAAAGGTTATAGGTAGGTCAAAACTTTGCATCAGTAAGAGAGGAAGAGAGAGACACGTTTTGTTTTTTTCCTTTTTTTAAATTAAAAAACAGTAAATAATATAAAGTAAATTAAAAAGTAAATTCTAAAGGGTAAATCAGTCTTTTTACAACTGTGGGGACCAAGCGCGTAACAAAAGAAAATGATAGGGACCGTCAGAGTTAAAAAAAAAAGAATTAGGGACCAAACGCGCAAGTAACCCCAAACCACAGTGATCATCCGTGTAATTTACTCTTAAATTTATATGTTTAAAAATAGACGCAATTCAGATTCATATTATGAATAAAAACGAGCTAAAACTAATATATATATATATATATATATATATATATATATATATATATATATATATATATATATATATATATATATATATATATATATATATATATATATATATATATATATATATATATATATATATATATATATATATATATTAATATGGATGTATATTTATAGAAGATAAAGAAATATGAATTTTGATATATTTATATTTTTGGTTTTAAAAGTAAGCCTTAGAAACTAAAAAATAATAATAAATAAAAAGATATATATATTTTTTTATAATCAGATACAGCTAACAAATTTACATATTATTTTTTGGTTATTGATTTTTTGCATCTACCTTTTTGGTCCCTTCTCTTCTTAAAGTATCTATTACTCTTATATGAAAGGAATTTTGGTTCCATTGAACCCAAATATACTTCGTTTCTATATGAAATCTTGGGATTAAAACGACCTCTATTAAAATAATAAATAGGGAAGTGATATTTCCATTTAAAATATTGACTTATCCATATTAAATATATGTTTTATTGATAGTTGTACGTTTGTTTTACATCATATGGATAAATCAAAATTTCAAATAAAAATATCACTTTCCTAACAAATAAGATCCAACCAATTTAAGCCCAAACAATAGCACATGCAAGTTGCAACGTTTTATTTATGTGGTAATGTGGAATTGTGGATCACACTATTTCCTTGTAGTTGGGAGAAAATGACTAAAATGCCATCACCACAAGAGTCGATACGTCGATCCTTTGCATTAAAAACGTTATTAACCATTCACCGCATAATTCTCCAACAATACATGCATACCTCCTACGGTATCCACTAAACCACCCACATCCGCCATCGCCAACATCCTTCTATTGTCACCGTTAAAAAGACAGCCACCCTGACACCGCCACCCATCTAATCAAAACCATTTTCAAAACCATTCCCTAAGAGATCGACACCACCATCACCGCCGTTCGCTACCATGTCAAGATTGCCGGAGGACCAACTCAAACAGCTCCGGGAAATATTTTGCAGATTCGACCTGGACAAAGATGGGTCTCTCACCCACCTCGAGGTGGCGGCCCTCCTCCGCTCTCTTGGCCTCAAACCCTCCGGAGAGCAAATCCATAAGCTGTTCAAGAACATGGATTCTGATGGGAGTGGGACCGTCGAGTTTGATGAATTGGTGAACGCCATGTCATCGCAGATGATGAGCGAAGATATTTTGATGAATCAACAAGAGCTTCTGCAGATCTTTAAATCGTTTGATCGGGATGGAAGTGGGTTCATTACGCCAGCTGAATTAGCAAAATCCATGACGAAGATGGGTCAGCCATTGACGTACCGTGAGCTCTCTGAAATGGTTCGAAACGCCGATACTGATGGCGATGGTGTGATTAGTTTTAAGGAATTCCAAGGAATAATGGCTAGGTCTGCAGCCGATTCACTTGGGTTCTCGTTGTAATAACTTTGATCTTGAAGGGTAAATACGTGATTAAATGCAAATGATTATTTCCTCTATTCGGTATGAATTGATCTCTTCTTCATCTTTTGAATCATTTGATCAAAATACATTTCAACCAAAGTAATTTCTCATCTCTTGGAATGTTAACATCATTATCTAAACAAATGCATCTACAAAGGCATCATTTTAATCATTATTTTTTTTAACTAAATATGTAAGGAATGCATTAATGTAATTCAATTGATTTCTTCAAGATCGAATGCCATTGGTCATCATTTTGTGGAATCCTTCACAGTAAAAATGGTATTAATCAACATTATTCGGGTTGTGTGTTTGCTATCATCAAAACAAATATGGGTTGGACTAATAATTACATGCACCAAGAATCTCTCTTTTTTATGATGACAAACTTGTGGAGTTTTTCTATAAACACATATATAAATATGGTTAGGGGATATTTCTTTACAACAAATATCACAAAGATTAGTTAGATTGGATAATAATGGGAATTGCACAGTTGCTGACCAATTTCAAAGTGGGGCTTGGGGTGGGATTGGCGACGGCTTTTGGGAGGCATGGTGGAGAACTCTCAGCTGCTAGATATGGTAGATTTATTGGGTGATTTCCATTGTGTGGATCAAAAGGATGATTATGTTTTTAGATCCGGGTGGTGTATTTTCGGTAACGTTACAAGAAGATATATCGATGATTCTTTGCACCTTGATGGGGTTAGACAGACCAGATGGAACCGACTGGTTCCTAACAAAGTCAGTAGTTGTGTTTGGAGGGTGTTATTGAATCGTTTAGCGCTTACTATCAATTTGATTGATAAAGGAATTGATGTTCCTTCCATTCTTTTCCCGATTTGTTTAGAGTACATTGTGGACCTTTATCATTTATTTGTGAAATGTGAGGTGGCTATCAGAACATGGGATTGAGTAGCTCAGTAGATTATATGTGGTTTTCCAAACAGAAATGGAGTTAATGATGTTGTGTTGGAAGTGGTACGTGTTACTTGTGAAAAAAGCATATTATTGAGGCTATCATCTTCACGACTTTATAGGTGCTATGGAAGTATATAAATTCAGTTGTTTTTAAAGATGATAAAAAATGAGATAATATGCATTCTTATTTGGTATTTGTTTGATTGGTGTAGTGATAGAAATAAAAAGTTAGTCATTAGTTGGACTAAGTAGTTAAAAATATCTTATCATATAATTTTCTAGCTTTTTGCTAGTTGTTTTATATAATCATTTACAGTTAAAAAATTCCTGTAAACATAATCCTTCAATTAACTTGAATATAAATACTATAGAACAAAGAGGCCAATACTAAAAGCGTTACAACAACTCTTGCATGGAAATTACAATTGAACATATGTAATATGAGAAAAATATATACATTTACAACAACAATTTGTTGTTTTAAATCAACAAGCCAGTTCAAACCAATGAGGAATCCAAATAATATCACTTACTAACACAAGTAAATGATATATACATTTCAATTAATGCATCCTCACAATTTGGATTAATATCACTTACTAACACAAGTAAATGATATATACATTTCAATTAATGCATCCTCACAATTTGGATTAACATAACCAGTTGCATTGGCAAGTAATCACAACCTAAAACCAACAAATCGACGAAACAATCACATATATCAACTGCAAATAAATTATGGATAGAAAACACAAATTGCACATATTTTGTAACAAATGATATGTTAGGAAATGAAGTTGTTCGATTAAAATAAAATAAATATATCAAGTCAGTTCTTACATAATCATCATCAAAGTAAAATTAAAAGGTGACATTGACATGTGATAATAACATGCAAGAAAATGATAAAAAAATCCAATATTGTCTACACGTGAGTCATAATGGATAAACACAATGATACAGAGAAAATAAATCTAAGACGATGTGTTAAAAAAATGAACACAAACTTCTTAAGATGATTTTTTAAGCAAGTCATCCAAACACATATGGTCAAAACTAATTACTTTTTTGGTCCAAGGTATAGAATCTTTTAGGAACTTTGATAATCTTCATGCAAAATTACAATATCTACTCTTTTTATGTGTGCTTCAAACCTAGCACACTCTTTAAAAATATTAAAAAGTTCACACATTAAAACAATTCATAAATGTGGGTGGCAGAAGATTAATTACATTGAACAAAACATTAAAACAAACCGTTTTCCTTAGAAAACTGATTGAAATTATTTAAATATTTTCCTTTAAATAATAAGAGGTGTCATATCTCCCAAAACTCTTTTTACTGCAATTTTTATAAAACTAGTTACTAAATCCGATTTTCTTAATGAAAATCATAAGTCCTTTGATAGCAATTGTAAGTAGGGAGTTGTAGGGGGGTAACATTTCCCTGGATAATAAAAATAAAGATAAGCACAAACGACACTTGATTTACAAAAATAAAACGCAAAGCGTGTAAAAATTTATTACCAAATACTTCATTGATGCAATTGCAAAATAGTAAAAAGATAATAGATAAAGAAATAAATCAAACATGAGATCTATAATGATCCACCTCAACTTGAGGCTAGTCCACTTCGTCATAATCACTCCCAAATTATAAACAAAATCAAACAAAGATGGATGATCGCCTTGGCGCACTACTAGAGAAGTGGGTATTTAGCCACGAAAAATAACCACGCAAAATTTGCGTGGTTAAATAACCACGCAATTTCCACGCATCTGTTACACAACCTGAAACCCCAAATTTAAACACGCATTTGTGACGGAACAACGACGCATCAGAAATTCGTGGCTGTTGCGTGTTAAAATTAACAACGCGATAACCACGCACTGATTGAATGCGTGGTAATTGCGTGGTTAATATATCTAAATGCAAATTCGTGGCTGTTGCGTGGTAAAATTAACAACGCAATAGAAACGCATAGATTGGATCCGTGGTAATTGCGTGGTTAACGAATTTCGTGGTTGTTGCTTGGTAAATTATTTTTTTTCATTTTCGTATTACTTTTTTCGATTTCGTTGAATATATCTCTTTCGTTTTTGTTTTTATTTTCGTATTATTTTTTTCGTTTACGTATAAACTGAAAAATATAAAGTGAATAATTTTTGGCCTTCAAAATACGAAAAATACGAAAACCTCGTGTTAATTGCGTGGTTAATTAGCCACGCATTTACCACACATTAGCTTGTTGTGTGGTAAGTGCGTGGTTAATTAACCACGCAATAAACACAGAGATTTTTGTATTTTTCGTTTTTTGAAGGGTAAAGATTATTTTTTTGGGTTCATTTTTTTCACATCCTTATTATACTTTATTATCTTTATATTTCTCAGTTTATACGTAAATTCGAGTTACACACAAGCGTGTACACATTCCAAACCCGTTACTCATTTCAAGTTTTATCCTTTCAAGGTATATAAACGTATGTACGTGTGAGTTTATGGGTATAAGTATGTATGTATGTGTAAAGTATATGTATACGTGTGTGTGTATGTGTCTATGACTATGAATGTATGCACATCAATGTGTCGGTGTCTTAAAATCACAAGTGGTTATACACCTTGAAATGATAACGTTTAAAATGAACAATAGGTTTGGAAGGTGTACACGCTTGTATGTAAGTCGAATTTATGTATAAACTGGGAAATATAAAGATAATAAAGTATAATAAGGATGTGTAAAAAATAGAATAAAAAAAATAATGTTTGCCCATCAAAAATTGAAAAATAAAAACAATCCGTGTTTATTGCGTGGTTAATTAACCACGCATTTAGGAAGTGCGTGGTAATTGCGTGTTTAACTAGCCACGCGATAAACACGGACTGCCTGTATGCGTGTTAAATGCGTGGTTAAATGAATTCCGTGTAAATTGCGTGGTTAATGAATTTCGTGGCTATTGCGTGGTAAATTATTATTTTTTATTATATATATGATATGTATATATATATATATATATATATATATATATATATATATATATATATATATATATATATATATATATATATATATATATATATATATACTAGCTGCGTACCCGCGCAATGCGGCGGCGGATAATAGTTTCTTTTTGGTGATTAATTACTATCGATGGCGAACATTAGTTTCATTTGGACGAATAATTTTCGGTATGAAAATATAAGTACATTTTTTTTCTAGCGGCGAAACGTATCCGTTATGTTGTAAACCAGAACCATCTCGAAAACGATTAAGCAAAGAAACCACAGTCACGCGGTTACGCTTCCGCAAACGATCTCATCGCATCTGCTACCATCCACTGTCTTCCACCTTCGTCCTCACCATCGGACCGAATCTGTTATTGAAAATTCATCCACCGTATTCCACCTTCGGGTGCCTCCCGATTCAACAACACCATCCACCGTATTCCACCTTCGTCCCCACTACAATCTCCCACCTCACCATGATGGAAACGCCAGCCATCCGTTATGTAGCCCCATCCGATCCAGCCACCATCCGTTATGCAGAACCATCCGATCCAGCCACCGATATGACGAAGCTTCAAGGTTCACCGCCACCAGGTTTGTATTTGTTTTTGTTTTATGAAACTTGTATTTGTTTTATGAAACTTGAAGCTTCAAGGTGCACCGCCACCAGGAACCCGATGGTTGATAAGAGCAATGCACTCCAAGTGCTCGACAAAATGCTACAGGAACCCGATGTAACTGTTATGTTTTTATGATTATAATTTATGATTTCTTTAATGATTTTTGGGTAGCTATATTCAACATCAGGGTCAAACTTGAATGGGCAAGATGGGAAAGTTTTGAAGAGAAATCAAACCGAGAGGTTTGAGTATGATTTTGGCAAGCTACTTCCATCTCTCAACAGCAATTTACTTACGTTTTTAACAAATAATGACAATATACTTTAATTTTGGATAAACAATAGAAGTACGTCTTATTATGGGTAAAAATATAACTATAAAATAAGTACATTCTTTTACGAATAACAATAGTTTGCTTACATTTCGGTCATCCGTAGGAAACTAAAACCAATTAAAGTGTGATACATTTGAAGATTACATTGATAATAATAATAATAAATTTAAAAATAAAAATTGATTATAACTAAGTGAGCAATGAGAATAGAGCTTACAATGCATACATTTAAAACTTAAACATTGATTAAACATCACTCGAATTCAGCTGCTACTAAACATGGGACCTTGCAAAAGCGAATAACTCATATCCAAAAAGAACTAAACGTGAAAAAAAAAAATTAATCGTCAAACGTTGCTCCTCCTCCCCCCTCATTAGCATCCCGCCGCATTGTGCGAGTACCTCAGAAACTTTTGAATATGACATGTTCTTTTTAAAATATTTGGGTGAAATTTGCCTCGACGTATGTTTCACCCGTAATCCTACAACTTCGTAAATTTTGGCATGTTTATGTTGCATTAAAAAAATCCTATTACAAGAAATTAATCGACATTCGAATATACTCACCGAAAGAAATTATTTGCCGCCGCCGCATCGCGCGGGTATTGACAAAACCTAAAACCTAAAAAGTAATTGACGAAACGAAACTATTTGCCGCCGCCGCATTGTGCGGGTACGCAGCTAGTATATATATATATATATATATATATATATATATATATATATATATATATATATATATATATATATATATATATATATATATATATATATATATATATATATATATATATAATAAATGCAATTTTTGTAGTCGTACATGGAATTTGGTTGTTAAACAACCATTATTTTCTAAATTTAAAAAGGAAACACAGCCTCCTATAAATAAGTCAACTAAAATAGCCGAAAATGTAAATGGAAGTCTTGATTTGGATGTCTTGATTTTTTTTATGCATAGATGTTTAATATTATTATGTATAAAAATTATTATAAAATAAATTACTAAAATATAGAATTAAAGAAGGAGATATTCGTCTTTTTCATTAACTATACCCTAATATATTTATGTCATAGATCCATTGATTGCTAAGGAAAGATAAAGTGGTTTCTCTCTGCTCTCTCACGGAAAGAACCTCAATGACCGGAAAAGTGATTGAAACAAATTTCAAAAGATACGCACAGGAAGGCCACCTTCTTCGATCTGCAACCGCCTCTGAAATCTCTGAGATCGAATTCGAAGGCCGTGAAGACGGTATCTCATGCTCTCTGTGTGACGTGATCGGAACCCAGCTGACGTGAACGGAACCCACTGCCCGGCGAATCAAGGAAAATCCGAAGATTTTCGACACAGATCTTCTCCTTCTTCGATCTGCTGGGATTTATACTCTAGAACCATCATCAACTCTTCACCTTCTTCGAT